>CM017569.1:43675742-44117775 GCA_007844125.1 Sinonovacula constricta | reverse complement strand
AACGGGAGAGGGAGAGCCAAGGGAGGCAGACAGCGAGAGGGAGGGACCCAACGGGAGAGAGAGAGAGGAGAGAGAGAGAGAGAGGAAGAGAGAGAGAGAGAGGAGAGAGAGAGAGAGAGAGAGAGATAGATAACGATGATAGCAAAGGAGAGCTAGAGAGAAAACGGGAGGGAGACAAAAAACTATACATACAAACTTTATTTATATCAAACTTTACATTTCTATATCAAACTTTATATCAAACTGTATATTTATAATTTTATCAAATTTTATACATGTATTTATATCTAACTTTATATTTTTATATCAGGATTAATATTTATATATCCATCTATAAAAATGTGATGCACTGGTGGTTTTACACAAATTCTGAAATCTTTTGCTCCCGGTAAATGCATCTAGACATTGACCTGATGACAATACATGAGTTAGTGTGTTGTATCTACAAGAACATTAACAAAGCAAAGTTTTATTTTTACCGTACATTTACGGTGACACAACCATAGTAAATCTTTCCAATTTCATGCTCGCAACATCAGAGTGAAGCAGCGACAGCCTTATTGCGTCTAATCAATACTAAATTTGACTCGCCTCTCTGATATAGCCGTCAATGATTCGCTTTCAACTCTCACGGGACTTCAACAATGAAATCATTTTCTTCCCTCCTTGCATCATGAAAGTATATCTAAGTGTGAAAAGAAATTCAATTCCCTTCATCTTAGCCAGGTATATCTCAGGTGTGAAAAGAAATTAAATTTTGCCTCAATCATTAATTGCTAATAGCTTGATTGGGTTTCAAGGGTGTGGAGATTGACATGATTTTATTACGGACAATAAATGATCAAGGATTTAATCTCTTTACTTAATCTTGCTGCAGATTAACGAGGAATTGTCTAATTTACTGGCTTTAAGAATCATTAAACTTTAGTTCGATGAACTAATATTTAGCATAATAAATTGTGTTCTACTTTTTTAACCTAAGGATACTTTAACTTGGACTCTTTTGTTTTAAATGCAGTTTGTTTAACTGTTATGATGATAATTTATATTTGAAGCATTAACTATAAAATATACATGTAATAAAATGAAGCCATAAAAATACATCATTTTAGATGTTAAATTAAAATGTTAATCAATTATGTGAAATTTTATAAGAAAATGATATTTTATTTTTATTTATTTTCATTATTTTATTCTAATTTATCACTTTATTTAATGACTCTAAAATTGTGACATTTTGTGTTTTTATTTTGCAGTATTAAAAAAGCAGTTATCCTTTTAGTAGTACAGCAATACTAAATTGACTTTGTATCTGCATTGATTTAGTGATCAATACCTTGACTGTGCAACTTCAATGACAATTTGGTCATCAGTAGATTGAATGTGCAACAGCAGTGACAGTATGGTTAACAGTAGATTGACTGTGCAACTGCAGTGACAGTATGGCTATCAGTAGATTGACTGTGCAACTACAGTGACAGTATGGTTATCAGTAGATTGACTGTGCAACTGCAGTGACAATTTGGTCATCAGTACATAGACTGTATATCTGTGGTTACAATTTGATTATCAGAAGATTGACTGAGCAACTGCAGTGACTATATGGTCATCAGTATATTGACTACAACTGCAGTGAAAATTTGGTTATCATTAGATTGACTGTGCAACTGCAATGACAATTTGGTTATCAGTAGATTGACTGTGCAACTGCAGTGACAGTATGGTTATCAGTAGATTGACCATGCAACTGCAATGACAGTTTGGTTATCAGTAGATTGACTGTGCAACTGCAGTGACTATGTGGTCATCAGTATATTGATTGAACAACTGTGGTGACAATTTGGTTATCAGTAGATTGACTAAGCAACTGCAATAACAATTTGGTCATCAGTTGATTGACTGTGCAGCTGTAGCCACAGTGTGGTTATCGTTTGATTGACTGTGCAACTGCAGTGACTATAAGGTCAACAATATATTGACTGTACAACTGCAGTGACAATTTAGTTATCATTAGATTGACTGTGCAACTGCAGTAACATTATAGATTTACTGAGCAACAGCATTGACAATTTGGTCATCAGTAAATTGACTGAGCAACTGAAGTGACAATTTGGTTATCAGTAGATTGACTGTACAACTACAGTGACAGTGTGGTTACCAGTAGATTGACTGTGCAACTGCATCGACTGTTTGTCTACATCAAATAAATGTTACAATATGTTACCCTATTCTTTGGGGAATGTAAGCATATTTGTCTTCATAAACTCATTGTTAAGTCTGTGTAAAGATGATTTTGAACACTACCTTTATTGTTAGACAGGATATATTATTAAAAAACATCACTCTTAATGTTCAATCTTTCCAAACCTATAAATATGCATGAAAGAGCTCTCTGCTAGAAACAGATATCAACGTCAGAGTGGATTGCCTTGATGGTCACATAGCATGGTAGAACTCTCTGCTAGAAACAGATTTCAATTTCAGAGTGGATTGCTTGTATGGCCACATAGCATGATAGAGCTCTCTGCTAGAAACAGATATCAATGTCAGAGTGGATTGCTTGTATGGCCACATAGCATGATAGAGCTCTCTGCTAGAAACAGATATCAATGTCAGAGTGGATTGCTTGTATGGCCACATAGCATGATAGAGCTCTCTGCTAGAAACAGATTTCAATTTCAGAGTGGATTGCTTGTATGGCCACATAGCATGATAGAGCTCTCTGCTAGAAACAGATATCAATGTCAGAGTGGAATGCCTTGATGGCCACATAGCATGATAGAGCTCTCTGCTAGAAACAGATATCAATGTCAGAGTGGATTGCTTTGATGGTCACATAGCATGATAGAGCTCTCTGCTAGAAACAGATATCAATGTCAGAGTGGATTGCTTGTATGGCCACATAGCATGATAGAGCTCTCTGCTAGAAACAGATATCAATGTCAGAGTGGATTGCCTTGATGGTCACATAGCATGATAGAGCTCTCTGCTAGAAACAGATATCAACGTCAGAGTTGATTACCTTGATGGTCACATAGCATGATAGAGCTCTCTGCTAGAAACAGATTTCAATGTCAGAGTGGATTACCTTGATGGTCACATAGCATAATAGAGCTCTCTGCTAGAAACAGATATCAATGTCAGAGTGGATTGCCTTGATGGTCACATAGCATGATAGAGCTCTCTGCTAGAAACAGATCTTAATTTCAGAGCGGATTACCTTGATGGTCACATAGCATGATAGAGCTCTCTGCTAGAAACAGATATCAATGTCAGAGTGGATTGCTTGTATGGCCACATAGCATGATAGAGCTCTCTGCTAGAAACAGATATCAATGTCAGAGTGGATTGCCTTGATGGTCACATAGCATGATAGAGCTCTCTGCTAGAAACAGATATCAATGTCAGAGTGGATTGCCTTGATGGTCACATAGCATGATAGAGCTCTCTGCTAGAAACAGATTTCAATTTCAGAGCGGATTACCTTGATGGTCACATAGCATGATAGAGCTCTCTGCTAGAAACAGATATCAATGTCAGAGTTGATTACCTTGATGGTCACATAGCATGATAGAACTCTCTACTAGATACAGATTTCAATTTCAGAGTGGATTGCCTTGATGGTCACATAGCATGATAGAGCTTTCTGCTAGAAACAGATATCAATGTCAGAGTGGATTGCTTGTATGGCCAACATAGCATGATAGAGCTCTCTGCTAGAAACAGATATCAATGTCAGAGTGGATTGCCTTGATGGTCACATAGCATGATAGAGCTTTCTGCTAGAAACAGATATCAATGTCAGAGTTGATAACCTTGATGGCCACATAGCATGATAGAGCTCTCTGCTAGAAACAGATATTAATGTCAGAGTTGATTACCTTGATGGTCACATAGCATGATAGAACTCTCTGCTAGAAACAGATATCAATGTTTGAGTGGACTACCTGGATGGCATGATCTCCAAAGAAACAGTTTGCCTACATCAAATGCATGTGACAATTTTTTCTCCACTGACTTGGGGGAATTTAGACATAATTTCTACATAAATTCCTACTTTAGTCTACTTTAAGTAAAGACCATTTTAAACACTACCAATATTGTTAGAAGGTATAAATTGCAACAACAGTTACTCTGAATGTTCATTTATTTCAAATCTGTACAAAAAAATGATAATGATATCTGCTAAAAATAGATATCAATGTCAGAGCATACTTTAGGGAATGACAATATAACTTGATCTCAAAAGTAAGTTGTCACATGGTTTTCTTAGTTTAAAATTTGCTGTTTCTGCAGCATGGCTCAAATGGGAAATGCATTTTTTCGATGATGAGTAGATATTTATGTCTTATTGTTCACTCGCATCTTTGGGCTTCAAAAACAGCATTTTTCAGAACCTTTTTTGGTATCAATGATATATTTGGTTATTTGAGGAAACTAATTTGTCCAAATGTTCACTTACCAGCTTTAAGCACCACTTTCTTGTGTGTCAAATGTTTAAGTATTTGACTTAAGTATTCATGCAAATACAGTCAAAACATTAGATATAGCTTTTTATGATCAGAACAGGTTTACTAAAATACATTTGCTATTTCCAAGAATGCTTACCAAAATCAATATGTTTACATATATACAAGCTTGGTTGAAATCAGTGATTATTTAGACTTATGATAATTGTTTTGTGCTTAAGTTTAAAACTTCTTGATCAACTAAATCCAGCCATCTGATGGATAAGCTTCTTTGTTCTTCTACTTACAGTAAGTAAATATACGGGTTTTCAAGAGGTGTATCCAATAAAACAGAAGGGTTTCACTGCAGTAATAACTATTCTGTTTGAATGATAACTGTTCCCTTCGGATCGTTACATTGTCGTTAATCTGCCAACAGGCGCCCATGGTCCAGCCACAATATGTCAAGGTTTTATGATTTCATTTGGGTCACTCTCTACCATATATCACTCACTGTGGGGGAAACAAACTGGTTCCTTCAGCCAAAAGTGCCGTAATTTCTCCATTGCTGCCAAGGAAATACAGCCGTTTAGTTTGGAGTCAGGAGCCGCAACCAGACTAATAGGCCAGTAAACATAGCATTTGTCAGACAGCCTAAGATTAATCTGTGATTCTCATATCTCTGAGTTGGTTGAATGTAAAACAGACAATATTTTTGTACAAGCTATGTTAAATTGTTCACTGCAAGCCAGAAAGGGTTTATCAGCATAAATATATTTAGAGTACTAATTAGAATTTTCTGAATTTTGATTGTCATGAGAAGCTGCAAGTAGGAGCGATGTTTCCAATTTGCAAATGCTCTCCTGTGACTGATATTTTCACAGCAAAATGCTAACTTCATGGCAATTATTGGCCATTAGACGAGATAGTTACATGTTACATGCAGTCAGAATATGTTTGCAAAAATATTCTGTTTTGTTTTGCAATTATGAAAACAACAAAGATGTTTGGCCCAAACCTTATAATTTTAAATTGTAGACAAGCTAGCATTATAAGCAAGATCTTTATAATACAATATCCTTAGGTTATATACTACAGTACGAAAGCATTACAAATTGATTTCAGTGTTTGTACCACTATTAAAAGGTAAATAAGAAAAGGTCCTATAAGAATTATAATGGATATTTAAATCTAAACTAGCTATAGACAGAGGCAACCAGCATAAATTTAAATTGACAAAAAACACAGAGACAAGACATAACACACAAAAAGGAAGACCAGCAGTTACCGCCTTGGAATGGTCAGTTGACAGAAGGACCGACTGGGGTGCTTTAACCTGGTTTGTGGAGCACTCCAATCTGGCATTTCCTGAAGGTTTCCCTATCAAACAAACAGTGTAAATAAAAATATCCCATCAAAGTGAGACAACTAACAGTAAGCACCTGCATCGGAAGTTAAAACTTAGATGATTTTAATGTTGACCTTAGAAAGTTGTAGCTTTTCAAATCCAGATATGGTCATAAGACTATTAAAGCATTATTTTAATCTTGAAAAAAAGAGCAAAACTTTGTGGAATTGCACTGAATAGTAGAATCAACATTTCCTTTGATCACTAAATTATTTTTGAACATTCTAACCATGCTATGATTGTCTTGTCTTTTTCAGTTTGGGAGACTTGAATGTGTCACAATGCTTTTAAACTACTTTTATCTCCTTCTGCCTGTCTTGGACAATTCATAGTGGATCATGGTGTATTCTCGTCCTAAACCCATATAAGGTGCAGATCATGTGGTTGTATGCATCCTGCACATATGAAAAACTGTGACAACTGTTTCAGACTTAACATTTTTGTTCGACTTGTCACAGCCTCAGATACATAAGGTCCATATTTAGTCCTAGTCAATTATTCACTTATGCTGACAAAATATTCCACAACACAGACATATTGACAATGTGTCCCTGAGATTATTTTCCATAAGATTCTGACATGCAATCTTGCATAAACACACACATGTGAATTCTCCCACATTTTTAGAGGGAGACTCCCTATTTATTTGAAAATGAGTGCAAGTGACAATCTTCCACTTTGAAAAAGTTCATGTGTGTGTAAACGGTGTTGTTTAGAAATTAACATTGGCTGCTTTTTCACTTGGTACTTTGACAGTGAAGGCAGTACATGTAACTTTTCCAATCTCTTAATGACTTGAAAGCTTGATACCAGAAGTTGCTGAGCCTGTCCATGGGACAAGATCTATCTCCCTTTGGTCCTGCAACATTACAAACTAAATAGTCCACAAATTATTGTGCAAAATGTATGGAATCCAGACACACCTAGGTAATAATCTTCAGCGATTGCTGATACTGTGAAATATTAAACATCAAACAGGTTATCATTGAAGAAATAATGAGAATGGTGTCTTCTAATGCAACCAGGGCAGATAAAGTTGTACGTGACACTGCAGTGATTTTCAATTTGTCTTGCACTCTAGGGAGTGTAGCAGATGTGAAAGTCAGCCAGCTTGTTATATAAATAGCCTGTATCCTGCTACAATGTACATTTGTAATTAGCAATTGTTCATATTTATATTTTTTGCTTACAACCTTATTCATTTAGATAACAAGATGTGTTGGTTAAGACTTTTAGCAAAAAAGAAAGCAGTAGAGTGTCAACTTCAGATATGCGAGGCCACAGTTTCAGATCCAGGCTGCGAAATATCCGTCATTTAAAACGATGCTGAAATAGCTTGTCTTCTTCCTTGTAAAATTGAAACTGTAATGTTTCTCTTTGTGCAAAATGAATATGTGAAACTTTCCTGTCATAACAATGTAGCACATCATGCTTTTGTTTCTGTCTATGTCTACAGTTGTGTCTCTATGGACCAACACAGTCACAGACAAAATATTCCAGAAAACCAAAGTGTTGACAATTTGGTGAAGTTTAGACACTCTTGGGTGTTTAGCTTTCTGGTCTTCATCAGCCTTTGCTGACACTGTGAAATATTAAACAACAAACAAGTCATTATTGAGAAAGAAATGAGAATGGTGTCTGCCAGTGTAAGCCATGTCAAAGAAAGTTTTGCGTGATGCGATGGTGATTGTCAGTTTGTGTCTGACTCAAGAGATTGCACCAGACATAAAGCCAATTTGGGGAAGTATAAACAAGGGCTGCAGTGCTCAGCTTGGCACAATATCACCAGATTTTTTTTCAGGTTGAGATTTAAAATCTTCTTGGGGGAACCCATGGTCACCAGCTTGTAACTCCTTAGCCCCTCATCTAAAATGTTTACTGTTTAATTAGATGCTTTAATTAACTACTGCACTTTAGTGTTTATTTTAGCAATGTAAGTTGTTTGTTAGCAAAAACCAAAGTGAGATTTAGTGAAACACATTTCATGGTGCCTCTTGGTGAGTCTCACTTCCTTGTTGTTATTGTTGTTCTTTATTGTTTTGAACTAGATACAGATAAAGTCACTAATCATGTTTTGATCACTTCGTCTTTTTTTATCTGTTTCAGTGAATTTCGATCATTTTCTGATTCTACGGGCAATAGGCAAGGGAAGCTTTGGAAAGGTATGTAGAAGTCATTATGTATTTGATTGGTCATCAGACCATTTTTTAACAATAGACACATTACTGGTTCTGCTTTGGAGAGCAGCGTCTCTTATGGAAAGCATTTTTTTAATGGGGAAGATAGTGTAGCTGGCAAAAACAGGAAATCACAGCTGCTCTGTGAGACCTTTTTCAAACAAAAGAATTACTGAGTATTTTTAAGATGTGTAGCTTGCAACAATAATGTGTAGCTTGCAAGTATATAATATTAATAATATTATAATACATTCATAGGAATACCAAGTATACTGATGTTAGCAATGCGGCTTATTCATACTAATGTAGCAGAGAACAAGGAAAACAAAGTAGCAAATACTCTACTTCTCATCAGAGTTATGGTTCATTACTATCACATTTTTATGTTATTCATTGACAGTGTAAGAGAGTGTTTCATCTTGTTTTAAAGTGCATGCTCTCTACAGCACCTTGGATGGCTCTTTCTTGTAGTTTTAATGTTTGGCCATATGAAACATAATATTACAATATTTTTATTGCTGCTGCTACGAGAGTGGTGCATCTTATGGAATGCATTTTTTCTGGGGACAAAAGTGTAGCAGGCAATGACAGAAAATCGCTTCTGTTCTGTGAGAAATTTTTCAGAGGAACAAAACCAATTATTTCGCTTTTATCAGTGTACCTTGCAAGAGTAAAGAGTAGCTAGCAATTATAAAAGGAAGCCGGCAGGAATTCAAATTTGCAAAATTTAGTTAAATCTGTTTCACAAAAGAAAGTTAGCATGCAGATGTAAAAAAATGCAGCTGAAATTATATATGTAGTAGACAACAGGAAGAAAGCAAAGTTAGCAGATAGTCTATTTCCTATCAGAGGTATGGCTTGTTATTCTCATATTTTAATGAGATGAATAGACAGTGTAAGAGGAGTATTTAGTTCTCAGAATAGTCATCTTCTTGTTTTAAAACCTTGGATGTCTCACGTATATGCTCTTTATCGGACAATAATTGTCACAGGCATGTGTTAGACCTCGAAATTGTTATTGATTAAAACTGTCCTGAGTTGGAGTAAGGATGTGATGATATCCCCCACAATTGTTTATTGGATTTATCGTCCCACCAACAGTATTTCAGTTATCTGGAGACTGTAAGCCCCCCACAATTGAGTAATGCGCCAAAGTGAGCCATTTACAGTTAAGCGGCAGAAGTTGGAGGGGTATAGTTTTGAGGTTGTTGATCCATCGATCTCCCCATTTGCCAAAAAAAATAGAAACGTTGTTCCTAATGAAAACCCCACACAGTGATAGATATCCATAGAATGATGATGCACAGCATTGATCATGTTAAAAAACATAGGTCAAGGTCATGCTGGTACGTCAAGGTCAAATGTTAAACCTGTTACATAAAGTAAGCTTGACTTAGAAAGAAATGAGGGGATCTTGTCTTAACCTTATAGTAATTGGCATTGGGCTGACGCCTATATTAAGAAATGCTTAGAAAGATTTGCCTAGGGAGAAAGTGTTGTTGATGTTTCACGACCCTGATTCTATTAATGTTAATCTTTGGTAAAATGATTTTTTTTCTCTTAGTAAATTCATTAAACATAGCAGAAAACAAAAGATGTTTGTTGATTTTTTTTTTCTGTATTAAGGCTATAAGGATCTCTAAACCTTGAAGGTAAATGTACACAAGTTTTCAGTACAGCCTTAGATGTTCATACATATGCTTAAGAAAGCAACTAGGATGGCTTCTCAGTATGTAATTTCTTTCGTAAGTAACTTGAATTGTATATGTTAACATAATGTTTGTTTATAAGGAACCAAATGGTACCATAGCCTGAATTGGCTTATTCTGAACAATGCATGGAATTTGCTTGGTAAAATTTAAACTTTGATGAAAAGTTTATGTAAAATTTAAAAATACACAAAAAATTATATGCATAGCTTGGCATCAAGCCATGCTTGTATAAATCAAACAAAATTTTGGGGCTAGCCTAAATGGTTATACTTTATGGTCAGTTTAATGTAATACGCATATTAATACATCGTGTTTGTTTGGTTTATCATCCCACCAACATTAATTAAGTAATCTGGAGACGGTGTCCACTTGAAGCAGATATAGTGCTGCCTTCACTGTGTACAGCATACTGTGATCACCTGGCATGATACCACACCCAGTCACATTATCCTGACACCGGGCCCACCTTTCTTGGAACTGCCCTTTATATTTGCTTGAGTGTTTGCAAGGAAGCTATGACACTACCATATTTCCGACTTTGGAAAGTCGCAGCCAGGGATCGAACCCGCAGCCTCCCGTGCCTGGAACCAATGCTCTACCAAATGGGCTATAAGGTCTGGTAATGTATTAGTGTCTTTGCCATACCTTTTTTACGGGTATTCAATCAAACTTCACTATCATAATATATCATATACTTCAAGGTGGGTCTCACATCTATTGCATCTATAAATTAGAACCCATTTTTATCTTAATACAACTTTCTCTTAGCACAACAATCTTCTATTTTATGCTTTATTTGATATTCTTGCTAAATATACATTTTATATGAGCCTAAATTATTATTTACTATGGGTAAGAAGTACAATAACAATTTATCTTCCATTCCCGTTCAATCCTGATTTAATGGTTATTATTTTTTTATATGAATCCTTATCTATAATATCTAACATAATAAATAACTTGCATATCCTGGATAGGAAACTGCTTGATTTACTAGTAAGGCTGAAAGAAAATTATTATATCGTTCAATCTGTTCTGAAATAATATGCATGTATAACATCACGTTTCCATCTGTTCTCATTCTGTAATATGCATTAGTCATGCAATGCAATGCTTTCAACTAAGTGATTTTAACTTCTTTAAGAAATGCAGAGAAGATATGAATCGGTTATTCCATTATTATTTTAACATTTACATTGAAAGTCAATTTTCCGCAAGCCATAAAAACATATAGCATAATCATGTTTAAGGAAACATTGATTTGACATAAAATATTTAAATAGCTAGCCTTCTGTAATACTAGCTGAAGTACAGGAATCAATACTCCAAGTTGATTATCAGGGTACAGTTAAACTTTGAGGCACCTATGGCTGAGCTATTGCCTACTTGTAACTTCTCGGCTCCGCACTGCTTTGGTTCAAGTCTCAGCCTGGGCATAGAGTGTCATGTCACAAGACCTTTCAGCTGACCTGCAGGAATCTGGTGGGATCTTCAGTGTGTAAAACCAGGTAAGAGTTGCAGACTTCAGTGTATTTAACTGGGTCAGAGTTGCAGACTCCAGTGTGTATAACCAGGTCAGAGTTGCAGACTACAGTGTGTAAAACCAGGTTAGAGTTGCAGACTACAGTGTGTATAACCAGGTCAGAGTTGCAGACTACAGTTTATATAACCAGGTCAGAGTTGCAGACTTCAGTGTGTATAACCAGGTTAGAATTGCAGACTCCAGTGTGTATAACCAGGTCAGAGTTGCAGACTTCAGTGTATATAACTGGGTCAGAGTTGCAGACTCCAGTGTGTATAACCAGGTTGGAGTTGCAGACTACAGTATGTAAAACCAGGTTAGAGTGGCAGACTATAATGCATTACCAGGTCAGAGTTGCAGACTACAGTGTATAACCAGGTCAGAGTTGCAGACCAGTGTGTATAACCAGGTCAGAGTTGCAGACTACAGTGTGTATAACCAGGTCAGAGTTGCAGACTACAGTGTATAACCAGGTCAGAGTTGCAGACCAGTGTGTATAACCAGGTCAGAGTTGCAGACTACAGTGTGTATAACCAGGTCAGAGTTGCAGACTACAGTGTATAACCAGGTCAGAGTTGCAGACCAGTGTGTATAACCAGGTCAGAGTTGCAGACTACAGTGTGTATAACCAGGTCAGAATTGCAGTCTACAGTGTGTTTAACCAGGTCAGAGTTGCAGACTACAGTGTGTATAACCAGGTCAGAGTTGCAGACCAGTGTGTATAACTAGGTCAGAGTTGCAGACTTAAGTGTGTATAACCAGGTCAGAGTTGCAGACTTAAGTGTGTATAGCCAGGTCAGAGTTGCAGACTACAGTGTGTATAACCAGGTCAGAGTTGCAGACCAGTGTGTAGAACCAGGGTACAGTTGCAGACTACAGTGTTTATAACCAGGTCAGAGTTGCCGACGTCAGTGTATATAACCAGGTTAGAGTTGCAGACTACAGTATGTAAAACCAGGTTATAGTTGCAGACTACAATGCATAACCAGGTCAGAGTTGCAGGCTACAGTGTGTATAACCAGGTCAGAGTTGCAGACTTCAGTGTGTATAAGCAGGTTAGAGTTGCAGACTGCAGTGTGTAAAACCAGGTTAGAGTTGCAGACTACAGTGTATATAACCATGTTAGAGTTGCAGACTACAGTGTGTATAACCAGGTTAGAGTTGCAGACTACAGTGTGTAAAACCAGATTAGAGTTGCAGACTCAAGTGTGTAAAACCAGGTTAGAGTTGAAGACTACAGTGTATATAACCAGGTCAGAGTTGCAGACTTCAGTGTGTATGACCAGGTCAGAGGTGCAGACTACAGTGTGTATAACCAGGTCAGAGTTGCAGACTCCAGTGTGTATAACCAGGTCAGAGTTGCAGACCAGTGTGTATAACTAGGTCAGAGTTGCAGACTTCAGTGTGTATAACAAGTAAGAGTTGCAGACTTCAATGTATATAGCCAGGACCTGTTAGGGTTGCAGACTTCAGTGTGTATAACCAGGTTAGAGTTGCAGACTTCTAATGTATAAGCAGGTTAGAGTTACAGACAACAGTGTGTATAACCGGTTAGAGCTTTAGACTTCTAATGTATAAGTAGGTTAGAGTTGCAGACAACAGTGTGTATAACCAGGTTAGAGTTGCAGACTTCTAATGTATAAGCAGGTTAGAGTTGCAGACAACAGTGTGTATAACTGGTTAGAGCTTCAGACTTCTAATGTATAAGTAGGTTAGAGTTGCAGACAACAATGTGTATAACCAGGTTATAGAGTTGCAGACATCAGTTTGTATAACCAGGACTTAGTAGAGTTGCAGACTTCACTGTGTATAGTTTGGACTTCGTGGAGTTGCAGACTTCAGTGTGTATAGTCAGGACCTGTAAGACTTGCAGACTTCAGTATGTATAACCAGGTTAGAGTTGCATGCTTCAGTGTGTATAACCAGGACCTGGTAAGGTTGCAGACTTCAGTGTGTATAACCAGGACATGGTAGAGTTGCAGACTTCAGTGTATATAACCAGGACTTGTTAGCGTTGCAGACTTCAGTGTGTATAACCAGGTTAGAGTTGCAGACCTTAGTGTGTAACCAGGTTAAGGCTTGCAGACTTAAGTGTGTATAACCAGGTTAGAGTTGCAGACTTTAGTTTGTATAACCAGGTTAGATTTGGAGACTTCAGTGTGTAAACCAGGTTAGAGTTGCAAACTTCAGTGTGTATAACCGAGATCTGTTAGGGTTGCAGACTTCTGTGTGTATAACCAGGTAAGAGTTGCAGACTTCAGTTTGTATAAGCAGGTAAGAGTTGCAAACTTTAGTGTGTACAACCAAGTTAGAGTTTCAGACTTTAGTTTGTATAAACAGGTAAGAGTTGCAGACTTCAGTGTGATTATCAGGTTAGAGTCTTCAGTCTCTATAGCCATGAACTGTTAGAGTTGCAGACTTCAGCTTCTATAGCCAGGACTTGGTAGAATTGCAAACTTCAGTGTCTAAAGACTGGACTTGGTAGAGTTGCAAACTTCAGTGTGTATAGTCAGGACTTGGCAGAGTTGCAGATTTCAGTGTGTATAACCAGGGCCTGTTAGAGTTGCAGACTTCAGGGTGTATAACCAGGGAGAGTTAGAGTTGCAGACTTCAGTGTGTATAACCAGAGTTTGTCAGAGTTGCAGACTTAAGTGTGTAAAGCAAGAGCTTGTTAGAGTTGCAGACTTCAGTGTTTAAAGCAAGAGCTTGTTAGGGTTGCAGACTTCAGTGTGTATAGCAAGAGCTTGTTAGAATTGCCGACTTCAGTGTGTATAGCAAGAGCTTGTTAGGGTTGCAGACTTCAGTGTGTATAGCAAGAGCTTGTTATGGTTGCAGACTTCAGTGTGTATGGCAAGAGCTTGTTAGAGTTGCAGACTTCAGTGTGTATAGCAAGAGCTTGTTAGGGTTGCACACTTCAGTGTGTATAACCAGGGTGTGGTAGAGTTGCAGACTTCAGTGTGTATGGCAAGAGCTTGTTAGAGTTGCAGACTTCAGTGTGTATAGCAAGAGCTTGTTAGAGTTGCAGACTTCAGTGTGTATGGCAAGAGCTTGTTAGAGTTGCAGACTTCAGTGTGTATAGCAAGAGCTTGTTAGAGTTGCAGACTTCAGTGTGTATGGCAAGAGCTTGTTAGGGTTGCAGACTTCAGTGTGTATAGGTAGAGTCTTTTAGGGTTGCAGACTTCAGTGTGTATGGCAAGAGCTTGTTAGAGTTGCAGACTTCAGTGTGTATGGCAAGAGCTTGTTAGGGTTGCAGACTTCAGTGTGTATAGGCAGAGCTTGTTAGGGTTGCAGACTTCAGTGTGTATAGGTAGAGTCTTTTAGGGTTGCAGACTTCTGTGTGTATAGCCAGGGTCTTTTAGAGTTGCAGTCTTTTGTGTGTATAGCTAGTCTTTTTAAGAGTTGCAGACTTCTACTCTGTAAAGCCAGAGTCTTTTAGGGTTGCAGACTTCCTTGTGTATAGCCAGAGTCTTTAAGGGTTTCAGACTTTTGTGTGTATAGCCAGAGCTTGTTTGGGTTGCAGACTTCAGTGTGTATAGCCAGAGTCTTTAAGGGTTGCAGACTTTTGTGTGTATATAGACTGGACTTGTTACCGTTGCAGACCTCAGTTTGTGGAGCCATTATAGTTAAAGACAGCAGATTATGTAGAAGTATTTGTGCAAAACTGTTTAGGGTGGTTTTATGTACGCAAATCCCCCTACAGACCTGACAAGCATCATTTGTTCTAAATAAAAAAACTACATTAATCCTTTGGCAAAAAGTTGGATTCTTCAAATACAATTATCATTGTGTCAGCAGTACATCATCATCATCATCCATTTAAATTTTGTTACTTGGAAGGACTTGATTCTGTTTAGTTTAGATTATCTGTACCTTCTCATCAAGTATTTTGTAAACCATACTTCAATCTTTTCTTTAGCCGCAATAGCTCAAGCGGTAAAGCGTTGGCTTGTGGATCGGGAGATGGCGGGTTCAAAAACCCATCCGGGTTCGGTCCCTGGATACCTCATAAGTGCTCCTGTGCTATAATGATAGAAATGTCGCTGCACAGTATCAGCAAAAATGCCAGCAGATCACATCCTTCAATCTTTTCAGGTGTGCATAGTACAGAAAAAGGACTCAAAGAAGATGTTTGCCATGAAGTATATGAATAAAGCGATGTGTCTAAAGACTGACGCTGTGAGAAATGTGCTTAAGGAGGTTGAAATACTCACCATGCTAGAACATCCCTTCCTTGTCAATCTCTGGTTCACCTTTCAGGTAAGTTACCTAGCAAATGATACTAGATCTATTTGATTAACCATGGAAAATATGGTTGCTTAGCAACTATTATTTTTTCCATATAGGTTACCCAGTAACACAATGGTAGCTTAGTAAATATTATTTATCCATGGAGATTACCCAGATACATAATAGTTGCTTGACAACTGTTTGCTTTTATGTAGATTACCCTACTTTCTTAGCAACATTTTTTCCATGTTGGTTACTTAGCAACACAGTAGTTTCTGAGCAACTCATTTTTCACATGTAAGTTTCCTAGTAACAGATGAGTCTACCCTTTGAAAAGTATACAACACTGCTTTCAGTGTAGGAGACATAAGCAGATGGTTAAAGGTTGAGAATTAAGACCATTTGACCTATTTTGCTGTAGGAGAGTAGGTCAGTAGGTCATGATAGTAGTGCCCTGTTTGGAATTTGTTTAAAACTTTGACTTCATTAAGCATTGCATTTTATAGCCAAATTTGCATCTAGTTTAAGTAGGCTGGGCATTTAAACGTAAATATTTGATGGTAAGTGATTTGAACTGTGTCTCTCTACCTTTCGTTTTTCATTAATTTATGGAAATACAAAAGAACTTCTTTTGTTTGCTTTGTAGATAGGAATGTCCTTTAATTGTTAGGTTGGAAGCTTCCAGTATAAATCAGTAAATTGGTATATACTGCATTTGGAAAAAACACTTCATAACAACCAAGTAAATTTGCCTTGCAACATTCTAGTTACCTTAATATCATTCTTTTAAAATTTAGATAACATACACCATTTTACCTTTCAACAAGATTTTTAACAAAAAATATCAGACAAGAACAACCAGAAGTAAGAATCCTATTATCAAAGTATTACAAATAAAGTTTTATTGTGTATATTTATAAGGTTGAAAATATACAGTGTTCACAAAACAATCCTTTGATCACATGATTCCCCTGGTTTCCCATTTATTGCACCCGTTATCTTTTTTGTTATATTACACTCAGGTGTAATACAGATTTTTGATTGATAACACCAGTGACATCATCATAATGTAGATCATCTCAAACAACAATTTCCTCAAGTTTTGTTTAAACTTTCATAAAGTTGTATATTGGCAATTAAAGTCATGCGATAAAAAAGACTCTGACATGATTTGTCATTTAATACAAACATTCATAGAACTAGTCTAGAAAAAAATTATAGTAAGCTTTTCATAAGCTGGTTTATTATCCCTTTTCCTGAACTCTTTAAATAAATATTTGTATTAAATGACAACTCAAGTCAGGTCCTCTATAATCTGTATTTTTATGAAGTTGGAAATAGTTCACACAACATTCCTACTTTATTCAGCAGATTTTCATGTAGCAAAGTTTCTGTCTAGATAAAACTATGGTCCCTTGAGTTCTGTATTTCATTACTGCTAATCCAAACTGTATTGATGCTGCCACAAATTTAAAGTACCAATTGACATTTACACAAGACTGTTCAGTTCCCTTCATTATTTGCTGACAGCCATCTTCTCCTTAGTCCTCCACCCTTATCCTATCAAAAGGAGAAAAGTAGCCCAACTAGGTTTGTGTCATTCAACCTCCACCACCAACATAATCTAACAAAAAAAGAAGAAAGTACTAAAGGAACATTACAAGAGTATTGGTACTTCATGTACTCTCTTCCAAACCATAAACAGACCAGTGGATGTCTGGCAAGGTTCATAAATAGCACATGGGTTTTGTGGATTTGGAGGGAAATCAATGCCCAGTCTCTGTTAGACAGCTGCTGCTCAGAAACACCTCTCTGTTATCCTTCTTCCATCATAGACACACTTCCTCTATATTGATGCACCAAAATAAAACCCAATTAAAGACACTTTTAGCATTAAACAAGCACTTTCTGAATCAACCAAGCCATTTGAGTATCAGCCAAGTTCTAAGAGCATCAACGAAGCACTTAGAGCATCAGCCAAGCACTTTAAGCATCAGCCAACCATTAAAGTATCAGTCAGGCACATTGAGAAACAACCAAGTGTGTTAAGTGTCAACCAAGTGCTGTAAGTACAACCAAGCATTTTAAGCATCAGCCAAGCACCAAGAGCATCAGCCAAGCACATTAAGCATCAACCAAGTATTTTAAGCATCAGCCAAGAACTCTAGGAATCAACCAAGGAATTTTAGCGTCAGCCAAGCACTTTAGGCATCAGCCAAGCAATTTAAGCATCAGCCAAGCAATTTAAGCACCAATCAAGCACTTTAAGCATCAGCCAAGCTCGTAAGAGCATCAGTCATGTTCAAAGAGCATCAGCCAACTTCTTTAAGCATCAGCCAAATACTCAAAGCATCAGCCAAGCACTTTAAGCATCAGCCCAGCACTCCAGGAATCATCAAAGCAATTTTAGCATCATCCAAGCACTAAGTGAATCAGCCCAGCACTCTAGGAATCAACAAAGCAATTTAAGCATCAGCCAAGCACTCTAGGAATCAACAAAGCAATTTAAGCATCAGCCAAGCACTTTCAGCATCAGCCCAGCACTCTAGGAATCAACAAAGCAATTTTAGCATCAGCCAAGCACTTTCAGCATCAGCCCAGCACTCTAGGAATCAACAAAGCAATTTAAGCATCAGCCAAGCACTTTCAGCATCAGCCCAGCACTCTAGGAATCAACAAAGCAATTTTAGCATCAGCCAAGCACTAAGAGAATCAGCCCGGCACTCTAGGAATCAACAAAGCAATTTAAGCATCAGCTAAGCACTTTCAGCATCAGCCCGGCACTCTAGGAATCAACAAAGCAATTTAAGCATCAGCTAAGCACTTTCAGCATCAGCCCAGCACTCTAGGAATCAACAAAGCAATTTTAGCATCAGCCAAGCACTAAGAGAATCAGCCCGGCACTCTAGGAATCAACAAAGCAATTTAAGCATCAGCCAAGCACTTTAAGCATCAGTCCAGCACTCTAGGAATCAACAAAGTAATTTAAGCATTAGCCAAGCACTTTAAGCATCAGCCAAGCACTTTAAGCATCAACTAAGCACTTTAAGCATCTGCGAAGATCTGAGAGCATCAGCTAAGTACAATGAGCATTAACTAAGCATGTTTAGCATCAACCAAGCATTTTCAGCACCAATCAAGCACTTCGAGCCTCTACTAAGCCCTTTCATCACTAACCAAGCATTTTCAGCACCAATCAAGCACTTTGAGCATCTACTAAGCCCTTTCATCACTAACCAAGCGTTTTCAGCACAAGTCAACTATTTTGAGCAACAACCAAGCACTTTTAGCATCAACCAAGCACTTTGAGCAATAACAAAACACTTACCCTTCTTCCGATATGTTGATAAAACCACACAATTCTACTGCTGTGTGCAATAAACATGAAAACAAAACAAATTATTTTCAGTAAATAAAAAGTAATAAATATGAAAAAACTTTTACTTTTAATATTTTTGCTAAAGCCTTAAACACCACATGACCTTGGTTTTACCTTTGAATCCCTTGTGGATAAAGATATTTTTCAATCCATTACAGTTAAGACAAGCAAAAGATCCATTACTTAAAATCGCATCACATTTTCGTAGAAATTAATCAATTCCTTTTATAGGGCATCTATTTAGATACTTTGTGATTAATACCAGTAATTCCCAGAGAAAGACTACAATTCATGCGAGGTGTTGAAGAACAGTCAATATAAATGTAAGCCATAAATCACAAGCATAGGCATACACAAGTGGATTCTGTTTGTTTGTTATTGGGTTTATGTCCCACCAAGAGTATTTCGGTTGTCTTGAGACGGTGTCCATTTGAAGCAGATAAAGTGCTGTCTTCACTGTGTATATCATGCCGTTAACACCTGGCATGATACCACACCCAGTCACATTATCCTGACACCTGGCCAACCAGTCATGGAACTACCCTTATATTTGCTTGTGCATTAGCAAGGGAGCTATACCACTACCATTTTTAACGACTTTGGTATGTTGCAGCCTGAGTTCGAATCCAGCGCCTCCCTTACCTGGAGCCGATGCTCTGAGATTGCTCTACCAGGCCCTGATCATTTAGTTTTGTGTTGACACATTGCCACAGTACAGGATATAGAAATAAGACCTGAAGCTTATTTTATAAAGAGAATTTAACAAGAAAGACAAATACATGATTGCTTATCTGACCATAGAGGGTCTTATATAAGAACCTTTTTAAACAATTCAAGGCAAGGATTTCTTTTCTGTGGAATTGTCACTAGAATGATGTCAAGTGAATTCTGGAAAATTTTGTTAATAATTATACACTAAGAAGTGAGTACAGTAAATGCTGTCATGAATTTGTTAATGTACTTACAAGTTAACTTAACAAACTTGTTATATTTTCATGGGACCAGAACTGGTAGCGCAATTGGTAGAGCATCGGTTCCGGGTACGGGACGCAGTGGATTTGATCCGGGGCCGCGACATATCAAAGTTGTTAAAAATGGTAGTGGTATAGCTCCCTTGCTAATGCTGAAGCAAGTATAAGGGTATTTTCATGACTGGTTTGCCCGGTGTCAGGATAATATGACTGGGTGTGGTATCATGCCAGGTGTTCACGACATGATATATACAGTGAAGGCAGCCTTATATCTGCTTCAAGTTGACACTGTCTCCATATAGCTGAAATACTGTTGGTGGGACAATAAACCCAATAAACATTTTCATGGGATTTTATCAGATTTTACACTTCCCTTGGCATATTGCTGGCTGACAACATGGGCCCATTTGAAAGCATATAAAAGCAAAACATTATCGTTTCAAGTTATAATTTGTGAATATGCTTGTCAAGAAATGGACGCGAATTTGATGTCGGCATGGCATTTTTTAACCACACTGGTCTACAGTGGTATGTAGTTGATTATGAATTAAAGGTGCATTTCACAGTTGGGATTTAAATCAGTCAAAATAAATGGATTGAAATTAAATGTACAAAATAGTGAAAGGTCCTTTAAGATGGAATCCAATAAAACCTCATCAACAAAATCATTATTTTACTTAGATATTGAAAAAAGCAGCATACAGAGTTAATACTAATACCCTTTACTAGTTTCTAAGAGACTTGCAGGTTATTGCTAGACCAACCATTTGGGCAGATACTACAAAGCCATCTTTTACTTGCACACACAAGTATTTAAATAAAGATAAGATCATCTTGATTTTTTTTAAATATCTTATTTTTTGAAATGCCATATTTGCAATATCAAATCAGAAGTCTTTATTTTACATCTTTATTAAAACAATGGTAGGGCTTTAACATTTTAAATGAAATATTTCCGGGTCATTTGAGATCAAAGACCTTTATCTTGCTTTATTCAGGTAAGAGATTGGTTTCAACTCAGTTTAACTGACATGTTTCACTGACATGAAGATCAAACATAACATTATGTTGTCTGTTTAATGAGTGTATGGTTTTTCATTTTCTATCATATCCAGTCATGCTTCAGACATCAGTTCTGGTCCCCAGCATCAACTCCAGTAATGTTCATACGTCAGTTCTGGTGCCCATCATCAACTCCAGTAATGTTCATACGTCAGTTCTGGTGCCCATCATCAACTCCAGTAATGTTCATACGTCAGTTCTGGTGCCCATCATCATCTCCTGTAATGTTCATACGTCAGGTCTGGTGCCCATCATCATCTCCTATAATGTTCATATGTCAGGTCTGGTGCCCATCATCATCTCCAGTAATGTTCATACGTCTGTTCTGGTGCCCATCATCATCTCCTGTAATGTTCATACGTCAGTTCTGGTGCCCATCATCATCTCCTGTAATGTTCATACGTCAGGTCTGGTGCCCATCATCATCTCCAGTAATGTTCATACGTCTGTTCTGGTGCCCATCATCAACTCCAGTAATGTTCATACGTCAGGTCTGGTGCCCATCATCAACTCCAGTAATGTTCATACGTCAGTTCTGGTGCCCATCATCAACTCCACTAATGTTCATACGTCTGTTCTGGTGCCCATCATCATCTCCTGTAATGTTCATACGTCAGTTCTGGTGCCCATCATCAACTCCACTAATGTTCATACGTCAGGTCTGGTGCCCATCATCAACTCCAGTAATGTTCATACGTCAGTTCTGGTGCCCATCATCATCTCCTGTAATGTTCATACGTCTGTTCTGGTGCCCATTATCATCTCCAGTAATGTTCATACGTCAGTTCTGGTGCCCATCATCATCTCCAGTAATGTTCATACGTCAGTTCTGGTGCCCATCATCATCTCCAGTAATGTTCATACGTCAGTTCTGGTGCCCATTATCATCTCCAGTAATGTTCATACGTCAGTTCTGGTGCCCATCATCATCTCCAGTAATGTTCATACGTCAGTTCTGGTGCCCATCATCATCTCCAGTAATGTTCATACGTCAGTTCTGGTGCCCATCATCATCTCCTGTAATGTTCATACGTCAGTTCTGGTGCCCATCATCATCTCCTGTAATGTTCATACGTCAGGTCTGGTGCCCATCATCAACTCCACTAATGTTCATACATCAGGTCTGGTGCCCATCATCAACTCCACTAATGTTCATACGTCTGTTCTGGTGCCCAGCATCAACTATTGTAATGTTCATACGTCTGTTCTGGTGCCCATCATCAACTCCACTAATGTTCATACGTCTGTTCTGGTCCCCAGCATCAACTCCAGTAATGTTCATACGTCAGTTCTGGTGCCCATCATCAACTCCAGTAATGTTCATACATCTGTTCTGGTGCCCATCATCATCTCCTGTAATGTTCATACGTCAGGTCTGGTGCCCATCATCAACTCCACTAATGTTCATACGTCTGTTCTGGTGCCCATCATCATCTCCTGTAATGTTCATACGTCTGTTCTGGTGCCCATTATCATCTCCTGTAATGTTCATACGTCAGTTCTGGTGCCCATCATCATCTCCTGTAATGTTCATACGTCAGTTCTGGTGCCCATCATCATCTCCTGTAATGTTCATACGTCAGTTCTGGTGCCCATCATCATCTCCTGTAATGTTCATACGTCAGTTCAGGTGCCCATCATCATCTCCTGTAATGTTCATACGTCAGTTCAGGTGCCCATTATCATCTCCTGTAATGTTCATACGTCAGTTCTGGTGCCCATCATCATCTCCTGTAATGTTCATACGTCAGTTCAGGTGCCCATTATCATCTCCTGTAATGTTCATACGTCAGTTCTGGTGCCCATCATCATCTCCTGTAATGTTCATACGTCAGTTCAGGTGCCCATTATCATGTCCTGTAATGTTCATACGTCAGTTCTGGTGCCCATCATCATCTCCTGTAATGTTCATACGTCAGTTCAGGTGCCCATTATCATCTCCTGTAATGTTCATACGTCAGTTCTGGTGCCCATTATCATCTCCTGTAATGTTCATACGTCAGTTCAGGTGCCCATTATCATCTCCTGTAATGTTCATACGTCAGTTCTGGTGCCCATCATCATCTCCTGTAATGTTCATACGTCAGTTCTGGTGCCCATCATCATCTCCTGTAATGTTCATACGTCAGTTCTGGTGCCCATCATCATCTCCTGTAATGTTCATACGTCAGTTCTGGTGCCCATCATCATCTCCTGTAATGTTCATACGTCAGTTCAGGTGCCCATTATCATCTCCTGTAATGTTCATACGTCAGTTCTGGTGCCCATCATCATCTCCTGTAATGTTCATACGTCAGTTCTGGTGCCCATCATCATCTCCTGTAATGTTCATACGACAGTTCTGGTGCCAATCATCATCTATTGTAATGTTCATACGTCAGTTCTGGTGCCCATCATCAACTCCAGTAATGTTCATACGTCAGTTCTGGTGCCCATCATCATCTCCAGTAATGTTCATACGTCTGTTCTGGTGCCCATCATCATCTCCACTAATGTTCATACGTCAGTTCTGGTGCCCATCATCAACTCCAGTAATGTTCATACGTCAGTTCTGGTGCCCATCATCATCTCCTGTAATGTTCATACGTCAGGTCTGGTGCCCATCATCATCTCCAGTAATGTTCATACGTCTGTTCTGGTGCCCATCATCTATTGTAATGTTCATACGTCAGTTCTGGTGCCCATCATCAACTCCAGTAATGTTCATACGTCAGTTCTGGTGCCCATCATCAACTCCAGTAATGTTCATACGTCAGTTCTGGTGCCCATCATCATCTCCAGTAATGTTGTCTGGTGCCCACCATAATCTGCAGTCATACATCTAACATCAGTTCTGGTCGCCAGCATCAACTCCAGTCATGCTTCAGACGTCAGTTCTGGTGCCCAGCATCAACTCCAGTAATGTTCATACGTCAGTTCTGGTGCCCATCATCAACTCCAGTAATGTTCATACGTCAGTTCTGGTGCCCATCATCAACTCCAGTAATGTTCATACGACAGTTCTGGTGCCAATCATCATCTATTGTAATGTTCATACGTCAGGTCTGGTGCCAATCATCATCTCCTGTAATGTTCATACGACAGTTCTGGTGCCAATCATCATCTATTGTAATGTTCATACGTCAGTTCTGGTGCCCATCATCAACTCCACTAATGTTCATACGTCAGTTCTGGTGCCCATCATCATCTCCAGTAATGTTCATACGTCAGTTCTGGTGCCCAGCATCAACTATTGTAATGTTCATAAGTCAGTTCTGGTGCCCATCATCATCTCCAGTAATGTTCATACGTCTGTTCTGGTGCCCATCATCATCTCCACTAATGTTCATACGTCAGTTCTGGTGCCCATCATCAACTCCAGTAATGTTCATACGTCAGTTCTGGTGCCCAGCATCATCTCCACTAATGTTCATACGTCAGTTCTGGTGCCCATCATCAACTCCAGTAATGTTCATACGTCAGTTCTGGTGCCCATCATCAACTCCAGTAATGTTCATACGTCAGTTCTGGTGCCCATCATCATCTCCACTAATGTTCATACGTCAGTTCTGGTGCCCATCATCAACTCCAGTAATGTTCATACGTCAGTTCTGGTGCCCAGCATCATCTCCACTAATGTTCATACGTCAGTTCTGGTGCCCAGCATCATCTCCACTAATGTTCATACGTCAGTTCTGGTGCCCATCATCAACTCCAGTAATGTTCATACGTCAGTTCTGGTGCCCATCATCAACTCCAGTAATGTTCATACGACAGTTCTGGTGCCAATCATCATCTATTGTAATGTTCATACGTCAGTTCTGGTGCCAATCATCATCTATTGTAATGTTCATACGTCTGTTCTGGTGCCAATCATCATCTATTGTAATGTTCATACGTCAGTTCTGGTGCCCATCATCAACTCCACTAATGTTCATACGTCAGTTCTGGTGCCAATCATCATCTATTGTAATGTTCATACGTCAGTTCTGGTGCCCATCATCAACTCCACTAATGTTCATACGTCTGTTCTGGTGCCCATCATCATCTCCACTAATGTTCATACGTCAGTTCTGGTGCCCAGCATCAACTATTGTAATGTTCATATGTCAGTTCTGGTGCCCATCATCATCTCCAGTAATGTTCATACGTCAGTTCTGGTGCCCATCATCAACTCCAGTAATGTTCATACGACAGTTCTGGTGCCAATCATCATCTATTGTAATGTTCATACGTCAGTTCTGGTGCCAATCATCATCTATTGTAATGTTCATACGTCTGTTCTGGTGCCAATCATCATCTATTGTAATGTTCATACGTCAGTTCTGGTGCCCATCATCAACTCCACTAATGTTCATACGTCAGTTCTGGTGCCAATCATCATCTATTGTAATGTTCATACGTCAGTTCTGGTGCCCATCATCAACTCCAGTAATGTTCATACGTCTGTTCTGGTGCCCATCATCATCTCCACTACTGTTCATACGTCAGTTCTGGTGCCCATCATCAACTCCAGTAATGTTCATACGTCAGTTCTGGTGCCCAGCATCATCTCCACTAATGTTCATACGTCAGTTCTGGTGCCCATCATCAACTCCAGTAATGTTCATACGTCAGTTCTGGTGCCCATCATCAACTCCAGTAATGTTCATACGTCAGTTCTGGTGCCCATCATCAACTCCAGTAATGTTCATACGTCAGTTCTGGTGCCCATCATCAACTCCAGTAATGTTCATACGTCAGTTCTGGTGCCCATCATCATCTCCAGTAATGTTGTCTGGTGCCCACCATAATCTGCAGTCATACATCTAACATCAGTTCTGGTCGCCAGCATCTACTCCAGTCATGCTTTAGACATCAGTTCTGGTGCCCAGCATCTACTCCAGTAATGTTCATACGTCAGTTCTGGTGCCAATCATCATCTCCTGTAATGTTCATACATCAGTTCTGGTGCCCAGCATCTACTCCAGTCATGCTTCAGACATCAGTTCTGGTGCCCAGCATCTACTCCAGTCATGCTTCAGACATCAGTTCTGGTGCCCAGCATCTACTCCAGTCATGCTTCAGACATCAGTTCTGGTCCCCAGCATCAACTCCAGTAATGTACATACGTCAGTTCTGGTGCCCATCATCATCTCCTGTAATGTTCATACATCAGTTCTGGTGCCCAGCATCTACTCCAGTCATGCTTCAGACATCAGTTCTGGTTCCCAGCATCATCTTCAGTCATGCTTCAGACATCAGTTCTGGTTCCCAGCATCATCTCCAGTCATGCTTCAGACAACAGTTCTGGTTTCCAGCCTCATCTCAATTCATGCTTCAGACATCAGTTCTGGTGCCCAGCATCATCTCCAGTCATGTTATTTAGACATCAGTTCTGGTTCCCAGCATCATATCTAGTCATCCATCTGACAGCAGTTCTGGTGCCCAGCTGTTTGTCATACTAACATGGCTTATGATAGTTTTGCTATATCCTTGATCCATCAGCTTTTTGCTGTAGACAGCCAGTGGAAAACTAGAAACAACATAGATCATGCCAAATGTCTGTTAACTAACACATGAAATATTCAGTAACCAAAATATTGTTATACTCACAAACCATTTTTAAATGTTTCTCCAAAAGTTAACTACACAAAATTTAATATTAAATGCCATTTTTACTCTAAGTTTTTATTTTATTTTGCTTACATATGCAACTTTGTTATACATATTTTATGTAGACTTCATCTTCCAAAATTTGCATTTTTCAAACTGCACAATTAATCTTGTCAATATTAAACCCTTTTGTGGTTGGGGTTATGAAATGTCTCCATTAATATTTCAAACAATGTCCATGTTCTGCCTTATCTTTTATTTAAATATCTATCTATGTATAAATATTTAATGTCTATCTATATTCTAAGTGATGAAAAATCATATGTTGACTACCTTTAATAAAATAATTATAAGAATGGATACAATTAAAATTATGTTGCATATTTTAGAGAGCTATAATCATACATGTGAACTCTCCTGCTTTTGGAGGGAGACTCCCTCTTTCAAGGTTCAAAATGATTTGAATATGAGAGGAGTTTTACACATTTTCAGAAATCTCCCTACTTGGAAACAGACAACTTCCTTCTTTATTTATATGAAAATAGCAAATCTCGCACTTTGGCATCTATGATTAAACAAAATACGGTAATATTTCATGTAAAATAACCATTATTCCTTGAAAAATACTAGATTAAATACCTTTCTGTCTCATCTTGGAGCCATTATGATGCTATCATACTATTCTGGAAAATTCTTTCGATATCAATTCTGCTGCTCCATTGCTTCTCATATTAAACATGGCGGCTGACAGTTTTACTACACTCATGATCCGGCAGTATTCATTTCAGACAGCCAGGAAAAAAGCAAAACAAAAAATTAAAATAAATGCACCTCCATGACAAATGTCTGTTTATCAAAATAGTTTCTCATATGGCTTGAAGATGCATTTCTGATGTAACTTGAAAGATTTTGGAAGTTTTTTTCTAGACATTTAAAGGCAGTGATTTACAAACATATTGCAGAGATAAGACATTTCAACATGTTTTGTCCATAATGGTGAATGTCAAAATGATCAGATTACAGAAATGTAAGGACCATCACAAATACCTCATCTTAAAATGGATTAAAGAACATGGCCAAGGACAGAATACAGGACTGTATAAAATGAGTCTAGATTTTCTCAATGCAAGAATAAGCTAATAGAAACAGAAAAACACAGATTTTGGTTATTTTCTTTTTCCAATGAACCTGATTTGCTAAATTCTATTGCAAAAATGAATGAAACTATAAGTTATGTTTTTGTATACATGTACCTTGCACACATCAGATGCAGCATGAAATTATTTTGTTGCCTAGCAACCACATTGACATGCAGCAAACCATGACATTAAATCATCAATAGGCTAGTCTGCTGTAATAGGAACATAATTGATACTTTGTCATGTAAAGTTTAAATGGTGGAAATTGGTTTTGTTTAACTTTGATCATTTTTTTTAAAGGCATTGGATGCTTCCAGAATTGGGCAGTTGATGTTATGCCCTTACACCTCAGCCTCTTATTACAAGAGTATGAGCCCAAGTTGAGACTTAAACTTATAACTTATGATCAACCAACCTTTTAGAGGTTAAACTTTAATTATTTTCTTTAATCTAAGGAAATATTTTAAGATATAAGGGAATCTTTTATTTTAGGTTTAATAATTGAACTAAGATTTATTTATATGATCTGAGGTACTTAGAACTCATGTTAAGTGACAGTAATAGGCTTCTAAATTCTCTTTTGCATTCAACTTAAATGCCTTACTTTCGACACATTTGAGAAAAACACATGCCATGAAATATTGCTTGTGAATTTCAGGAAACAACCAGGGCTTGTATCCATATTTATTTTTTTCTACTAACATAGTGTGGACTTACATCATTTAAAAAAATATATGTGCCTACTAAATGTTTCAGTAAATTCGCCTCTAGTAGTTTATGATGAGTATTTTTGCAGGAATCATCCTTCAGTTATATATGCTAGATAGAATATAAAGACTATACTTTTGTTGGTGACATGTATTTAATAAATCAACAAACATTTCCAGGGCTCTTCATAATGGAATCCATCTTTTCTTACAGACAAGTCATCTGATATATAATGTAAATGTGAGGTGTCTGTTTCAAACAGTTAACAGATGTAAATTCCAGTAGGTATGCATTGTAACAGTTGGATAGATTACAATAGGTAAATAAGAAAAGGTCCTATCAAAATTTCCACAGATATTTAAGTTTTATCTACCAGTAGACAAAAGCAATCAAGGTAAATGTAAATGTGACAAAAACACAGAGACGAGACATAACACACATAAAGAAAAAACTTCAGTTACCATCTTGGGACAGTCAATCGGCAAAAGGGCCGACTGGGGCCAACATAATAAAATGTAGTATTGTTAAGAGCTAATAAGTTAAAAAAAACAGTTCATGTGAAAGCAATATTTTGATAGAACAATAGTTGCAGCTCTGTTTTACAGTGATTGGACAGAAATTTAAGTTGAAAGGTTTTGGCCATTCAGTCTTGCTGGATAACTAACTTGTATTAACGTTAGCAGGTTCAATATTTTTTTTTTCAATTTTAGAATCGATAAAAGGGTAGCCAACAGTTTGGACCAAAGATTTATTTTTCAAATAACCAAATAGGTATTGTAACTGAAAAGCTCCTGCAAAAATGCTGTTCATTGATGCCCTAGGTCTGTGTGAACAGTGAGACATAAATCCACAATCGTTATTGCAAACAGGTATTTCTTATCCAAGCCATGTTGCAGAGATAGCTATTTTTAAACTAAGAAAACCATGTGACCTCTTACTTTTGAGATCATTTGATATTGTCATCTGGGAAGTCTGTTCTGTTCTGACGTCGATATCTATTTTTAGAAGAGATAAATATCACGTTTGTTTATTGCATTGGAAATAATTAAAATATTGAGCTGTTTCTTTCACATTTGTTTTCTCTTACATTATAGGTAGCATTCCAAATGGTCTTAACTTAGACCAAAGTACATGTTTATGCAGTTATAATGCCTAAATTCCCCAAAGTGTTAAAGATTATTATTATATGCAACTGATGTAGGCAAACTGTCCGAGACCACCCTTAGGACTTAAATAGAAAATTTACAGTAAAATCTGATTGGGTTCGTTTAGACTAAGCTAATGGTGATTGATTTGTATTCTTAATATTCTTAGTCAAGAAGTCGGAAGGAAATCTCATTGATTAATCATTTAAGGAATGAATCATTGATTTTTGACGTTCATCAGTTGATGAACCATGTTGGACTGTTTAAAGTTTATTGTGGAGTCCAAATTTATATTTAAATATTACAACAACATTAAATATGTTTTGAAGCCTACTTTCACTTTCATCATACGTGACCTCGTTTGTTTGACAGCATTAGAATGGGCGATATTTTTATATCAAAGGTTGCTAGGGAAATAGGAGTGACACAGTGGCCCAAACCATGTTAGTTAAACTGTCTGCCAACACATTGCAGCAAGAGTACCTGGTATTTGATGTATTTATAAATTTACTGCAGGATGAGGAAGATATGTTTATGGTGGTGGACCTTTTACTTGGAGGTGACCTTCGTTACCACATCCAGGCCCAGGGCCAGTTTGATGAGGGGCGGGTCAAGCTGTACATCTGTGAGATAGCCCTGGCACTCGACTACCTCCGCAGCAAGAACATCATTCACAGGTGACTTTTTATTTATAAATATATTTCAACAACACATCTGTGGTAATAATAACAACATTAAGCTTTTTTTGTGGAGTAAGATGCCAAATAATTTCTTGGAGAACCTTGGCGCTAAACTATCGCCACAGCAAGAACAATGTAACATTTTAAGTATATCTTAAAAACACTTCTATATGATATCATTATTGTGATGCAAGCTATTTTTGGTAATGTATGTCCCAGCGACCAAAGACATGTTCAGGTGGGTGGGTGGTGGAGGTGGGGCTATGAAAAATAGTTGGCACACTGCCTTAATTGTAGGCAGTCTACTTTGTGTAATGTAACTTATTTTGTTACCATAAGGGGCACCCATGTTCAGGCATATAGAGCCACTAACTTGTAATGCCCCAGCGCGTTACCACATTTATTCGAGTCTTGATTGAGGTGACAACTTTCATATTGGGAGAGGGGGCTTCCAGCTGACCTGCAGTGTGCCAGTGGTTCTACATAGACATATGTCTGCAATCTTCCTCCACCATTGATTAGCTGGATATCACCAATATGCCAATAATTGTGTTGGTGTGATGTAACAAAATTAAAATTAATAGTTTCCATGCATGTGAATTCTCCCACTTTTGGAAGGAGACTCCCACTTTTAAGGTTCAAGTTTATTTGAAAATGAGGGTTGTTTTACACATTTTCAGAAATCTCCCTACTTGGATAACTTTCTTCTTTGTTTTTTTTTTTGTTGATATGAAAATAACAAATCTCCCACTGGCCTCAGTTCACAGGTATGAGTTTCTGTGCACACACATGTATAGTGTATACCTCAGATATGTTGTTTGCAATTACTGAAAACTGGTATATACCAGTGTAGCTACTAAATTCAGTTACAGCCAGCCTTTTTCTCTCAAGAAAAAAAAAAATCTAATATTTGTTTTAAAATCACTTAGGACAACTCATGTCTTGTTTAAAATGTTGGTTTAAAAACTCTATATTCTATTGGTGCAAATTGCATTTGCACAACCTGACATTGAATCTTGATAAACATTTTACAACAATTTGAGAAAATATGCTGTATGCTTAAATGACGATTTTCGGGGAGGCTTTTAACTACATTTTAACTACATCATAATATTGATTGTAGTAAACCTTTGTAGTTTAATTACGCAGAAAATTACAAACTCTTTAATGTAGAGATCTTGCAGATTTTCTATTTTATTAACCTTTTCCTGCACGTATGCATCATTTTACAATCAAAAGCAGAATCTGCTTGACTAAGGATTTATGTGTAGACTGGTTCAGCTTTAAATCAATAATTACATTTTGAGCATACATTAATTAAAATAATTTTATCTCTTTTTTAAGAAAAACTAAAAAAGTCTGGTGAATTTTCAAAATTTTAGATGAACTATGAATTAAAGGGTTAAACTAATAAAAAAGAGCTAACTATTCAAAAGAGACAACCAATGCCAAAGTGTATATGACATTGAGTTCATGTTTTGGTCTGGGATAAAACATTCATGCAACATTGGTTCTACCTAGATATTTGTTTGTTACAAAGCAGGCACATATGTACCTTGGCCTGAGTCCCTGGCAGATCTGGATATGCAGAGGGCATGCTCGGCTGTTAGTCTGTAATTCCCCACCCCCTCACTTCATAGGTTCGAGTCCCATTCGGTGCAAAGGACCAAATGTGGAAAGGTGTTCCAGCTGACCTGTGGTGAGCAAGTGGTTTAACCAGGACATTTATCTGGGGCATTCCTCCTTCAAAATAGCTGGACGTTGCTATAATTACCATAATAGGTTGCTATGATGTATTTAAAAGACAAAACAAACATAAACAATATTAATTGTGTTTGCCTAATCAACTACCGGTTGTTGGTTTTAGTTACAGTAATATAAACGAAGCTTTTAGAGAAATTGCTTCCATTTACCTTGGGCACATTGTCTTGTATTACAGTGACATTTAGAAACATTGTCACTAATCTATTGACTTTACTGCTGTTATTCAGCTTGAAATTTCTGCACATAACAGAGGAGTGTTTGCTATAAATACGACTAGTGGTACATTAAATGTGAATTAAAGGTGATATCTGATAGTTTGGTCTAAACCTCTTTTCATCAAACAGCCAAGTTCATTATTGTTACCTGAACAGATCTGGCTAAATGCTGTTAAAATTGAATCATAACACCATAATCGTCATTACAAAAATATATTTTCTATCTAAGCCATGCTGCACAGTTAGATATTTTTAAGATACCCACATGACCACTTACGTTTTAGTTCTATTAAATGATTCACTCTAGGGCCGATGTCTTAGTAGGTTTTGGCAGGAATCATTCTTATTTTTAGATTTGAAAAGAACTAACATTTTGAATTTTTATTAAGTATTTATTAAGTTTTACAGCCTTTAAATTAAGATACTGTTTATAATTATCTAAGCTTAGACTATAGTATGATTTTTCTGCAAATATTATGCACAGATAGTCCAAACTGAGATCAAATATTGTTACATACATTTGACAAAGGCAAACTGTTTGATACTACAGTAAAACCTCTCCACAGCAACATCTGGCGGAGGCACGAAAAAGTGTTGCCGCTGAGAGGTGTTGCTGCTCAGAGGTTTCAATGAGACAAGAAAAAATGTGTACTTTAGGCAATCAGCATTTGCTTTATTACAAAAACAATATTGTAAGTAACGGACCTGTATCTGAGTTCTGCCGCATGCCCAACTCAGTAGCAATTGACTGTGCTGACCTTCCTTGTTCTAACAACTTAGTTGCAGTAACTAACACTCTGCTCTAACGTAAGGTAATCATTTTATAAGACATTTCAAGACAAAATGACCAGTATTCCTGTATTGAGTCATGCAAAGACTGATTTACCATTAAATAATCGAATTTATAGTCGGACATCCTAAAACAATGACAGTTTGCATTTAGCACTTAACGTAAACATCTTTTTAAGTAAGCAATCAATACAGTGATATATTTTAATCTTTCGATCAATTAAAGAAAACAAACCAACTCGTTAACATCATCAATAGTTGACACTTCTTTCACACGTTCCGGCAATACCCTAGATCTACAACGGCATGTTTGTAGCATGCAGCTGGTTTCCCATCCAACTGCAACTTGATTCCAATTAACACCTTCTCAACAGGGTACAAGCAGTGATCAGCCGACCGCGTGACATTTCTGGTGTAGGCGACAGACTGTTCTAAAAATAGCTGCACTGGTGTTGCTACGCAGAGGTTAAACTAGCCTCAGGGAAGAGATTTACGCGGCCGCTTACCGCTTTGCGGAGGAGTTGCTGCTTAGAGGTTAAAATGCGCTGAAAACTACTGGGGGGAAATTTAACTGCTGCTGCTTAGAGGTAGCCGCTGCTTAGAGGTGCCGCTTCGAGAGGTTTTACTGTATATTTAATAAAGTTTGGATAAATCGGTTTGCGGATCGGGAGGTCGTGGGTTCAAACCCTGGCCGGGTCAAACCAAAGACTTTAAAGTTGGTAGTAGTGGCTTCCCTCCTAATGCTCGGAGCTAAGGGGACAGCATTATGCCTGACTTGTCGGTGTCAGTATATTGGACCAACCGGGTAAAGTCCCTAGGCACCTCATAAGCGCCCCTGTGCTATAATGATAGTAATGTTGCTGCACAGTATAAGGCAAAAATGCCGGCTAATCCCAATCCCAAGTTTAATAAATTTTATCCTGAATAATTTAATTCTAGTCCCATGTAAAATTGTCCATGAGTTTATAAAAATGAGCATTGCACACTCATGTTCTAACATGTTACTAATCGATATTAATTAAAATTAAATTAATATTAAAATCTCCATCTGATCTGTTGAAAATGATAAACTTTACAAGTACCAATTAAGTGTAAGTTCATGGATTGCAAATTAACACCAATTTCATACTAGACCTGGAAGCACAATCAGTAATGCACCTCAGGCTCCAGATACTTAAGTACCTTGGTTTGTCTTTGGTCACAACATACCAAATCCATTAAAAATGGTAGTGGTAAAGCTTCCTTGCTAATAATGCTGAAGCACATGTAAGAGTAGTTACAGGACTTTATGGCAGGGTGTCAGGAAAATGTGACTGGGTGTGGTATCATGTCAGGTGTTCACAGCATGATATTCAAAATAAAGGCTGCACTATATCTGCTTCAAGTGGACACTGTCTCCAATTAACTGAAATACTGTTAGTAAGATGGCAAACCTAAAAATCAACATTTTCTTCAGGCTTCCCCATTTCAGCTGTATATGCCACTGATAGAGGGTGTTTAGTGTCACCCCCTCTATGCAAACTGATCCCGATATATTGGATTTTCTTATAGACAAACCATGACTCTCACTGAAACTGATGTTTGCATTTGCTGTCATTTGTAGTTGTCTGATTGCAATACTGCTGGTCTTTGGATTCATTAGCAGATGTTATTAATCCTTTTTATGCTGGAAACTCCATTTACACCAGAGGCGGATCTAGGATATTTTTCAATGGGAGTCCTAATTCCTAATTGAGCAAGCTACCAGAGGTGCTAACAGTGTTCGCTGGTTCTGGCAGTCTGCTCCTCCAAGAAAAAATGCGAAATGAAAAGCCAAGTAGAGCAATTTTTTTTGCATTTCAGAATCTGCTAGAAACTTTACTATACCATTTATAAACAGTTTTAATTTTATAAAGTTAATGTATAATTTGCTTCTGTAGGCCCTGATCTATCTTTATCTCTTTCAGATTATATTTGATGGAATTCACCCATTGAAAACTACCACCAAATGTACACCTTTTAGGATAAAACTAACAATCAGTCTAACAAAGTGTGCAACCTTGGATTATTTCCCATTTCTAAATGTATATTATGCTGAATTGCTGGCCTGTATTATTTAAAGGTGCTATCTGACAGTTTGCCTATATCACATACATGTAACAATATCTTACCACTAATTTGGGTCACCAGCCACAATAGCTCAAGTGGTAGAGCCTCAGCTTGCGGATCGGGAGGTCGCGGATTCAAACCCTGGTTGGTTCAAACCAAACACTTGTTGCGTCTGTGTCAGTATAATGGACCGGCTGGGTCTGTTCCTGGGCACCACATAAGTCCCCCTGTGCTATAATGATCGCTGCACAGTTTCTGCAAAAATGCGGGCAAATCCCAATCCCACTACTTTGGGTAAAAGGGGCATAATTTCTGAATAAACTCATACTTAAGTACAGACAATTTTCAACACTACCTGTTTTGCTGTACAGCACAAGTCAGGAAAAATCACAAGCAATGTTCATTCTTTCCACATATATAAATAAGCATGATAGAGATCTCAGCTAAAAATAGATATCGACGTCACAGCGGACGATATAACCTTATCTCAAAACGTATATAAAAATAGCATTCTCTGCAGCTTGGCTTGGATAGGATATACCTATTTGCAAAGACAAGTGGGAATTTATGCGTCACTGTTCACACAGATCTAGTGCATCAACGAGCAGCATTTGCAGGACCTTTTCGGGCAACAATGACTTATTCTGTTATTTAAGAAAAAAAAATGTTGTAAACTTTTGGATACCACCTTTAATATGTAGGCTTAAATTTGATAACCAATGTGTTTTTTTTGCATTTAATATAATTTAATTACAATGTTTTTTACAAGACATTTAGGCGTAATATCTGCTGTCTTCTTTTTTTGAAGCACTGGACACATATACGATAATACAATCATAAAGACACAAACTGAAATAATAAAAAGATGGCAGGTATTTTTGGACAGTTTCATTGGGGTCCTCATCTCCCACCCACCCTCACTAGATAGGCCAGTTCACTATTAACATGAAACATACCCTGCCCTACATGTGTTTCCAGCAAGTATAGGTTAAACATAAAACACTCCCTTCCCTACATGTGTTTCCAGCAAGTATAGGGTTAACATAAAACATTCCCTTCCCTCATAGTGTTTCCAGCAAGTATAGGGTTAACATAAAACACTCCCTTCCCTCATAGTGTTTCCAGCAAGTATACGGTTAACATAAAACACGCCCTTCCCTCAGTGTTTTCCAGCGAGTATAGGTTAAACATAAAACACACCCTTCCCTCATAGTGTTTCCAGCAAGTATAGGGTTAACATAAAACACTCCCTTCCCTCAGTGTTTCCAGCAAGTATACGGTTAACATAAAACACTCCCTTTCCTCATAGTGTTTCCAGCAAGTATACGGTTAACATAAAACACTCCCTTCCCTCAGTGTTTCCAGCAAGTATACGGTTAACATAAAACACACCCTTCCCTCATAGTGTTTCCAGCAAGTATAGGGTTAACATAAAACATTCCCTTCCCTCATAGTGTTTCCAGCAAGTATAGGGTTAACATAAAACACTCCCTTCCCTCATAGTGTTTCCAGCAAGTATACGGTTAACATAAAACACGCCCTTCCCTCAGTGTTTTCCAGCGAGTATAGGTTAAACATAAAACACACCCTTCCCTCATAGTGTTTCCAGCAAGTATAGGGTTAACATAAAACACTCCCTTCCCTCAGTGTTTCCAGCAAGTATACGGTTAACATAAAACACACCCTTTCCTCATAGTGTTTCCAGCAAGTATACGGTTAACATAAAACACTCCCTTCCCTCAGTGTTTCCAGCAAGTATACGGTTAACATAAAACACACCCTTCCCTCATAGTGTTTCCAGCAAGTATACGGTTAACATAAAACACTCCCTTCCCTCAGTGTTTCCAGCAAGTATACGGTTAACATAAAACACTCCCTTCCCTCATAGTGTTTCCAGCAAGTATACGGTTAACATAAAACACACCCTTTCCTCAGTGTTTCCAGCAAGTATACGGTTAACATAAAACACTCCCTTCCCTCAGTGTTTCCAGCAAGTATAGGTTAAACATAAAACACACCCTTCCCTCATAGTGTTTCCAGCAAGTATAGGTTAAACATAAAACACACCCTTCCCTCAGTGTTTCCAGCGAGTATAGGTTAAACATAAAACACACCCTTCCCTCATAGTGTTTCCAGCAAGTATAGGTTAAACATAAAACACACCCTTCCCTCATAGTGTTTCCAGCAAGTATACGGTTAACATAAAACACTCCCTTCCCTCATAGTGTTTCCAGCATGTATACGGTTAACATAAAACACTCCCTTCCCTCATAGTGTTTCCAGCAAGTATAGGTTAAACATAAAACACACCCTTCCCTCATAGTGTTTCCAGCAAGTATACGGTTAACATAAAACACTCCCTTCCCTCATAGTGTTTCCAGCAAGTATACGGTTAACATAAAACACACCCTTTCCTCAGTGTTTCCAGCAAGTATACGGTTAACATAAAACACTCCCTTCCCTCAGTGTTTCCAGCATGTATACGGTTAACATAAAACACGCCCTTCCCTCATAGTGTTTCCAGCAAGTATACGGTTAACATAAAACACACCCTTTCCTCATAGTGTTTCCAGCAAGTATACGGTTAACATAAAACACTCCCTTCCCTCATAGTGTTTCCAGCAAGTTTAGGGTTAACATAAAACACTCCCTTCCCTCATAGTGTTTCCAGCAAGTATACGGTTAACATAAAACACGCCCTTCCCTCAGTGTTTCCAGCAAGTATACGGTTAACATAAAACACACCCTTCCCTCATAGTGTTTCCAGCAAGTATACGGTTAACATAAAACACTCCCTTCCCTCAGTGTTTCCAGCAAGTATACGGTTAACATAAAACACTCCCTTCCCTCAGTGTTTCCAGCAAGTATACGGTTAACATAAAACACGCCCTTCCCTCAGTGTTTCCAGCAAGTATACGGTTAACATAAAACACTCCCTTCCCTCAGTGTTTCCAGCAAGTATACGGTTAACATAAAACACACCCTTCCCTCATAGTGTTTCCTGCAAGTATACGGTTAACATAAAACACTCCCTTCTGTCATAGTGGTTCCGGCAAGTATAGGGTTAATGACTTCACCTGAGAAGCTATTTATGTGCTTTTAGATGAGAATATAATGAACATTTACAATTGATGTGAGAAATTGAAAAGTATTAGGTCAATAAAATGGATTACATATTGATGTGCTAATATCTTGAGATATATTGGCAGATTTATCATGGTGATGACAAAATTAGCTGATTGGATTCTGTAAGAATTTATATGAAAAAAAACACTTCGTCTTTCTTTTATTTTCATTATTGATCCTTTCATCGAAAAATGTTTTCTTAAAGTCTTCAATTAAAGAAAATAAAAGGCATTATACAATAATATTAATAATCCCCAAAATGTTTGTTGGATGTTGCATCCCATAGGATTTCAGTTATCTGTGGAAGGTTTCCTTTTAGAGAAAATATAGTGCTGCTTTTACTGTGTACAACAAGCTATAAACACCTGATACCACATATTGTCCTGACACTGGGCCATGAGTGTAAAAGTACCCTTATAATTGATAAAATTTTAGTTAGGCATCTATACAATTAACATTTTTAATGACTTTGGTGTGTTGCAGCACACCCGACCAGGTTCATATTTTCCCGTGTAATTGTTTTGGTAATTGATGGGGCTTCTAGTAATCTAACTTTAGTTTTTTGTTGTTAAAAAACAAAATCATAAAGTTTGAAGGAAAACCTTGAGGTTAAGTTGGTCTACCCTGCCAACTATAAAAGGAAATTAGATGTATTGTTGACCAAGGAACCCTGTGGCATGAGTCTTGTCAAAACACTTACCTGAATGTGTCAACAATAAAAATCTAGGTCTGTAACAATTCGCTTCCCCAATGATAGGATATGTGTCGTCAGTTTATGTCTCATTTGGACATTTTATGATACGATACATTTTGGACTATGGGATACTTCAGATTGACTATTTACTGTTTGGTGTATAACTTTTATATATGGCCCAAGTAATCTTATTGATATTTATTGTCATTGTTGTTTTTCATAATGTTAAGTCATTCAGCTTCTCCGCCTGGACCATTTTCTTGTCATCTAGAGGCGGCGGCATATCATTTCTGAAGTGGAAAGCACCCAGTGTCATCTTAGTAACAAACACTATCATTGTTGATTTGATGCCATTTGCCATTATCATGATGGGCGGAACATCTCTGGAGTGGTCTTTAGGTCGCATTTCATGTTGTTTTAGTGACAGAGAGTGTCATTGTTGTTTTGACACCACTTGCCAGTTGCCTGGAGTCTATTAGTTCAGAGTTCATTTTACCTGGAAAAGGACTTTGACGCACATCAGATGCCTTCACAGAGCCTGTTCTGTCAATCTTTGAAATGAATTATTTCATACCTAAAATAAAACAATAAGTTGTAAATAAAAACACTTATTCTACTGCACTTCAAGTAAGCTTAAATAATTAATTGTTACTTGTGTTAGTAACCAGGGACTTATTTCATTAACATGATACAATACAATGGTACCACAATTTCAGATCTTTATAAGTGAAAAAGTCATCTACTAGCTCATGTGCTAGACTGAGCCACTGTGGGTTAATAAATTATACTAAGACCCATAGTCAGTTGTGAAATGGTACATACATATTAAATCAAATGCGCTAATTTGCATTGTACCATGCCTATATGAATGGTAATTGATATAGGCCCCTGATCCCAATTACAGAAACATTTCTCTGTTGAGATGGTCGCTAAAGGGATAACATCTGTTACAAACCCTCAAAGTAAGGGATATACTAAAAAAACTACTGTACCATCAACGTTATACGACTAATGAATTGTTATTTCATTGAAATGTTGATGGCAGGAACAGAAAGTAAGAAGGAGTGATGGAAAATAGGACAATATGAACTTTGACATATCTATAGAAAATAAAATTAAATATACACGAGTCAAATTGGGACCGAAAGTTTGCATTGACATATGCGTAGAATCTCGCCCATCTGAGTCTGAGATAATGAGGTTTCAGTGTTCAAAAAGAGAAAATTGCTAGTCTAAATTAGACTTGTCTAAATATCTGTAAGCCCAATTTACTGGGGCTCAAATAATCAGGTTGCAAAATGTATTGAACAATTTTACTTTGACATACTTTCGAAAAAAAAAAAAAATTAGTATTAAATTGCTATCTTGTGATCCAATCAAAGCTTAAACTGTATGATTGATGTACAGGGACTGTTGCAATGCATGATGCTAACGAGGATGAAATAAGCACCTTGTAGCTGTCAATTTTCTGCTAGCTAACGTTAGTAAAGTAAGCCTATTATTATATAAGAGTATCGTAAATTTATAGCGGACTGAAGGTGAATGTCTGCCATATGTAAAGCGTGTAAATCAAAATCAGCCATATGTTCTCAAAAGCATTGGCTGTAAAAACAAATATCATATGAAAAGTACATTTTCCATAACATAACAATAATTATTTATTATTTACACAACATGCATATAAACATAAAACTTTTTGGACAAAATTATAAATGTTAGTTTTAACCACTAGATGACTGCAATATCAACTTTTGGTCAGATTTTTCACTCATTCCCCCTTATAAATTGTAGAATATCAGGTGGGTGAGCTTATATGCATTTAGAGTGGTCTCCCTGTAACATATCAGTCTACTTTAGGTAATACTTAGTATTACTTAGTGAGTTAATACTTGGAATAATGAAAATATTTTTTAAAGAGTAGAAAATATGTGGCTTAAATGCAATTTTTGCATTTACCACTTGTTCTGCATTTGTAGTTCTTCTTGCTAACTCTTAGCCTGTGGTTTGCATATTTATAAAGCTTAGGCAAATAGTGAAGATCCCTATCAGCCTGCTCCCTGCTGGGAGCTGTTTGATCAGGATCTACATAATTTGTTGCTCAGTTTAGTATACCAACCCTAACATGTAACATATATAATATTAAAGAAAAAAATCCTGACAATTTAGAAAGGGTTTTTAACAAAGTGTAGCAAGTTAAGAGTTAATGATTTTTGTTTTTGGATTGGTTTTATCCATCAGAGATATCAAGCCAGAGAACATACTGCTAGATGAAGAGGGTCACGTTCATATCACAGACTTCAACATTGCCACGGTGTTAGCAGACGGACAGATGGCCACGTCATTGTCCGGCACCAAGCCATATATGGGTATGCCATTACATTCATACTATACAGCCTTGTCTCCATTTTGACAAATCTGGTCATACTAAACACCATGTATTATGAAGGACATGAGGAAATGTAAAATGTACACAGTTGGATGGGACATTGTATCGCCAGGAATTGACTTTACTATTTTACTGTTTCTTATATAGCAGCCTCGACTTGTATACTTTTCTCTCTGACAGCTATAATTCCTAGGGACTGGCGACAATATTTGTTCATGCTACATTGCATTTCTCGGCTAATCTTAGTAATATTTAAATAAAACTTTACAGGAGTGCTAAGTACCAAGTGTAGTTTGTGCATATCTTTGATATGTCATGACAAGCTAGTTTTAAACAGAGATAAGGTGTTAGGATAAGATCCTCTGGTGATCATCATCTTCAATTATAATTCTTGTTATTCCAGCCAATCAAAAGGCAAATCAGTTAGCCCTGTTTTATAAGCCAATCAAATGGTTTTATTTCCTTATGGCCCCTGGCCATTTGAATTGGCCCTACTCTTTCCTATTGGCATGTATAACAATAAAATACTGTCTCCTAAAACTTTATCCAAGCAGAACAGATTATGCATTTCAACACAAAATATACAATAATTCATTAACAATTGTCATTTCAAATTCTGAACTTCTCAAATATTTATAAAAAGAATCTATTTTCGATCATGTGAGATATATTGGTTGTATTGCAGCCCCAGAAGTGTATGCCTGTGCCTTAGAAGAATGTTCCGGATATTCATACCCTGTAGACTGGTGGTCTCTCGGGATCTGCGCCTATGAGATGCTCAAAGGAAGAGTAAGTATAGAAACTGTTCACAACCAGTCTGGTTTTAATCCAATGCCAAAGGCAGTTTTCTGTCCGTCTGTACTTTTGTTCATTTATCAAGGGCACTTATGTGAGGAGGTCTTCCAGCTGACCTGTGGTTCATTGGTGGTTCTACTCAGACATCTGTCTTTGGTCTTTCTTCACCAATAATACAATATAGCTGGATGTTGCCAATGTTGCAATATCTGCAGCTGCATGATGCCAATATAAGAATGTTCGTGCATTCTGTCTGAGAATTTCTGGACATTTTCACCAAAATGAACCAGTTGGTATTACAAACTCCACTATTTAGAGGTATAACCAATTAGTTTGAATCTTGTTAATGCATTGACTGTGTTGTGAGGGCAGAGGTCAAGGTCACATTGTAAGGTCAAAGGTAATTTGTTGGGATATCAACCAAATAATCTTGCTTGACACTGTCATTTGGCCTTGGACATTTTGACCCTCTCTGCCAGAATTTGGGCAAATACCAGTATATTAGTTCTTAGCTAAATAAACTGGGTAATATGATATCACTACATCAAAAATAAATAATACCATTTATTTGTACAAGCCTCTTAAAATATTATGACACAACTTTTGAAATCTGGCATTCAATAAAAAAATGAACTTGATGATTAATTATGCTTTACATTTTCTATTTAATCAAATTCTTAATTTATTATTTTTTAATTTTCCATGTAATTCTTGATTGCCAGCATTTTTTTATTTTTCAGTTTTATAGATCAGATTTTAACTTGTTGACCTGAGTTAATGATAATTTTGCATGACATTCTACACTTAATTAAATACAATTCTCTATTTTTATTCCATTTTTCATTAATTACACCATTGCAGTATAGTTAATTAGATTCTCAATTAACTAGCTTAATTTTTATTTATTTTTCAACTTTTATTAATTAGATTTTGGATTTTTTTTAGCTGTGATCACACTAATTTTACATGACTTGATTCAGTTCATTTAACTGGATTTTCAAATTTTGTTTTCGCATCATCAATAAAATTCATCAGATTCCCAATTAACTTGACTTCCTAGCTTATTTTTCATTTTTCAATTTTCATAGATTAGATTTCTGTATCGCTGTAGCTTGTTAGTCAAGAAAATTGATATTTTACATTTAAACTTTGATTGAATAAAGAAATCTTCTGGCTGTAAAACAGAGAATAATTGAACAATTGTGTGTAAGGTTTTGTATGGGTTTTTCTTCTGATTGATTGGCAAAACTGGTTTAATTGAAAATCCTGAATGCTTGCGGTTCTCTGTTAGTTGTACTACTTTTTTGGTGCATCATTCTTCTGGTTAGATTTAAGTGTGACTAGGGTGCAATCAGTTTGGATTTAAATTGTAAGGTGACCCAGCAGGGTTTTTTTTATAATTTATTATTTTTTCTTTCTTTGTTTCCTTCTTTCTTTGTTTGTTTCTTTCTTTCTTTATTTATTTATTCTTTTTATTTTTTTATTTATTTATTTGTTCATTTTTTTATCATTCAACATAACCCCCAGTCCTCCTTATTTGAATGCCAATTTTATTTTTTCTTTATTGATAAATTAGACAAGTACTCAGATCTTTGTTATAATATTTCAGGAAAGTACAGTAACTTAATAGATAGTTTCCATGTAGCGTCATAGACACTGTTAAGACAGTTTAAGGCAGCCATTTTTGAAGGCAGAAGCTAATACAGGACAAAATCGGGAAATATGTGCTGTATTCAACTCACCACTGTGTTTTTATTTGTCCGTCTATTTTACTGAATTTAACAGCTTTTATGCAGTATCCTAAATATCAAAACTATATTTTGATAGTTTAAACGGTACAAAATATACAACCGAAAAGATACACAGTTCATTTTGTTTAAGGTTGAGCCAATAATTTTTATTTAAATCTGTGTGTCAATTCTTTGTGCATTTATCGATTTTAAAAATACTGTATTCAATGGAGTATAGCTTTTAATTTTTGGACCACAAATGAAGAAATTACAGGAAAATAAAATTTACACTTCTATACAATTCATCTGAAATTCCCTTAAAGTTGCTTTCAAAGATGGCTGCCAAGATAGGGGATCTTCATTGATAGGGAAACTATCTATATGAATCTTAATTTATTAATAAATTAATATAAGATTATTTTGTAAAATGATTATTATTAAATGATTTTACCATCAAACTCAATTAAATGTTAATAAATCTATTAAATGATGTACTTAGGAGACATTTTAATGTCAAAAGAAGGATAACTGTTATTTTATTTTCAAGAGAAAAACTTAGAATTGTTTTTAACATTATAAAATTTATAACCATTATATAACAAACCTTATTCTTTATTCCTTGAAATTCTCAATTCATATTGTTGAGATCTTTTATGTTATTTCTTGATTCACATCTTTTTTTATCATTCATTTTCCATTAATTAGATTTTAATGTGTTTGACTGTGATCACAATAGTTTTACTTGACATTCATTAATTTGTCAGGCTTTCAATTCATTTTCCTTGTAATATATTAATTCCCAACTTATTCTTTATTTTTCAAATAAGATGTGTAGTTTTTTTAACTTAAATGCTTGGCTTTGAAGCTGTGATTGAATAGTGAAATCTTCCAGCTGTCAAATGGAGGTTGATTGAACGATGGTGGCTTAGCGACTTACTGGGTTTTCTTTGAGTGATTGGCTATATTGGTGTTATTGAATCTTCAGTAGTGGAGGTTATACACTAGTTGTGCTTCGTGCTTAGGCATCGTAGCTTCATGTTATCCCTTCACATGCTGGAAACACCCTTAGAGTGGGGTATGTTTTATGTTTTTATGTAAAATGGTGTTTTCAGCAAGTAAAGGGATAAACCCTTAATGAGACACTTTCAATACTTTTCTTGTTTTTAGGTCACCTGAGCTTATGTTCAGGGTGAGCTAATGTGATCGCTGGGCATCATGCATCTGTCAAAATGTTCAAATAACATCTCCTCTAAAACTGCTGACACAAATTCAGTCAAACTTTCTCAGAAGCTTAAGCAGGCATGGGGAATGAAAAGTTGTTCAAATAATTTTGATCCATTAAAAAAAACATGGTAACCAGGGGCATGGTCATTTTCCAATATGGCTATATTGAAAAATTTGAAAAAAAAATTTTTGCCAGCAATCGCAAAAGCTAGACCCTTAACATAAGATATACATATTCCTTAGTTGGCCTTGTGTGAAGATTTGTTAAAATAATTCTGATCCGTCAAAAAACTTGACCAACAGGGGCATGGCCATTTTCCATATAAGGCTATATAGGAAAATGTAGAAAATCTTCTTGTCAGAAACTACAAGAACTAGAGCCTTCATATTTGATATACATGCTGTTTGGGTGGTCTTGTATCAAAAGAGTACAAAAAATTCTTATCTGTCAAAAAGCATGGCTGCCAGGGGAGTGGCCATTTTCCATAGGCCTATACTGCGACATGATATATATTGGCAATGATTTTTCTTATGCATTTAAACATCAAGTTAAATTTATTTCCAAATAAAATATTAAGTTTATTTATGCAAGGAGATCTTTAAAAAGACTATTAAAATCAAAATATAGATTACTATTAATTTATTTTTAGCATTTCATGACTTATTTACATTAACTAAGATAGATATTCTTATACATCTTTGGATTGGGGGTAATTCAGTTGGACAAGATTTCAACATTATAATTTTTTAACTCTACAAACAAAGAAGCAAGTGTTGTGATAAAATGAGAGATATATTACTGTTCTCTATTACAGGTCATATGACCTTTGTTACCAAATTCCTACACACCAGAATTTGAAACTGTAATTTATATGGCTTTCAATCGAGCAACCTTAAAATATTTTCTTCTAAACAGCATTTTATGAAAAAAAAATGTATATATAAATAAAAGTTTCTAACGCAATTATGTGTTTTATGAGTTTATTGCATTCTCTATTCTTATTTTTTTTCTAGAAATAAATTAGAAATATAGTTGCATGATTTTTATGTTGTCACCTGTTTTATTATTATTAATACAATTAAAAGATATCTCAAAAATTGTTATAAATTGTCTGAACTGTTATATGATACATGTAGTACTAATTGCATCAAGAGCTTGACTATATGTCACATTGATGTCATATTTCCCGAGGTCCACAGGGATGAATGTCTCCAAATGTGCATCTGTGTTAAAATATGGTTATTATTGTTATTACTATTTCTATTAGTATTATGAGTATTAATATTATTATCTTCTATATTGTAGAATGTCAATGATTGGGAGGTTGTGGGTTCAAACCCCAGCCGGGTCAAACCAAAGACTTTAAAGTTGCTAGTAGTGGCTTCCCTCCTAATGCTCAGGCCTAAGGGGACAGCATGACACCTGACTCGTCGGTGTCATTATAATGGACTGGCCGGGTTCAGTCCCTGGGCACCTCATAAGTGCCCCTGTGCTATAATGATAGCAATGTCACTGCACAGTATCGGCAAAAATGCCGGCTAATCCCGATCCCTCTTTTATGTCATTTTATAACTTGTATTATCATACATCGATGAAGGTTGATCTGTTGCTCTGGATTATATATTTTGTTGAGAATAATCCATTATAGGTGATATTCGACAGTTGGAACCAAAATATTTTTTCTCAACCAAATGAGTCATTGTCACCAACAAATTTATTGCAAAATACTGCTCATTGATGCCCTAAATCAGTGTGAACAGTGAAACATAAATCCACATTCCTTGTTGCAAACAGGTATTTATTTGTAAACAGGTATTTCCTATCTGAGCCACCCTGCAGAGATAGCTATTTTTAACTTGGATAACCACATGACAACTCACGTTTGACATTACGTTATATCATCATCCGGGTAATCAGCTCGATATCTATTTTTAGCAGTGACCACTATCGTGCTTATATATAGTTTGGAATGACTGAACCTTTAGAGGTTTTTATCGCGTGTTTGTACTGTCTAACAATGCAGACAGTGTTCAAACCATCTTTACTTATACTAAAGTGTGAGTCTGTGCAGAAATTATGTCCTAATTCCCCAAAGCAGTGGTAAGGTATAGTTACATGAATTTGATATGAACAAACTGTCGTATACCACCTTTAACATATCTTAACCCTGTTCTGTAGAAATTTTGGCCAGATTGCTGCAGGAAATCATACTTTTTATTAAGTAAAAGTTGTTTATTACACTACCTCAGTATTTAGACTGTACAAAACATGAAATAAATTCCTTTAACTGCCCCTTATTTCCAAATCTGTAAATCAGCACGATGGGGATTTCAGCTTAAAATAGATAAAGACGCTAGAACTGACTGCCCCGAAGGAGGATGTATATGTAGCATAATGTCAAATGTAAGTAGTCATTTGGTTTTCTTTGTGCAAAAAAAAGCAAACTATGTGTGTGGCTTGGATAGGAAAAACACAAGTGGTGAGTTATGATTTACTTTTGACATGGATGCAGAAACCAATAAACAGCATTTGGCAAGGTTTTTTCAAGTAACAATAATTTATTTGGTTGCATGAGACAAAACATGCTCTTAACTGTTGTATAACACCTTTATCCCAGAACACATTTTCTTTCTTATGATATTTTGACTGTTTCACCGCTGTGTAAAACTGTGAATTTTAAGTAAGAAAATATTGTCAACTTAAATAAATAATTCTTAACAAATATTTGATCTTTTTTTTATGTATTTTTTGCAGAGGCCATATGAGATTCATGCGACTACATCAGCCCAGGAGGCCAAGCACTTGTTCACCAACACACGTCCTTGTTCGTCGGCCAACTGGGAGGAAAACATTCGAACATTGCTCAGACATGTATGTGCTTCTAATAGAGATTGTAATAGTGAGGAATTGAGTTTAAAATTTAAAGTAATACCTTGTGAGGTTTCTTTTATTTTGTTCAGGAGCAGAATTTAAGCTGAAGGTAAATAAGAGGATTATGAAACATTTGGGATGTAAGGAAAAATATTTGGGACATATAGAACATTTATATGTTTGGAATGTAAGGAAGATGAGAAAAATGGACAGAGCATGAGACATTGAATATAAGGAACATGAGACATGTTGAATATAAGGACCATGAGACATTATGAATATAAGGAACATGAGACATATTGAATATAAGAAACATGAGACATGCTAAATATAAGGAACATGAGACATTGAATATAAAGAAAATGAGACATATTGAATTTAAGGAACATGAGACATATCAAATATAAGGAACATGAGACATGTTGAAATAAGGAACATGAGACATATTGAATATAAGGAACATGAGACATATTGAATATAAGGGACATGAGACATACTGAATATAAGGAACATGAGACACATTGAATATAAGGACCATAAGACATATTGAATATAAGGAATGTGAGACATATTGAATATAAGGAACCTGAGACATTGAATATAAGGAACATGAGACATATTGAATATAAGGAATGTGAGACATATTGGATATAAGGAACATGAGACATATTGGATAAAAGGAACATGAGACATATTGAATATAAGGAACCTGAGACATTGAATATAAGGAACATGAGACATATTGAATATAAGAAACATGAGACATATTGAATATAAGAAACATGAGACATATTGAATATAAGGAAAATGAGACACATTGAATAAAAGGAACATGAGACATATTGAATATAAGGGCCATCAGATATATTGAATATAAGGAACATTAAACATATTGAATATAAGGAATATGAGACATATTGAATATAAGGAACATGAGACATATTGGATATAAGGAACATGAGACATATTGAATATAAGGAACCTGAGACATTGAATATAAGGAACATGAGACATATTGAATATAAGAAACATGAGACATATTGAATATAAGAAACATGAGACATATTGAATATAAGGAAAATGAGACACATTGAATAAAAGGAACATGAGACATATTGAATATAAGGGCCATCAGATATATTGAATATAAGGAATATGAGACATATTGAATATAAGGAACATGAGACATATTGAATTTGAATATAAGGAACATGAGACATATTGAATATAAGAAACATGAGACATATTGGATATAAGGAACATGAGACACATTGAATATAAGGAACATGAGACATATTGAATATAAGGAATGTGAAACATATTGGATATAAGGAACATAAGACATGCTGAATATAAGGAATGTGAGACATATTGAATATAAGAAACAATAGACATGTTGACTATAAGGAAAATGAGACATGTTGAATATAAGGAACGTGAGACATATTGAATATAAGGAACAATAGACATGTTGACTATAAGGAACTTGAGACATATTAGATATAAGGAATGTATGACATATTGAATATAAGGAACATGAGACATATTGAATATAAGGAACTTGAGACATATTAGATATAAGGAACATGAGACATATTTGATATAAGGAACGCAAGACATATTGGATATAAGGAACATGAGACATGCTGAATATAAGGAACGTGAGACATATTGAATATAAGGAACATGAGACACATTTTATATAAAGAACATGATATATATTTAATATAAGAAACATGAGACATGTTGAATATAAGGCAAATAAATATTCAAGGAAAATTTAACCGAACATGGTAGCGCATTCGGAAGAGCATCGGCTCCAAGTATGGGCAGCTCTGGGTTCGATCCCGGGCCGCGAAATAACAAATTTGTTAAAAATGGTAGTTTTATAGCTCCCTTGCTAATGCTCAAGCAAATATAAGGGTAGTTCCATGACTGGTTGGCCAGGTGTCAGGATAACTGACTGGGTGTAAAATCATGTCAGGTGTTCACGACATGCTAGGTACAGTGAAGGCAGCACTATATCTGCTTCAAGTGGACACTGTCTCCACATAACTGAAATACTGTTGGTGGGACGATAAGCCCAATAAACAAAAACAAGGTAAATTTTCTTGCTCTAGGAAATTAGAGGTGACCAGACCAAGGTTTGAACCATGGACCCCGTCATCCTGCATCCTACTATCTTACTTCTCAAATTACCACAAGTTTATTGTTAAAAGCCTGGTTTCTTTTAATTGCATTCTGGGTTTTGCAGTATGCTATATGGTGCCGCATACAACAAGGTTTAATGATTGATTTGTGCAGATTGTGGCCTTATTTATTACTTGGCAGAATACTAGTTAGCAGAATTGAAGTTTTTCAAAAGCCAATTGACATGTTTTTTTTCAGTTGTTACACCTGGATCTAGAAAAGAGAATATCTTCACTGGAAGGGTTGAAAAACCACAAGTACATGGAAGATATAGATTTTACACGGGTGCTTCAGCGACAAATTAAACCTCCCTTTGTGCCTTCTGTAAGTAATAAAGAATATATGACAAAGTCCTACAAGCATTGCAACATATACCAACACCTGACAAGGCACAGGACTAAGGTATTCATATGCAAACCTTATGTAGAAGTAAGAGCAAATCTGTGATGTCATTGAACAAAAAGAGCAGACCCACCAGGGTGCTTAAACCAGTTTTAGACAGCTCTAACCTAGCCTTTCCTGAGGGCTTTCTCAAATGCGAACAATGAAAAGAAAACCAATTTATTTGAATAAAAAATGTCCAAGCACTGACATTTTCTTTGATATGTTATGACAAATTTAGTGGCATCATTGAAAAATAATGTCCACATGGTATTTAGAAGAGATAAAGGTATTATTTCTATTAGCTGAAAGCTCAGAGGTTATGTCTAACATTTGGTCTCAATTTTATGTTCTGTTTATAATACTCAAAGCCTGACTACCTTATTCTTCATTTAATAAAACATGTTGAAATAGTGCCGGATCTTAAGAACAATAATGAAGGAAAAATGCAAAAGCAACATACAGTATGTGGGATTTAGAGGTGGTTGGTTTCAGGTCTGAGGGTCAACTGCCATAGCCACCAGGCCAAAGTGGTAGATGCAAGACGATTTGCTCTTCATAAATCTTGTTTGCTCACCTTTCATAAATCATGTCTAAAATTTTTGTTCAATGAAAGGTCAAAGTTGTTGGTGTTTAACTGTCAAGGTTACTTATTGAGTAGGTTTCAGTAGTGAAACATCTGTATAAAGCTATGTGAAACTGGTGTTTAGGGAGGTATAAAAAGTACATAATTCACTAAGTTATACTGAACCTAATATGGTGATTATGAAGCTTTTAATTTTCAATTTTCTTTTCCTTTGGCAATTTGACAAACTGTTGGAAAAGATTTTTAATGAAGATGACATGTAAAACAATGATATTGATAATAGCTAGATACAGACTCTATTGGCTGATATTTGTCTGACGGTCTGCAGCACAATAACTCTTCATTTAAGTCAATGGAATCACCGGTATTTTCACTACATAAGAAGTGCAAAATTTTCATGTCAGCACCATGGGCAATATTATATAAATATCACATCCAACAAAGGGTGATAGCACATATTTTCAACCCAATACTGGTAATGCTTTGCTATATAACAGGTGACAATACATGCTGCCACACTCCATGGGATGTGATATTTTATTAATTATACCAAACACATAACTTGCAAAAATAACAAACATGACTACTTAACATAAATTTAATAACAAAACCATTTGCTAATATATATTTGTCTTGACTTTTGTATCATTTTGATTAATTAATCTTCCTCTAAAAGACATGAAACTCCTAACCCTAGCATGATTTTATTTTGCCATCTGATAACGTCTTATTTGCTGGACGCGTAAAACACTATTTTACCTTTTAAGTCCTTGTTGACTTAGACTTTGGAAAACCCCACAGTTCTATTTTAGGACATGTGTGACAGCAATTTATTTATGTCATAGAGCGTGTTCTTTTTGTCAGAGAGCAATATTAAAAATGACTTACTGCAGCGTCTGTAGGAACTTTGGAATCCAACGTGAGGTATAACAATACAAATTATTATATAACATATAATAAGGCACATTCTAAGTGTCAAAGATTTATGAAAATTCAGTCATGCAATATTTACCTGTTTAAATAGTTATTTTTGCTAGTGACTAATCTATAAATAGATATGGGGAAATTCCATCAATTTTTGCATTGGTACCCAGCATCTGCCTTTATAATGACTGTATGAAAAGGTATGGTAACCAGCTTATATTGAACATTGCACAAGAGCACACATCATGTATACTAGCAGAACAGTCCATACTTGTACATTATTGCACATTTTATCATTTTACAAGTACCATGGTATGACCATGTAAGATGTTATAACAAGGAATAAAATATAAATTAAAGTTTTATTATTATTTAACATGATTGATTCAAGTAATACAATAAACAAACATAGGAACATGTCTGTTATCTTCAGGGACAAGTCAATCTTTCCCTTATTTCTGACGTTCAGTTGAATCCTGTTTCCACCTCATTACATTGTACTCTTGGGACCGTATTTATTATCCATAAAGTTATAAATGCACTGGTCATATATAACCACTGGGAATGAAAGACTACTAACCCAAGTCTAAACTTTTCCCAAGAATCTAATTGGTTGGAATTGGTTACCTTTTAACATAGCCTGACAGAATGTAACAAGTGTCTAAAATGCAATTTCACCATTGTCTAACCTTTCCACTTCAGGTCACAATGTTTCAAAAATATGTCAAGATGTCTGATATGGTCCATAATCTTTAAACAGAAGAACCCTTTAAGTAACAACTACATTTTGAACAAGAATGAAGGTCTTTATTTTGTTGCTATTCAAATTGTGTCTGTAAGGTATGATAGGGTTAAACAAGAGCTGTCCATAGACAGCACGCTCCACTTAACTCAGTGCTAGATGGTGTAATGAAAATTGCCAGTTGAATAAGAGGTAAATCTCTGCCTAAATTAAATTTGGTAGTTCTTGTCCTCTTGCAATGGTTTCTGCTTTTGATAATAAATCTGTTTTCCAAATTTGAAAAGAAAGTATTTGATGGTTTGTGGGAAATGTAACTTAAACAAAAAGGTTAACCATTGCCAAAGGCAATGAGATGGCAATTACAAAGACTTCCTTTTTGTTCTTTTGAAAAGTGGAGCTAAATTATTTTGGTTAATGCTCCTAGAAGTCTGGTAGTCATATATGTTAATAGATGTGTAAGCAGTATAGTATGACCCTTACTACATGTATTCAGAAATAATATTTTGATACCAGTCCTTTTAGACAAAAATGTTTGTTTGCCAACCACCTTTGTGTACCAACTACCTTTATTGACCAACCCTTTTTGATCATTCGCCTTTGTTTAACAACAACCTCTGCAGAAAGACCATCTGAACTGTGACCCTACGTATGAGTTAGAAGAGATGATCATTGAAGCCAATCCTTTGCACAAGAAGAAGAAGCGGTTGGCAAAACAGTATTCATCTCGGCGGTCCGACACCCATTCTCAGGTATATTTATCTCCCCTTAGTGCTTTCACATGTTTTTTTAAAATAATTGTGTTTTACTTATTGGCTCTTATTGTACAACTTAATAGCTAAAACATATTTAGTGATTTTCGATTGGATAAAGAGGTCTGGGTGAGCACTAGCAAGCGAGCCCTACTTTTTTAGCTGAAAAATTCACTAATATACCTCAGCATACATAAAAACATAACCCAACCTTTTTTATTTGTGACAGCTGTGTCTCTGGTGTCAATAATTGGGTAAAGTGAATTAGAGTAGTAGTGATTAAAAATTTAGTCATTTAATGATATAATTGATTACATTTTTAAACGTCTGTAATTATTAGTCATGTTACATCAACATGCAAAAATGCCACATCCTAAATATAAGGCTTAAGACTGCATCAGATGGAGCAAAATTTGTCCATACAGCTCCCATTAAGATGTAAAAGATGACTCGGGGATAAATATGAGTTAACAAAAATGTGGCTTCATAAGGGTTAAAACAGAATGTTGAAGACAAGTAATATCAGAAATTCTCCCTTACTTGATAGAACAGTACAGAAGTGTAACTGAAAATATCTGAGGTAGAATATTGAATTGAATAATGTATTCCTTCTTTCTAAGGGAACTGTCCCTGCTGTTAGCAATATAAAAATATGTAAGTTATATTTTTTAATTGATAATTTAATTAAATCACAAAAATCACTACTGGTTAAATAATGAATAATATGTCATATGTAAATAATACAACTAATTTGGTTAAAAGTTTATAATATTGTCTGATTATACATGACGTTGTAGCAAAAAGATTTTTTTTATTAAGCTATAAAACAACAAATAGGGCATAAAAAAGCAAATGTGACAAGCCCCTAGGACCTCAAGTTGGTATGTCGGGATTTCGTATCGAGTTCTTTGATAGGTTCTGTGGCTATTATTTGTTGGATTTTGACAATGACATATTATATACCTTAAAGTATGTATTAAATGATATAAAAACTGATGATTTTAACAAGTATTCAGCTTATCATGTTATATTAGACATTCAATGATTTGAATTAATTATGCTGTAAGTTGCTATTGCTTTGTGTCAAGAAAAAAAGAAGTATAGATTTTCTAATATTGAATTTTAAGTAAATATAATTTCTATGGATAGCTGGAGCATTTGGGATATTGCATTCATTTAGAAACAAAAGAAATAAATTGAAAATGCAGCTTTTGAAAGAAAGAAACCAGTTGCGATACACTATGACTGTACTCATCTTGAAAGAAAAGTCAAATACCTTGAGGGAAATTCAAGTAATTAAAATTATTTATACTACTTAGAGAAAAGTATTGAAGACTGACCAAGTAAGCATTAATACTTTGTAGATGTCTTCGGCTTAATAATTATAATCACTCGGCATGTTATATCACCAATGCTATTAAAGTTCACTCCCTATTTCATTGATCTTTTTCTTTGCTCTCTCTCATACATTTTTGTTAGCAATTTGTGGAATTTTAATACCTTTAGAAACACAGACCGTGGGGCTGTTTTTCTTCTCTGCTACAATTTGTAAGTTATTGAAGTAGTTGTTGCAGATTTGAGAACCCACAAAACACGTGTCTGTGTGTGGCTGTATCACCATTTGTATGCGATTATAGGACGTGGTTATAGTATTTGAATGATTGAATGTTCTGTAATTTTAAAATGTCTGTAAGCAAATGCTTAGGCTTCATATCTAGCAAGCTTTACTGTTGTAGTGTGTCTCAAAAAAGATGTATGATCACAGCAACAATTGAAACTGTTTAGTCGTAATCACTGGCAAATGGTTTTGATTAAAAAGATGTAATTTTTATGCCACCATAGGTTGACTGATAGCAAGCACACTGTCTGTGTGGCTTATTTTTAGTCTACCTTATTTCCATGTTTTAGCCATAACTTCTACACTTCCATAACTTTCCATATTATTTAGTTATTCCATCACTTTTCACTATCTTTCAGAAATACGCTTGGAGTGTTGCACATAACATTTACAAGTGCAACTCTTAAGGTCAAGGTCATATTTAAGTTCATTGCATCTTCAGTAGTCAATTCTTGTGTCAGTTTTAGTTTTTTAAGACATATCTTCGTATGCATAACAATTTTTCTGCATAAAAAGATATTTCTTTACAAAACAAAATATAATATTGTAAACTGTTCCATAGGGAAATGTAGAATAATATTTTTTCTAAAAAATGCTAACACTCAAATTTTCAACAAAGTGCCATTTACAAGAGCTTAACACAAACAATTGCTCTCTCTACATATTAGCAGACATTCATGAGTGCTGCCATAATAGAAAACCTATAACGACTAATAAAATAGACCACCCAGAACAAGAGATTAACCTACATTTTTGTAACATGTAGTGTTTTTTTTGTTAATTGTTATTATTCTGTTTCACTTAAGCAAGTATTTTTAATGCTTAAAGGTGGTATCCAACAGTTCAGACAAATTTCTTTTATCACAAACATTCAAAAAAAAAAATTATTATTACATAAAAAAAAGATCATGCAAAACGCTGTTTATCGAAGTCCTACATCTAAGTGACGTATGAAGCATAACACTACTCATCATTATATATATTTTCTATCTGAGCTATGCTGCTGAGTTAGTTTAAATAACAAAACCATGTGACCACTTACTATTGGGAAAAGTTAGATCATCATTCGGGTAATTCACTGGGTCTTTAATATCTAATTTTAGCAGCAGTCTGCATTGTGATTTATTTATAAATTTGGAATATAAACACAGCCTTTACATACAGTATTAGTTTATACAGCAGTTTTGCACAATTTCCGGAACAATAAAATGTTGTTACTTATAAGTTGTATCATATAAACACAAACTGTAGGATCTACCATTAAAATTTGCGAGCATTTGAAAAGCAATAAATGGCTTCTTGATATTAAAATATATTTTAATGAACTACTGAATTATGTAAAAACTTTAGGATCATAGTCTACTGAAGCTAGGTAGGAACAGGTTCCCCTTAAAAAAAAGCCTTTTTTTTTATTCCACCTTTGGTGTGCCAGTTGTTCTGCCCAGACATAAGTCTGGGGTCTTTCTCAACCAATAATAAGCTAAACATCACAAATATGTCCATAATTGTGTTGCAATGTAACAAACAGATCATTCATCCCTTAACTTAGATAATGATGCACTTTTTGTGCATTGGTTGAGCATTTCGTGTGCTGGTTGTGCAAGAGTTTGGTGGCTTTATTATTGCACACTTTTCACAGAACCTTCTCTGCAGACCTATTTTTGTTACTCTCGCACCTAGTTCTGCTACATAGCTGAAAGTGGACAGAATTAGACCTTCATATATTGTACATAATAGCCAGCTTCATCGTTCTGTGAAGAGTTATCCTTCCTTAATCTCACAAATACCCCTGCCACAGACTCACAGCCATGAATGTCAAGATTCTTGACGAAATGAAGATAAAGAGGTTTATGATGTTTTTTGTGGATCATTTCTGTTTGACATTTGGGCCAGTATTTACCAGCTATTCTTAAGTAAGAATTGCACAAGTCATGGATTTCAATCCACAATATCCTCATTATGTATTTAGCTACATGTGGGTATTTTTGCATGACATTTGAACTTTGCTTCTTTGAGCTTAAAATCACATTGAAACTTCATAAATAAACTTAGTTTTGTTGGAATGAAAATTGTGACTTGGGCTTAAGAATGGTTGGTGAATACTAACCTTGGTGTAACATGAAATATATTGTATTTTTGTCTGAAATCTTCAGATTACTTGGTTACTTTAGCAATAACCATGGATTTATTTTCTGTACTACTTATGCAAACTAGATAAGTATTTTAATGTAAAATAAAGATTAAAAGACTTATTGAATTTTACAATGACAATATATTTAGTTTAACTATTTTAAAAAAAAGTCCTTGTCATTCATTTATATTTCACAAGCATGCTATAAACTTCTGTATTCAAATTCCTAACGCACATTTAACCTGATGTCATATTTAGTCACATGGCTTATGTTTGAGCCTGTGACAATGCATCGTCATAACCCGCTGTATACATTTACAATGGGTTACTTGGCCAGTAAAACTTCGTTCTCATGAATACCGGTATTTGCATGAAGCATTTGATTGGCTCCGTGTCCAAAACAGCATGGAAATTCAGCCAATGACTTGATTACATTTTGTTAACAACAAGCATCACAGGATAGTCGGCCATCTTGAAATTGACAAATAGTTTTTTTAACTTCAATTAAAGAGTAGCTTCGTTGTAATGCACAATTTCATTGGACCACTGGTTGCGATTAATATTCAGAAAACCAAAATTATACCCAATGGCCACCATTAAGCAGGGTGGTATGAGTGACCATGTGTTCCAATGATGGTGAAAAAGTTAAATGTAATGAAGCAACAGTGAAGTGGTCAAACCTGTCTGCAGTGGGGTACAATATGAGCGGGTGGTTATTGGACAATGTGTACTCTGTTCTGAAAAGTGTTATTTGTGAAAGTAAATTATTAATTGGTGTAGACAATGTTGCAATAACTGTACAGTTTTGTATGTTTTGTGACAGAAAATTGCAAATAATATTAATGTTTTATTAGTTTTATTAGTAGCCGTGTCAGGAACTAAAATTCAAATTAGACAGCATTGAGTTAATTAAAAAAATAATCCTTCCCTGTTATGCTAAATAAATATTTCTTCAAATATATTTGTCTTAATCAGTTTTCAAGCTTTTTTTCTTTCATCTGGAGTTAAGCCTTAAACAAATGGTTGAATTTTAAAAAAGTTTTTTTTTTAACAGTATAACAGTTTTTTAACAGTTGTTAAAGCTTTTTTCAACTTTGCTATATGTCTGTACTTTCTTAATGTTTGAATTTAACAAAGAAAAATAACACAAATATAACAACTGTGGATGGAATGGCAATCAGCAGTAGTGTTAGACCCCTTCTTAGGATTACATAAAGATAAAGCTTGTGAAGATAAACGAAGAATTATCCCCCATCCCACCATAAACACTGACACATAAAATACAATAATTCTTGACTCCCTTTTTCAGGAACTAGCTGATGAAGAAGTTCAGGACGATGTGTTTACGGACTTCAGGGCTTACAACAGAGAAAGGTACTAACAACTATCTAAATGCACAGTTTTGTATCTTTTTCAGGGAGCTTACACGTAGTTGGTTTGGCGAATGGTCATATAGGAAGTGTTCAGCTATTATAGATGGAAGGAGACTACAAACAATTGTAGGACCACTGGTGTGCTGTAGGTCAACTGGAAAATATTCTCACATGCAGATTCTCAACCTAGCCTGGACTCAAACTAATGTAGTGACTGACTGAATTGTTATGAGTCCGAGATTCTAACAGCATGGCAATGATCCCTTATGAATTTTAGCCTCAAAAACAGCTAAGATAAAATTGTGTCTTCCAGGCATTATTACAGTGGAATCTGCTGTTGAGAACTCTTGATGCATCACTACCGAAAACAGAGACACGTGTACAATCTTAACAAATTGAATATTATTCTGTGACAGCTCATTTCCAAATTAGATAAACAAGGGTCTACTAATTATGTCCACATAGAGAGGCTGTGAAAATATTCTAATTATATGCATTTATTTAATACAATCTGTATGCCCAAACCCAAGAAATGTTGAGCAATGCTGACAGCTATAGGTAGTGTTGATATATCTGTGGATTAAAACTGTTGAATCAGTAGAGTGTCAGCTCCAGGTACGGGTTCGATCCTTGGCCATGACATACCAAAGTTGTTAAAAATGGTAGTGGTATAGCTCCCTTGCTAATGCTAAAGCAAATATAAGGGTAGTTCCATGACTGGTTGGCTCGGTGTCAGGATAATGTGACTGGGTGTGGTATCATGCCAGGTGTTCACAGCATGCTATACACAGTGAAGGCAGCACTATATCTGCTTCGTGTGGACACCATTCACAGATAACTGAAATACTGTTGGTGGGACAATAAACCCATTAAACAATACAATGTGTAAATCCTGAATTTGTTTTTTTTTATCAGTCAAAACGATGGTTCATTGAAAAGTCCATCAAGGTAAAGAATAAAGCATTTCCTAGTTCATTTCATGATATCTCAGCATACTTTATGTCATTTTTATGGTGATTTTATAATTGCAAACTAACAAAATGTGGCATCAACAATCAAGTCACACAAAATAGTTTATTAATTTTTATGCATTTGACAGTTCAATGATTGTCAGAGTTGAAAACTGACCTTTTTGGGGCGTGGTTAAACTGGCCATATAAATTTGTCAGCTAACTATCTGTGTGTATTGTTTGTCTTCAGGAGTTTGTATCTGTTTAAGAAAGTAAAGGGCATTTCCCAACCTCCTAACCATGCAAACACAGGGAAAGTAGGGGATTTGAAAATATTTATCTTCAGACCAAAGAAATCATGGTTAAATGAACGATTTGTAGACAAAAAACATTTCTGAATTTCAGAAGTCATAATATGATTTGAAAAACCATTTTCTTCTTATCTAATCTTGTCATAGCATTAGGTCATAAAAGTACCACCTGGTGCTTATGTAAAAGATACCATTGTTATACCCCCTATAATGGGGGCTATAATGGATTCGCTTTGTAGCGTCCGTCGGTCGGTCCGTCCGTCCGTCCGTCTCCATTATCGTGTCCGCTCTATAAATCCTATACCAATTGAAGGATTTTCTTCAAACTTGGCTGAAATGTTCACCTCAACAAGGTTGCCCATGTGTCAGGTCAAGGTCACAATTGAAGGTCAAATATCAAACAAACAAATATTAGACATTATGTTGTGTCCGCTCTGTAAGTCCTACACAATTTTCTTTATTCTTGGCTCAAATGTTCACCTCAACAAGGGGATGTGCAGAACCCATGTTACTCTTTTTCAGGCTTAAGGTCAAGGTCACACTTGAATGTCAAAAATTGACTTAGAAAATATTCTTAAATTTTAACATGTATTTGAATATTTCTGAAACTAGAAAAAGTATTTGCTTGAAACTTAAAATATATATGAAGTGTCACAATTAGGATATGCAGGTCAAGTTTCATAACTCTGTATTGCATTTTGACAAAGTTATGCCCCTTTTAAGCCTTTTAATTTACTTACAATCAATACTAGACAATATGTCAGGTCCGCTCTATAAATTCTATACTAATGGAAGGATTTTCTTCAAACTTGACACAAATGTTCACCCCAACTGGGCAATGTGCAGAACCCATCTAACCCTTGTACCAGCTTTGTCAAGGACATTGGTGGGGGTATGAATCACATTCAGCGATAGTTCTAGTTCATCTTGTGCACACTTCAGAGCATAAACTGGTGAGTGCCACACATCAGCTGTAGAATTTTCTCCTTTTTTGGTGAATATCAAGCCAAATATTCATGCACATTATTTTAACTTATCCCAGATCTTTGGAAAACATGCATGTATCCATTTCCTAGGATAGACAACGTGAATTGTTCATTTGATAGGTAACCATGTCCTTTTCTCATCTTAGGGAGCACTGCAGTGCTATAGATAAAAGACGTCTCCACATGACAACTAGTGATTCGGCCATTGCCCAACACAAGGTGGCGCTGCTTGATCCAGAGGGTGAAGTAAAGAAGCAGGCGCTGCGGCAGGCTAACAGTGAAGGTGCCACATGTTCATTGACAGTCAAACAGACAAGCTGATGGTTTCAGAGACTCATTTAGTGATACTTAACTGTGACTTTTGACCTAACTTTATAAATTGTGAGGAAGGATCACAATTGAAGTAGCAATAGACTGGGATTCGTGAGATTACTAAGATTGCTGATAATAAACTGTGTAAACAGATATACAAGATGTTAGACTTAGTTTAGGAATCTAAACATTGTTTTAAAAATTTGTTTTGATTTTTTTATCATATTTGTCAAGGTTTTACATTGAAACTTTAAATAATAGTGGCTTTCAATATTTTCCAAATAGAATTGGTGAATTGCTATGTATAGTCATGGAAGTTGTATTTGTTATGAATATGATATGCTCATAATTAAATTATGAGAGTATATGAAATACTTTGTTGACATGTCTTAATATATCTGGAACACGGGGATTGTACAATGTACGGCCAAATTAAAAACTTGAGCCAGCCAAGTAAGTTTTGGAATAGGGCTAAAGAAAATTCTACACTTGGGTCCAAAATTAAAAGTTTTGGACAGAGGACCAAAAAAATGTTCAGGATTGGCCCGAAGTAAACCTTCTGAACCGGGCGAAGAATGATTGTTGGGGCAAATGGGGGCAAAAAATAGGAGTTTTACACAGGGGCCAAAAATAGGAGTTTTACACTGAAGCCTTAAATAGAATTTTGCACTTGGGGTCAAACATACAAGTTGTACACTGGGGCCAAAAACAAAAGTTTTGACCAAAAGAAACTGTGCATGAAAAATGGTATATTATATGTTTTAATTAATAATATGCGGGTGAGAAAATAATTAACATTATATACTAAAAATTATGAAATATACAATGAACTTATGCTAATCTACCAATGGACAAAAGAATATTAAAGAATATTATGAAGGACATATAAAGTATTATTTTTGGTGTTTGTACATAATGTCTATATACTTTTGTTGCATATGAGTGTCTGAAAATGAATTCAAAATAAAAATAAAGTGTATTGCATGTGTGTTCAATGGCACTCATGTGAGAAAAACTACTGAATGTGTGGATTACCATAAATGTAGTCAAGGAAATGGTTTTTGACCAATGAAAAATTGGTTTGAGTTTATGATACATGTGGGGGGAAAGATGGATTAAGTGCTGGAATGATGTGTTATAAAAAGTAAGTAATAACAATTTCACAATCTCACAGAATTATAAGCTTTGAGTTCTTAAATAAATATTCAAAGTTTCATTCATAAAATGTTGTTGCCCAAGAAAATAGGCTTTTTTTTAGCCATTTTTAAAAATTCTTGTGTTAGTGACTCTTTGTGTTCACTCCAATTGAATTTGATTGACAGATGAGTAAATGTTCTAGAGCAGCTGTGCTTTGCTGGATCTTGATGAATTACAGGATCTAGTGCATGGGACAAACACTGGAAGATAAACAAATGTTTATAATATTTTATTGTGTGAAAATTTTCTTCCAATTTTTGTGGAAGTTGTTTATTGCAAAAATAGTGTATTTATATGTTATATGTGCTTAGCTAATGCTATGTATGATCGTAGCTTCATTGCAAAGTTATTCATTGATATATAGTTAATCTGTTTATGTGTCAGTATTCAAAGTCATCATTTATTTTATTGAATTTTTCAACATTTTTTATTTATTAACTAAGCATTGTTGACCTGATAAAATAAAACAAACTAATTATTTTATTTTACTTGTTTAATGTTTGCCGAACATTTGAGTTAAGACATAACAAACACAAATCCAGCATTGACAGATCTTGCAAGGCTGTTAAAAAAAAGTCCATTATATTTGAGGGGGGGTGCAGGGTTCTTTGAGGGCAGGGTTTATTATTGTTGAGCCTTCTACAAATAATTATCCATTTATTCAGACTTGTTTTCCAATAAGGTTTGATACTGTTTAGCATAAATGACATAAATAAGAATAAATGACAATGTCCTATGAGCATTGTAGCATATTTCAAATTCTGAAAAGGCACTGGACAAAGGTATTCACATGCAAGCCAAACGTAAAAATAAGAAAAAATCTGTAATGAGTCATTTAACAAAAAGAGAAAGCCCGACAGTTAATGCCTTGGAACGGTCAGTTGGCAATATGGACCGACTGGGGTGCTGAAACCAGTTTTACAGGAAATAACTTGAACATGATGGCAATAAAAATTATATCATATTTTACAATAAAAAGCTTGTAAATGATGCTAACATCATAGGGAAATTCTTGCAGTCTATATATTCAGAAGCAAATGCAATAGATTTGTTTGCTCCATTTTTGTTTTGTTACATTCGCTTTTGAGAAAATATTATTCTTAGTTGTGCTGGGTTAAAGATTTCTTTTTTGAACTTTGATGCCATGACACATGATTAATCTCTGATAAAACATCTTTATTCAGGCACCAATACAAAGATTGACCTTTTCATTATCTCAGAAGACAAGTTTGATTAAAATATGATTGGTAAACATCTTGCAAAATGTTACAAAACCTTATACCCCCCCCCAAGTAATTGTTATCCAAAAATGTGGCATCGGTGTAGCACCCCTCATCCCACTGCCTTCAACAAACAAAACATTTTTAAGGCTTTATAGACAATGAGGAAGCCTTTTTCCATAAGAAATTTTATTAACATATTGGAACTCCCTTCCTCCTTCACTCTCAGACTCTCTCTCTCCCTCCCTCCTTCTCTCTCTTGATCTAACTCTCTCTGGACCGATCGATCTAACTATTCTATCAGTACAGCCTCTCAAGCACAGTAGGTTCGAGGTCCTGGTCAGGATGAAAGACCTTATGTGGGAAGGTCTTTCAGCTGATCTGCACAGCGCTGGTAGTTCTACCAAGGCATTTGTCGGGGGTTTTCCTTTATTTCCTTTATTGGGTGAGACCCCTGACGAATTCCTTAAACTTTAAATGCACCATAAGTCAGCTGGGACACCTTACTACAGAAAGCCTTTGGTCTCAGCTGGGACTTGGACCCATGCAGTGAGAGTCTGGGCAATCAGAGGATTTACAAGGCAATGACTTTACCCATTGGGCGGTGGATTTTATACTTTATATACTACTACATGTATTATGTTGATTCGTAATTGTGAATAAAAGATTTATTCCATTTGATAGTTTGAGTTAAAAACAAAAAATTAACAGCCTCTCGATGCTTTTTTTTTTATTGCTGGATAAGCTAAACAAGATTATCAGGACAATAACTTGTCAAGATGCCTATGACAGAAGGATCTGAAATTTAGATACATGCTTATGTAGTAGTTTGTTAAGGATGTTTTTATAGTGTGATATAAATTTAAATACAAAAAAACAACCAAATTTGTACATTTATCTATTTTAAATTATATGTTTATTAATAATAACATTTTAATTATATTTTGGTTGAAAAATTGTGTGACGGTTGGGTTCTGATAACGTTTATCAAAAATCCAAGATCAATATAATTTAACTGTTTAACTGTTTGTTAATTGTTCCACAAATTATTACATAATTACACCATTTGTATATATATAAATGATCATGTTTGACATTGCGCTTAGCAACAGCCAGTTATCATTATTGTATCAAACATAGATTTTATATTTTGTATTTGTTTCATGGCACCAACACACTGTCATGTTGGCACAACCTCAGACTTAAGTCTTGGAAACCCCAGACTCATGTTTGGGTAGAACCACAGGCACACTCCAGGTTTATGGAAAACCTCCCCAATCAAAGTTCTTGCCCCAACTGGCACTCAAACCCACAGGGTGAGGGGCTGAGAAGTTACAAGTCAACAAATCTAACCACTCAGCCATTGGTGCCCCCAAAGATTTTTAAGTTCATTACATAAAATTATTATTTCTACAAAATTTCAAAAGAATGTACTGTGTTAACTGACAAATATAATTCCATTTTGAAATTGAAAATGTACATTTAGTAAGGGCATGTAAATAAAATGCGAAAACTACCATGTATGTACATAAAGTCTTGTATTATTTAATATTACAAATTGTCTTTGAATTGCTACTTTAATTTCAATACACATTTTTCTTACAAATGCTTTCTATGTTATCTGTGATAATTATGTTTTAACTTGTTACATGTTTAGCATAAAATGATCAGGCATAGGCAAAGAGTGTAATGTTTGAATATACTGTTCATGCAACAGATTGTGTTTAAAATTCAGAATTTTAATGAATTAATAATAAGTAAGTATATAAAATTGTACAGGCTACCGCTTACTGGTTCTGATAATTACAATCCCTATAAAAGGTCCTGTCTGCCAAATGGTTCATATGGAAAAAAAATAAATTAAAACCCCTTGTCCTATTGAAGTTGTTAAGTTAATTTTTAAACTTTATTCCCAATATGTTTTTTTGTAACTTTCTAGACTGCCTTTGGTCTAAAACCAGCCCGTGGACATATGTTAGGGTATATGTATGCCCAAAAGATATATATCGAAAAAAAACAACCTTGTACGTGTGCATTGCAATTGTTAAGTTCAGTCAAACATTATGTTTAATGCTTTTATAAACGTCCTATACATTGAGTTTTATTTACATTTTATTTCAGGATAGAATATCTACAGCATTAATATTGCAGTTTAGTTGAATAAGCAACATTTTGGACATTTCTTTGAAAAAAAATGATCAAGATTTTCTAATTAAATCAATTGGGTTTTGTTTTGTTTGTTTTTGAAATACATTGCAGTGACCAATTATGATCATTATAACAACATCCAGCTTTTTGGTGGAGGAAGACCCCAGACACATGTCTGGGTAGAACCACTGATACACCGCAAGTCAGCTCGAAGTCCTTCGCCCCAAATGGGACTCGAACGCACGCAGTGAGGCTTTGCAGTCAGAGGAGTTACAAATCGGAAACTCTACCACTACGTCACGGGTGCCTCCACTAAATCAATTTCAACAAACACTTTGTATGAACAACAGTGATGTCGCATCTATCAGGATGGTCTTGTGGTTAAATGCTAGCCCATAACTGTAACTTGCATCATATGCAAGACCCATCATTTGAATCCAGCATACTGCTATTTTTTTTTTCATTTTATTAAAATGATAATGACTTTTTTAAATAATGTAATTTTAGTCATTAGTTGTTTTTTTGTTTTGTTTTTTAATGAAGGTTATCTACATTTTGTTCAGTTTAGAAACTGTTTAAAATGGAGACAAACTGATGGACAGTACCATTAAATGCCCAGACTCAGACCCTCTGAAACTTAACTGCACAGACCCTTATCTAGTAGGTACTACAAGAAAACACAATAGTTATTGTCGTCCTCATTATTAGAAACTGTATTGTCATTTAGTTCAAATACGACGGGTGTTAAAAATGTTTCAGGAATTATTGCTGTGGTAGTTATGATATTATAACAAGTATAAAAAGCCTCATTATCACTGAAGTGATACATTTTGAACACCACTTGTTAATGAATACAGCAAAGTTTTGTCTAATTAGGAAAGTAAAGGATACAACATATTTAGCCTCTAATGAAATATGAGACCTTAAAAAACTGTTAATATTTGTAATCTAATCTGTTTTGACTTTAAAAAATGTCCTTTGAAAATAGCCATCCTTGGAGTTCCCCCGCCCTGTAAAAGAAAACTCCATGCTAGAAGATGACAGTACAAAGGGTTGTAAACTAACCAATTAGTTACAGGGTATATCACCTGGGGGAAGGTCATAAAGCACTAAATCACACTTCATGAACATGAAATACTGCACTGCCATTGGTCAGCAAGACTCTGACACATTAAAATTTTCCATGCTTTTGAATTTATGCATTTTTTTGACTCTCAGCTGGCATCCTGACATCCAAGACAACCCTGTGCTGTAGATATTTTACACTGTATGTTAGTCAATTAATTGACATATGATAACAGATTCATGTTTTGTACTGATATTTTTGTCAACCATCATGATTTGGTAAGCAAATAAGTATGTTAATTATTAATTTATGATTTTGTTTGCTTGTTGTAGGATTGATGTGCTCTTGTTATTTTATTTTTTGTGATGTGTACAATAAACATTGTTAATGTATACGATAATCCAATTGTAATAAAAGCTGCTACCAGGTATTGTATTTCACTTATTAATTTAAATGCAGCAAGAGGGGGGCGACTGTGGCGTAGTGGTAGTCACTGATTTGTAACTCCTCTGACTGCTAAGCCTCTCACTGCATGGATCGAGTCCAGATGGGGGAGGATATAATGGGAGGTCTTCCATCTTACTTTAGGTGTGCCGGCGGTTCTACCAAGACATGTGTCTGGGATTTTCCTCCAACAAAAAGCTGGACGTTGCAGTAATGATCATTAATGGTCGCTGCAATGTATTCCAAAAACAATTGCAGCAAGACACATATGGTGTAATCTGGATACATTGTCAGAATAAGACCTCAGGATGGAATGACTCAGACTGCAAGTCAGCTAGAAGACCTCCCTACATTTTAACCACAAACTAGACTTGAAGCTACTCAGTGATAGACTGAGCTGTTGGATTTACTTTGGGACAACTCACTTGCCTTGGGCGGTCTATGGGTTAGCTTTGCAATTACCCAACCACCCATAAACATCCGATCGACAGCTGTATTTGAAAAGTAACATAGCTTATTGAAAACAAATCTTAACAAGAGCAAATTTCTCAGTGCTTGATAGTATATTTAACATTTTTCTGTCAAAAAAGGGGCATAACTCTACTAAAATTAAAATATCACTGGTAGTTATCACTCTTGAAATAGATTCAGCTTTTGATAATGAACAATTGTCCAAAGATGCAAGTAGATATCTTTAGACTTTTACAATACAATGAACTGATGCAGAAACCAGCAAGAGCGTCATGCTGACAGCTTCAGTTTTTGTCTTTGAAAACAAAGCTTAAAATGTATAAATTTTTTATTTTACAGCATTAATGTCTTTCATCATCTATTTTTTTGTTCTTGTTACATCGCACCAACACAATTATGGCCGTATTAAGGAGATCCAGCTAGTTATTGTTGGAGGAAGATCCCAGACTTATGTGTGGGTAGAACCACTGGCACACCACAGATGATTAGCTGGAAATCACACGAAAGACTAACCACTCAGCCATGAGCGCGCCCCCTACCATCACCATTTTTAATGTAAAGTTACATTATTTAATTTATTATTTAAAGGTGTTATCCAACAGTTTGAACAAAACTTTTTTTCTCAACCAAACAAGTCATTGTCACCTGAAAAAGGTCTGCAAAATGCTCGTAATTAATGCCCCAGATCTGTGTGAACAGTGAAGCATTTATCCACACCCGACATTGCAAATAGGTATTTCCTATCTGAGCCATGCTGCACAGTTAACAGAAAAAACCCCACTTGACCACTTAGTTTTGGGATAACATTATATAATTTTCCTGGTAATCTGCCCTGATGTGGATATGTCTACTTTTAGCAGAAACCCCAATTGTTATTATTTATAGATTTGAAAAGAATGAACATTTTGAGTGCTTTAATTTCAGGATTTGTACTGTACAATAAGTGATGTAGTGTTTAAAATCATCTTTACTTAGACTAAAGTGTGAGGTTATGAAGAGATCATGCCAATATGCAACCAACCAGTAGTAAGATATTATTACATGTATTTGATATAAGTAAATTGTCAGATTTTACAGCATTAATGTGTCTCACCTATTTTTGTTTTTTATAATGTCGCACCGACACAATTATTGTCCTATTGGCGACATTCAGCTCATTATTGGTGGAGGAAGATCCCAGACTTATGTCTGGACAGAACCACTAGAGATTAGCTGGATTAGGACTCTAACCCATGCGGTGAGGGGCTGAGGATTTACAAGTAAACCATTCGGCCATAAGCACATCCACTACCTATCACCTATGTACGCTTTATGGCCTCGTATTTTTAATGTAAAGATACATTATTTAATGAATGATAAGCTTCATACAAGTCCTAAAAGTAGAATCAGTTTGGATACTGAAGGAAACAATGTAAAACATATCATTGTACTAAATATTTATTTATTTTCACAATAAACAAAATGCTACTGGCTATTACAGTACATGCATATACTGGTACATGTAACAATACTTGGTCAGTTCCAACCAGACATAAGAACAATAAAATATTGCATTGAACAAATTTTGTACCAGGCAATTCGGCAACAAATTTAAAAATTAAAAATAGTAACTAGCATTTAGTTACAAAAAGGAAACAAACAAAAAAAGTACATAGAGTTTCTGTACAACTCATTGAACAAAATTGTACCTAGCATTTCCATAACATTTGAAATAGTCCCAATAATTTCTACAACTCAATGAACAAAATTGTAGCAAGCATTTTTACAAGTGCTTAAATAAAATTTGGCAGTTCACAACACCGGGTATAAAAGCACCTTGTACACAGAAACTGTAACAGGCAAGAGACACATACAAGTATAAAGGTGACATAGTTAAGCAAAGACACAAACAATATGAATCAAATATAGCAAATACCTTTCTGTTGTGGATGACTTACTGTAAAAAAAAAATTAAAACTCATTTTTATCCTGAAACTCCTATTAAACATCCCAACATTCTGATTGGTTGGGACTGGTTTCATTTCAACCAATCAAATCTTTCTGTTTAAAAAACAAAGACCATATATGTGTCGTATATTTAATCATAACGTATAAAATGGCTTTATGGCGATACTATCTTCACCACATGCCTATAAGCTGCATCTTATCTCTGTGTCAGCCCTTAAGGAGTATTGGTATTTGTATTTAGGGTTTTTACGGCACACCGACACTTGACAGGTCAAATACATTGATCTTATTCAGGAAGCAAACAAGTTTAAAATCAGACACTGTCTGAAATAGTTAGTACTTAAGGAGTATAACATGGAATAAAATCACAATTTACCTTCACCTTACAAATAAATCTAGCTAAAAATTACCATTTTACAACACAAGGTAACCAATTGGGCAAGGGTCAACCTGTGAGACATTTTAACAGTACAACTGTACAATGTGAGAAGAAATAGCACAAAAAAATGAATTGCAGTTACATACACTGTAAAAAAATAACACATCTACATACATGAAGTCAAATTTTGACCAAAAAATGCACTGTACAATGTACAGTTAAAAGAAATATAAATTTTGCACTTAGCTTATTTTACACATGTTCATTAATGTAACGAGACAAAGATAATTGCCACTCTTTCTGGCCTTCAGTTTCTGCGGACATTAAAGCAGCCACTGTACGTGTTTAAGGTATGTAAATACCAGTATACATTACCCATAAACCACATGATCCACACGTCACATTTGTTTTAATTAATTCGTTATTGAGCCATTTGGTAAACTCTTTATGACATGTTTTCACATGACATAAAACACGTAAAGAGCAATACCAGGTTGTTAAGCAAGAAATGGCTAAAAATAGTTAAAAAAAATACATTTTACCACTCCTAACTTAAAAACAAAACAAGCTTTAGTAGAAAGCATGTTCAGATAAAATTCTTGCAATTGCAGGTAATATATATCTTTTTTACCTATCATGGTTTAACAATGTTTTTTTAGCGAGTATTTAAACATTAAAATTTGTGTAGCTTTAAGTATAAATTTTTATACTAACATCATTTGACCTTATATCTGCTTCATTAAAAAAACAAAATGCAAGTCTTAAAAAACCACACCTAATAAAAACTACTCCAGAAAATACATTTAACAGTGGCTAAGGTGTGTGAACACAACACGCCCATACTTATACCACCCATTAACACAAAATTAACAACAGCTAAGGTAAGGTAATCTATGTGAATTATTTCAGTGTTGGTTTTTTTTTGCTGAACTGAGATTAACACATAACACTTCCTAAGTTGTTAGGCAGGACCAATTATAACACATCTCTTTAAATGTCAAGTTTTTGTAACTCTATAAATAAACATGATGGGGATATCTGTGAAAAACAGATATCAACATCACAGCCGACTATGGCCAGTATTCACCAACTATTCTTACGTAAGTATTGCTCAAGTTATGAATTTTAATCCACAATATCTTCATTATGTATTTAGCTATTTATCTCTATTTTTGCATGACACGTCAACATTGCTACTTTGAGATTAAAATTAAATTGAAACTTCATAAATGAGCTTACATTTGTTGGTATAAAAATTGTGACTTGGGCTTAAGTTATGACTTAGGCTTAAAAATGGTTGGGGAATACAGGCCTTATTTATAGTGATTAAGCAGCAAATAGTGTTAATCTGGATTGGACAGTTCTCAGTAGTGTTGCTTAATCTAGTTCTACATTATTTGTATATGCCGTATTAATATGTGTTAAGCGGGCAGAGGTAGGAGTGGTCCAAACAAACCTGAGAACATACGACAAATACGGCAGCTTTGTTAATATTAAAAATGTGTGCACAAGTTACCGGTAAGTAGTTTTAAAAAAAATAAAGAACATAACTTAAGAATACAACCTATCTTGAGATCATACTATATTTTTTATTATTAACACACTTTATTCTTCAATTTACCTTAATAAATCTTAATTATTTAAGGTTTGACAAGAAATTTAATAAATAATTCAAATACAACCCTTTATATCATAACAATCATATTTTATTTACAACCAGTCACTATAATCACAGCGACAGATAGACAGATATTATTTATTTCAAGTCGGCAAGATTTCAACAAGTCACATTAGCTCTAATGAGCTATGACTACCATCTTTTTCCGGTATTTTAAAGATAACTTAACCCTAGCAGCTTTTAATCTTTTTCAACAAATCTAGAGGTCTAATTTTGCAGACAAATGGAACATTTATCATCTTTACCATTAAAAGTATTTAAATCTGTGATATGTCTTGAAGTTTCTAGGAGTGAATTCCACATGACTGAAGCAGCAAACTTACATGATCTTTCAGATGAACAATTTGGTATTTAAAGTAAAATTTATACAAACTATAAAGGTATATGTCCGTCAAACTTTCATTTTTTAATCAAGTTCCCAAAATGCACACAATGACAATTGTCTATAGTCTTTAGATAATTGTCTATATACTTTGAAGATAAAATTTTGAGAAAAAAAATCCAGTCTTATAAGTGAGAAAATATGGTCGTCCATGACTTTTTATTTATATAATAGTATACATGAAATAAAATAAAATCTCCCTAAATGAGCAGAATACTTTTACATAAAAATATCTGCATGCTGTGTTTGAATGTCATGCAAAGAATGAGAGTATACATGTAGCAGGTAAGACATTCAAAGAAGATGCTATGAAATTGCAATTGAAAAATTCTGCTTGTTTAATTTGACCTACTCGCAATACCTTGACCATTTTTTATGAATCGCCGAAAAAAGTTCCTTTCAATATTACTTTGTAACTATGGTAACAGATTTTTCTGTGGAAATAGTATAAAAACTAAGGTAACACCAATGTTTGGGAACTTAACAGTAACATCGCTAGAATGAATGCAGCACTGTTGAGGGTATGTTTTCTTAGTTTTCTTTTTTTTTAAAGCACATGAAACAACTGACAGACAGGACCTTGAAATAGTTAATTACAATCAATACTTCGTTGACTATTAACATGGCATAATATCTTGATCCTATATATCAGGTTCAGAGACATTTCTATCATCTATAAAAAATACAATTAAGTGCTTCACTTTATACAAAGGGCATTTTATAAATTGACTATTAGGTCCCATGTGTAGAAACATTTCTCAATTGAGATTCACTAAAGCTTTAAATGTGACTCCAACAATAATTTTTCATACATGTGAACTCTACCACGTTTGGAAGGAGACTCCCACTTTTCAGGTTCAAAATTATTTGAAAAAAAAATCAGGGGTGTTTTACACATTTTTAGAAATCTCCCAATTTGGAAACAGATCATTTCCTTCTTTGTTTATATAAAATTAACAAATCTCCCACTTAGCAAGTGAAAATATCCCACATTGGCCTCAGAAAATGTTCACGTCCATGTTTTTTACTGGAACACACTGTTATTATTCCAATCTGTTATTCCCTGTAAAACACCTTGATACATTACAATGAGGTTATAAACATATTGTTTGAGCAAACATTTAAGCTTGAGAAAAATTACAACTGAAAACAGCTTCTGCATGTGGGACACATACTTGACCAAAAAAATATAACAACAAACCTCTTCACAAATGGTTTAAAAAATGAAATACAAATAAAATACAATTTTCATAAGCACTTGCAGTGTAAGAATAGGAAAAAATGTACTGGTTATAAATCTTGTCTACAAGATTACATCAAGTTTTTTGTTGTTGACATTTTTTATAAATCATATAAATGATCCTGATGATGACCCGAGAGGAACGAAACTAGTTGATCAATAAAACAGTTTATATAAGCCGATGTAGCTCGTTAGTTCCACCTAATTCTCAATATGTATTTTTATAAATCAATAAAAAATTAATTAATTAAGGTTATCTTAGTTTCTGATAAGTTGGTTATCTTAGTTTCTGATAAGTTCAAAAGTTATTATCTTTATTCATCTTTTAATCGGTACTTACACAACTTTTACAGAATCTATGTTAGGTGCATGTCTACAAATACAGATCGGTTCTGAAACCTGTTTCCCCAGCTTGCATTTTGCATCGAAAGAGACGACGGTGACGTTGATGTTAATAATGAAGATGATGATGATGATGATGCTGATGAAGATCTGCTGAAGGACTGTGTCCAACTTGAATGGATGCTGGAAGGGATGGCGTTGTTACTGCAACTGAAGTTGTATCGCTGACAGCGATTTCTGTAAGAAAAAACAACAACATCTTTACTTTTGGATAATAAATTTTCTGCAGTGGGGGTAGAAACATCGGAACATATTACTTGATTTTTTATTGGTATTCTCTGGTGTAGATCATTTTAAGTCTTATGTTAAAACAATATATTTATAAAGTACTAAAAAAGACATATTAAATTAGCTAATTAATATATGAACCCTGACTCTTGTACTTATGTCTAGACTGTCAATAGCATGTACCTTAAAGTTACGTTTATTTCGTTTGTCCTTAGAATTATACGTTACAGAAGAGCAATTATGGTCAGTTTAGCGTCATCCAGTTATTTTAGTGTTGAAAGATCTCAGTCAAATGATTGGGTAGAACCAACAGTGCACTGCAGGTCAGCTGGAAGACCTTCCCACATTTAGTCCTTTGTCCCGACTGGGTCTCAAACCCACAGGTGTTAGGCAAGCAATCGGAGGACTTACAAGTCTGTGACACAACTACTCAGCCACAAGCGCCCCTCAACGTTACTTTTTTAAACAAGATACATATTAACTTAAAATAGCCATAAATCTGCTTAAGTATCCATCTGCGATAACCATTATGGTATGTAATTATTGGTAATGCTAAAGGCAACATTACAAAGGAGGCCCTAATCAACACATAAGTGAAACTATTCATTCTACAATTATTGCTTAAACATGCATAAGATAATCAGATAATACAAGTATTTAACAACACAGTTAACACCACATATAAGATTATATGGATAGTACATTGTTGACTTCCTAACAGACCATGTACTGTATAAGCTTGATTTAATGTTAGACCCAGTATGTTAAAGTCATGACCAAAACTCTATGGTCATTACACTATATCAATATAAATAATCTCAACTAAATAAATGCAGGGATGGATCCAGGGAGGAGGGATGGGGGATGCATCTCCCACCAACCAGGTAAAGAGTAGTGTTGTGAAAACACATACATGTAAACTAAAAAAAAAACTAAGCGTTAAAGTAATTTTTTTTCCGTTGACTACTTAGGCCAAAGTGTGGTTCCCTTACTGTATATACATATATCTAGTATTCACTCTGATAGAGTTTAACTGACTTTCATTTATACACCACCCAGGAAAATTTTCTGAATCCACCCCTGAATAAACATATAATTGATAATATTTTATATTTAGGTAGTTATATTATGTATATCAGTAATGTTATACCTAATGTGATTTTGTTAAAATTGTCATTAGATATTTGTTATATTGCTATGTCGAACAATAGCTTCAGGCTAGTGCCTACCATGTTTCCTAAAACTAATGATGAATATTCAAATAATAATTATTATCATATCTTATTTTATCGTATCTAATGCTTGTCTGATTAACACTGCTATCCCACCATCCTGTGGATGCAAGGGAGGAAACTATCAAAGAACAATAATAACTGATGATGTAAAAAAACTAGAGCAGTGCTAGAACAGCTTATTAGCATGATGATTTCTACTTTAAATAAGAATTTTTAATTAATCTGATTTCTCAGCAAAACAAAAAGGAGCAATGTGGCTAAGTGGTTGACAATTTTCAGGGCTAAGCGGGGGTGGAATGGGGTTATGCATGTCCCCCCCAACAACCAGGTAGAAAAGTAAAGATGAAAAACACATACATGTCAGCTTAACAATACTAAGCTTTTAAAGCTTTCCTGACTTCTAAGGTCACAGTTTGGGTCCCTTACTGAGTATCTGAGTATATATATCTAGTATTTACTTTCTTAAAGTTGAACGAATCTTGATTCATAAAGCCCCCCATGACCCCCCCCCCCCCCCCAAACAAAATTTCCTAGATCTGCCCCTGCTTTTAAGCCTCTCACGGTTGAAATGGAGAACAAAATGCCTCCCTGACAAAATCTTTTCTATTCATTTATAGCATTAGCACAGTCCATCTGGACCCTGTAATTATTCCATATTTTGCAGCATTTTTTATGTCTTGCAGAGTTAGGTCTCTTACATAAAATAATATAATAACACTGGATTCTTTCTTATGAAAAGACAACTTTCATAGGTACTTTGTTTTTTATTAACTTTTGGGAGGGATTTCTTTTTCCCTTTGTAAGATTTACTGGAGGAATTTTGCCTTCCCTTTGCTTTAAAGAACACAAGGTATTTTATTCAACTATGTGAAAATGAACATAAGAGATTCTATCCACCTATGCTAAAATAAATGGAAGAGATTTTTTCCACCAATGCTAAGTAAATGAAAAGGATTTTGTACACGTTCGCTAAAGAGAATGGAAGGGATTTTGTCCATATATGTTTACAAGAGGGCCATGATGGGCCTATCATCTTTTACCTGAGTGCCGTAGACATTTAGCCCTTGTGGTTATGCTTTTTGACAGATCAAAATTGTTTGTTTTTTCATTGGGATTATCACCCCAACACCAACATTTTAGCTATCTGGAGACAGTGGCCATGTGAAGCAGATATGTTGCTGTCTTCACTGTGCATAGCACGCCATGAATACCTGGCATGATACCACACCCAGTCGCATTATCCTGACACTGGGCCAGCCAGTCATGGAACCACCCATATATTTGCCTAAGCGTTAGCCTAGGAAATATACCACAACCTTTTATACAACTTTGGTATGTTGCGACCCTGGGTCGAACCCAGGGCTTTCTGTACTTGGAGCAAACGCTCTACCGCTTGCGCTACCAGGTCCGGTATCAAATCTTTTTGAACAATCTTGATAAAAGGCCACCAAGGAACACATAAACCAATATCAAAGTTCTAGCTCTGGTGGTTTCTGACAAGAAGATTTTTGAAGTTTTACTATACAGCCATAAAGGTAATATGGCTACACCCTAGGCAGCCGAAATAGTTGATGGATCAAAATGTTTTGAACAATCTTGATACAGGACCACCCAAGAAACATTTTTATCAAATATTATGGCTCAAGCTCTTGTAGTTTCAGGAAGATTTTTATTTATAGATATATACGGAAAATGGTCATGCCCCTGGCAGCCATATTTATTGAAGGATCTCTTTGAACAACCTAGACACAGGGCGATCCAAGAAACATATGTATTAAATATCAAGGCTCTAGCTCTTGTAGTTTCCGACGAGATGATTTTCTAAATTGTCCAATATAGCTATATATGGAAAATGGCTAGCCCCTGGTGGCCATGTTTTTTGACTGATCAGAATTATTTGAACAACTTTCTGTTCCCCTTCCTACTTAAGATTCTGAGAAAGTTTGGCTGAATCTGACCCAGTGGCTTAATAGATGTCGATTGACAAAGTTGACGGACACCTGATGCCGTATGGTGACAAAATGTTGACAAAATGTTGCGCCTTTAACAAGTTTCTTTGTTGATTTGTCTTCCTTCACCCAGGTAGTGCCCCACACATCGCTTTGCCATTAAATTTGATGATATTCCGAAAAAGTCACATTAAATTTGTTGATATTTCTATAAAGTCAATCAGCATGGCCATACTGTTTACACTTTGCAACAATCGTGTTTGATTAAATTGCCCAACAATAGGAAATCATTAGTGGGTAGAACCACTAAGTATTCTGCAACAAACAATCTCATAACAATTGGCTTATTGTTGTAAATTTTATGTTCTATATGTTTCTTTGCAAAATTTGTTTTCTTAAATATAGAAATTAAATTATCAAATTAAAAGTTGATACCTTATAAAAATTTTAGTATTATTATGGTATTGTAAGGAATATGGCAAATGCAAATTGTGTACATCGCATTTCCCTTGCTGTTTAGAATTCCATTGACATGCATTTGACTTGAGACAACATTTTAGTTAGTCATTGTCAATTTCTTTTCATAAATAGGAGCATTTTTTACTTTGGATGCACGGAATGGTAGCAGCATCCTAATTATACATTGTTTATCGCGGTACTGTATTGTCTTTACCCTGTATCGCAGTATACCGTTATACCTTAACTGCCCTTCCACCATTGCTAGAATAAATGGAAGGGATTTTGTCTACTTGTCTACCTATGTTAAAATAACTGTAAAGGATTTTATCGACCTATGCTAAAGTGAATATAATAGATTTTGTCCACCTATGCTAAAATGAAGAAGAGATTTTATCCACCAATACAAAAATGAAGAAGACATTTTGACCTTTATCCACCAGGAGGTTTTCAAAAAAAAAAATTCTTTCCCTAAACATGACAATATCCTTAAACTTTAACAACTTTCCAAATTAACTTATCCAGGGTGTTGTTGCTTTCTGGCCCGTTTTGAAAATTGTTATTTGACCATGTTCTCAATTGCAATTTTTTTTTCCTAATTTCAAGGGGAAATTTCCCAATTCAAAGAATGAAAACAACATATATGGGTAGAACCACTGCACGCAGGTTAGCTGGAATCTTTCCCACATGAACGGTTAAAGTTCTCACCCAGATTCAAACCCATGCAGTGAAGGGTTGAGGAGTTTCACATGAGCAACTCTAACCATTCAGCCATGGGCCCCATTAAAAATGTAAATATAAACATTAAAGAATAACTCACTCAGTGGATGAGTTTGTGGACTCGTGGCTTCTGTCCTTCATCTTGAATGGCACTAAACCGTTTTTCAATAAGTTGTCAAATGACTTGACTCACACAGGAACTGGGAAATAAAAGAAAACATTTTTTCAACAAATTGTCATGTGACTTCACTCACACAGGAACTACGGAGTATCTTTAACATGAATGCTAAGTCTATACCACTAACTATGATTTACTCACCTAGTAAGTCTGAACAATTTTGCATGGAAAATTTTTAGTTTGTTAAATTTAAACCAATTTGTAATGAGTCAACTTACATTTATCCATTTTTACTGCACAGTTTCTGGGCAGAACCAGTACTATGAAGGCACTTGCTTTAGTTTTCTAATAAGAAAGGTGGTTTGTTTCATTTTTTGTTTTATCGCACCGACACATTTATGGTCATATTGGCGACGTCCAGCTAATTATCAGTGGAGGAAGACTGCAGCCTTATGCCTGGGTAGAACCACTGGTGCACCACAGGTTAGCTGGAAAACCTTTCCACAACATGAAAGTTCTTGCACAGACTGGGACTCGAACCCATGTGGGGAGGGGCTGAGGAGTTAAAAGTCAGAGCCACTAACCGGTCGGTCACAGGCTCAATATTTTGTAAGAGAGATATCCCAAAAAGTATATATTCTCTATACAACACTTAAAACAAACAAGCACACACACAAATGACAACGAAGTTGTGCCTAGATGCACAAGCGGTTACAGGTTAGGGCTACAGTCCAATTATACTAAAACAACGTAATTATATTTATGATGTAACATAATTTATGCAAAGTTTGAAACACTTACGGCAAATAGTACAGCTGCACTGACATAAGGTGTCACTTTTATGAACCAAAAATTTGTAAGTGCATTTGGCATCAAAGGTCTTTTGTTTTCACTAATGCACAACGTTCTAGATCCTAACACCCCTGTTTCCTACACCGATGTGAATCTTGTGCACGCGACTAAGGTTGGTCACATTTGCAACGCTAGTCGCTGTTTGAATCGTTAGAGAGCTAGAACCGCTTTCTCAAAAGGACCTTTAAGGGTTGGACAAAACCTGCCATGTTTCTGATTATTAAAAAATAATGAAAGCGATGCAATTTACCTGATGTATAGTCACGATCACGTCTAGATTTTCTTCAGTCAGCTGAAAATGAAAACAATTATTAGACCGGTTGCGAAAAGTTGACACATTCTGTGACAGAAGACAAGAAAACTGATGTAAGTTATTGTGGTGCAGTCTATTTATTTATAGATTTCGGAAGCTCGTGGTTTATTTTTAGAAACCATGCGGCGACGGTGTGATTTCCCAGTTTTAATGTAGGTCATTTATAGTCAGTTTTAAATTAGGCATGTGTGATGTCGTTATATATTCTCCTTAAATACTTGCCTCTTCAGGGATAAGAAACATAAAAATCACCGGTCCTACTGTATATATATCATATATCACACGCACTATCATGATAACATACATATATCGACATATTTTAAATTTTTTATGTAATAACACATTTTAGTAAAAGCTTTGTGACAATGCCCAGGCCTGCCATTTTACTGTAATTACATAGCCGTAATACAAATTTGTGATATAATATCTGTGATTAAATATTCGTTCTAGCTGTTAATACGTTGTAATGTTGTGTATATATAAGAAATCCCTTTCAGGGTCGGATTTGTCGGGGGTGGGGTGGGGTGGGGGCGAGGGGTTATCCCCCCACCTACCCCCAGTCGACCAGTCATAATTTTTCTCGATATTGGGAAATGGCTATATCACACACATTTTGTAAACCGTATAGAAATCATCGAGGGTATCTCAGCCCTCAGAGTGCCATAGACTTAGATACCTCTGAGGCCATCTGGCATGTGTACAAACATCCACTGTGTGTCCACTGAGTCCACCGGTCCACTGCCCCACTAAGGAGCTTTATCGGCACTTCTCTCAGGTAATCCGGTGAGGTGTTCTGTTTGTCACCTTGCATCCCAATCAAAGTACAGTGTACTTAAAGGTAACTTTTTCAGGTCATGACAAAATGGTTGAAAGGTGCTAACAAGATAACTGAAGAGAGCAGACAAAATCACTCTCGTAAATTAATTACTGTAAAATATATCTTGAAGTTGGAATTTTGTCTGAAAAAAAAAATCCGATGTTATTAACGATGTATAATAGACTTCAGGGGCGTAGCAAGGCATGATATGAGGTGTACGCATGGTCGCTAGAGGAGTCCGGGGGCATGGTTCCCGGCAAACTTTGTTTTTTAGATCGTGCACGGGAGTTAAAAGATTCATTTATACTTTGTCTTTTTTTATGATTTTAACAAATACGAGGGATGTTCAGTATATAATGAAAATAGCATGACGCCATGTACTGATGACGTCATTAAAACATGACGTCAGTTCCTGTTTGTTCAAAATGGATGTCACCAGAGAAAACCAAAGATTTAACGTCTTCACAAGGCTGCAGCTCGGAGATGAATTAAAGAAAATTTATGATGATTTATTTGGTGTATATGCAGACCTAGCTGCACCATATAAAACATGTGCCAGGTGGGTCAGAGAATTTAAAGATGGAAGAATGCTGCTAACTGATAAGCCACGTCCACGAGCACCAAAATCGAATGTGAACGGGATTTATATTGAGAAAGTTAAAAAAAAACACAAATAGACAATAATCCTAATATTTCTGTTCGTGATATAAGTTCTGAGTTAGATGTTTCTATTGGTACTGTCGATAAAGTGTTTCATGAAGAATTGGGGTTGAGAAAGATCTGGACGATGGGTACCCTGCGTCTTGACGCCAGTACAGAAGAAAACCCGGATTTCTTGTGCCAGGCATCTATTGGACATGTTCGAACCCAAATGGACCTAAACGAGTAACAGTTGTAGTTATTGGAGATGAAACTTGGATATACTTTTATGGGATCCCAAACAAACGCTTAAACATGATGTGGCTAGCAAAAAATGACCACAGACCCGTGGTTGGTAAGCCAGGTTTTCATTGTCGGAAGAGGCTTTTTACCATATTTTTAACCACGAAGGTCCGGTGGCTGTAGACGTTTTACCAGAAAAAGCAACTCTGACTGGTAAATATTACAGAGAAAATGTACTGCCTCATGCCGTTTCTAAATTGAATGGCAGCCGCCCAATCACTGGAACCTCTAGAATTAGGATTTTGCATGACAATGCCAGTGCCCATAAAAAGGGACCGTAACTCAGTCAGAGAACCGGATTGCAACTCTTCCTCATCCCGCCTGTTGTCCTGACCTAGCACCTTGCGACTTCTGGTTATTTCCTAAACTGAAAGAACTTTTAGTTTAAAAAAAAACAAATAATATAATTTTGCACTGCATAATTTCCTCACTAATTCAAACAGAAAGAAACATAAGGGTCAAATCATGTCAAAGATGAACATTTATTAATTCCGTACATGTCTAATTCTCAGCTTGTGCGGAAGCAGAAACTGAACGATCACCGCAACAACCTGAGGTACATTTTTGTTGCTCTGTTGGTGTTTCGTGCTGTTGTTGTGTACAAGTAACACGAATCTGCACGTATGAGCTGTGTGTTTGTGGGTTTGGGGTTTTCCTGGAAGCAACAGCAACATGTACAGCCACCACCACCACCTCATCCCCATCGATCAACAGTGTCATCACGTGGTACATCATCACCATCATTTTATCACAATAATATTATAATAGCTAGCAGATACAAACTTAAATTTACCGAATTTTTCAAGTTAAGCATACTGATTGCACAAATTATGCTACTCTTTATCTGTTTTATTCGTCTATTTGTCGACTCCTACTGCACTACTTGATGTGCAGAAAACCAATATCAAACATATTAAAACCAAATACATATTTTATCAGCTTTATTTTTCCATCCATTCAGGTTCGACTACATCGGCGACAATCTGAAGGCTTTGGAGGCCAAATACCGCAAGAATAGAACGATCAAAAGGATCAAGAAGTTCCTGACTCCAAGAACTTCCATTATCCCTTCACCACCTGCAACCAAAAGAAGCCGCAGTCGCACCAACAACAGCAGATGCTGAAGAGGACGGCGGCGATGCGGGGGTTGGGGCCCACCTCGGTGGATCTCCAGCCCAGTAAACCCCCCTTCGCCATAATTCCCATCCACCTTTCTTTTTCTCTTTCGTTTAGCATTTCCAATCATTTAGATCCTTTAGATATTTATTAAAGCATGTCCATTGTACCGAAGGAGTTAAGAGCCCGGCCCCGGCAGATGGCCCACTTCTCGTGTCCCGCAGTATTGACACCAGTGTCCACATGGAGAGCCATCTGACTGGTGAAAGCAGTCTATGTGACAGACTTTCAGGGGAGCTTACTTTTGGATATAGATAGGCTACAAAATTTCGAAATTCCAGTCGGTTCGGAACTCTGACGGTGTATGGCCAGGTCCTCCGCAGAATGTTTGTATCATTGAAGCATAGAAAAACTATCTAGAAACAAACATTATGTGAAAAATAACACACACAAAAAATCGTGTAAAAAACTAAAATACTAAAAAAGAGCTATATATATTGCAAGTAGAGAAATTTAGGAGTCACGTCAAAAGCCAGCACTGTTCATTGTATTGAACCTAGTCCGCGTAGATTTTAATGTTGGTTCTTTCTTTAAGATATTTTTTCACCTCTTTTTTTAGATAAAATTTCTCATGTATCAAAATTTCAAAATTCACCACACAGCACAACCGGTTTCATGCAGTTTCATCGTCCCTTTTTAGAATATTGTCCTGGATTTGCAACCTTACTTCGGAAACTCTTAGATCTTTTCATTGCTTGCATTCGAGAAACCCATCAGGAGGTGCGAGGTTGGAGCTCTGTAAAACCGGTTTAAGTTCCCCAGTCGGTCGCTATTGCCGACTGACCGTTCCAAGGCGGTAACTGTCGGATTTTCTCTTATTGTTAAACGACTAATCACAGATATGTTCTCACATTTACATTTGGCGTGCATGTGGATACCTTGGTCCTGTGTCTTTTCAATTTTTGTATATGTTGCAATGCTCATAGGACTTTGTCTTATATATTGTTTTGGTGATACATTTTAGACCTGTATACTCTGTCAATGCTACAGTTAGGTACAAGTAGGCTAACTATCATCTAGACTTCAAACAAACAATGTAAAACCTGCTCGAGCCCCATGGCATTCACAATTCCCAATATAAATAAAATATTTAATCTAATCGTGTCCGTCGTTTTATTCAACTCTATTTTCAAACAAATGTTAATGATATAATAACTGTGATTTACTGGTCTGGTTATGGTTATGCCCCCCGAAAAAATCAAAGTGCTGAAGACACTGAAGTTGGTCGGTGTTGTACGCGTTGAACATTAGATCAAAGAGTAAATAATTGAGCTATAATAAAGGTGATTATTTCAGTATTCATACTATCAAAATTATTTTATAACACTTCTGATAAAAAACAAACATCATGCTTACGTACAGATCTAAAAATGATTTTTAAAGCGACATATTGCACGGTTTGTATTGTCTGACAATTGAGGAAATGTTATAAAACAGACTTTATTTAAACTAAAGTATAAGTTGCGGGAATTGTGCACAATCGACTGAACAAGTGTATTAAGTTGTTACATGTATTAGATAAAGGCAAACTGTCGGTCACCATCTTTAAGTATAACAAGTAGTCAGGTTATATGCATCACAATGTGTTGCAATTACATTTACATATACAGCAAACGTTAAAATTGTTGATGAAGAACCGAAGCATTATGAAACAGCATTGGTAATAGCTAAAAGACATGGTTCGTTTTAAATGTTGTTATCAACGTAACGTTTGGTATACTCATAGAATGTAGCAAAATACACACAAAATATGCCGTACCGAAAATATACGGAACTATCAGGTGTCAGGGGCGTGCCTAGGCGACCTTCGAGTATACGCACTATTCCTGGGGTAGGGGGGGGGGGAGAGTTAAAGAACTCTAATTTAAAAAATGAAATAGCTAACAACAAGTGCCAAACACAGGTTATGTACGATTTTTATTTGCTTTTTGACGTTTTTATTTTTCAATTTTTGGAAGCAACTGTACGCACGTGCGTAAGTGCGTAAGTCCAGGCACGCCCCTGGGTGTTACAAACAATAACTAAACGTTTGGAATACAATCCAATTATCTTATTCAACGCATTAATAATGCGAGAGCATTAATATTCAACGAATTCATATTGATGTTCGCAGCGACGTACAGACGTGGCCTTGTGTAGTAGCAGTCATACTGATGTTATTTTATCGTGAAAATAAAGATATTTTAAAGTTTCACACCGAAGTCTTAAAGAACAACGTGTACAACGATTTGTTGGACGTACGTAATAAAACAATATAACTGACCAATTTAATACTTAAAAATACTATTTTCCCCATTTTCATTTTAAATAACAACCTAAAGACCATACCAGGGGCGTGGCTAGGCATGATATGATGTGTACGCATGGTCGATAGAGAAGTCCGGGGGGGGGGGGGGGGGGCATGCTCCCGTGATATAATTAGATTTTAAGTAAAACTAACATATAATATGTGATTGTCTAGAGGCCAAAATTATCATAGAACTTCTGATTTAAAATATAAGAGTACAAAATTTGTCCCAAACCAGCAGCTACAAAAAGCTTCTAATTCGCTGTAGCAAAATTACATATTTTTCACGATGCAAATAGCGGCACTATTTGATTAAAAAAATATACATATTCACCTTCTAGCATAAGATTCTTATTGCAGATTTAAATGTCTCATTACATTATTCTTTGCAGGAAATATGTCCGCAGCTGCGTATTCTGCGTACAGGCAGCTACGCGCCTGGACTTAGCTGAAGGGTGTTTGTCTGCCTTTGATCAAATGAACAGGAATAATTGTGTTATCGAAGGATTTTGTCCCTAGTCCGTTTTTAGCAATAATCCAGGGTTAAACAATTATGTATCAAATTGCAAAAAAGAAAAAAGGGAAGATATATCGCAAAGTTGGGAGTAATTTTATAATTTAGTGATCTGCAGCTGTAAGAAGCATCATGTGTAGAAATAGTACTTAAAGGTGGTATCCGAAAGTTTGAACCAACAATATTTTCATTAAACATCATACAAACCATTGTTACCTGAACAGATATCGCAAAATGTTGTTTATCCATGTCATACACCTGTCTGACAACTGAACTATAACGCCACAATTGTCATTACAAATATGTATTTCCTATCTGAGCAACGCTGCACAGTTATAGCTATTTTAATCTAAGAAAACCACGTGACCATTATGTTTCAGCTCATCCACGTCTGTGACATCGATGTCTGTTGCTAGCAGGAATGCCAATGGGGTACATTGGTGAAATGGAAATTGTCTTCCTTGTTAGATAGTGTCCGAGGTAGTCCAAACAGTAGGTAGGTCCATTTTATTGGAATTCTTGGGATGGGATTTGCCGGCTTTTTGCCGATACTGTGCAGCGAGATTTCTATCATTATAGCACAGGGGCACTTATGAGGTGCCCAGGGACTGAACACGACCGGTCCATTATACTGATACCGACGACTCAGGCGTAATGCTGTCCCATTGGCCCTGAGCGTTAGGAGGGAAGCCACTACTACCAGCTTTGATGTCTTTGGTTTGACCCGGAATTCTTAGACTTTATCGCTTGTTCTTTTTTGCAGATGGTGACAGAAAAATAGACTTACTGCTGCATCAATATAAGCTTAAAACTCAGTTAAATATTTACAGAGATATGTTATTTAAACAAGTAAATGCAAATTCTGTCTGACAAGTGAACCATAACGTCGCAATCGTCATTTTAAAAATGTATTTCTTATCCGAGCCACGCTGCACAGTTATAGCTATTTTTAATCTAAGAAAACCACGTGAACACTTATGTTTCAGCTCATCCACGTCTGTGACATCGATGTCTGTTGTTAGCAGGAATGCCAATGGGGTACGTTGGTGACATGGAAATTGTCTCCCTTGTTAGATAATATCCGAGTACACCAGACAGAAAGAAGGTCTTTTTAATTAAAATTTTAGGACTTTATCGCCTGCTCTTTTGCAGATAGTGCAATTACAAACAGTGAAATAGACTTACTGCTGCATCAATATAAGCTTAAAATTCATTTAAATACGTACAGAGATAAACAAGAAAATGTAAGTGTTTGTTGATTATGGTTTACCTGGGTATCACAAGAAAGGCAGAAATGTAAACATACCATCCAAAGTGCACGAGCATAAAGACCCAGTAATCCAAATAAGAGGACCTATTTGCATTTTGAGATTATTCAGGGGAGATTATCCATTAATGTCCATCATTGATCTTATTTACTGATTTGAAAAAAAACGAGCATTTAAGCGTTGATAAATTAGCTTTACTACCATAGCAGAGCAAGAATCCGACGTCCGTTCTTTGGTATTTCTTACCATTTTTGGAGATCTAGGGGTCGGAACAAAGCGCACGTGCGCATCTGATCAGGGAAGCGGCCTGTACGCCGACACGCTAAGAGATAGCCCTTAACTAACACCGGATTCCTGCTCAGCATGCCTAATTTAGCCAAGGAAAAAATATTGAGCCAACATCAACAATCTAACAAAAATAAATTCGGCCAAAAATGCCAAAATCGCTGATTAACACGTCGGACTTTGGGCCGATTTGGTGTGAAATGCACTTAGCTCAAAATCTAAGCCAAAGCTATGTCACAATCGGTTTTTTGGAGCGCAGAGCAAGAATCCGGCGTCCGTTTTTTAATATCTCTTACAATTTTGGAGATCTAGGGGTCGGAACAAAGCGCACGTGGGCACCTGATAAGGGAAGCGGTCTGTACGCCGACACGCTAAGAGATAGCCATAAACTTACACCGGATTCGTGTTCATCGTGTTCATGTTCATGTCTGGTTTAGCCAGGGAACAAAAATTGAGCTATCTATCTAATAAAAATAATCGGCCCAAAATGCCAAAATCGCTGATCAAAACCTCGGACGGGACAGATGGAATTTGGAAGCGCGATGGACTGCGATCAGTAAATTCTGGGGAAAAGTAGTGCGTTTAAACAAACAAATATGTATGTCGTAGGAGACACGTCAATTGTGCCCGGGCATGCTTCAAATGATTACATTAATATTGTTATCCTTTTAACTAGATGTCTAAGTGAATATATTGTGTAATGCATGAAATGCAGGTTTATGAATGAACAACGTTGCGCAGGAATATCACTAAGTGACTTGATGATAAGGTCGAAACGGGGAGCGAACTGTTATTAGAACGAGTGTTCCACTGACGATGTATAATGTACTAGGCCGCGATATCACTAGCGGGGCCTCAACTGTCTTCTGTAGCTCTGAACCAGGTTATGTATGTAATGACAGTGGTTTTTCGTATCATCTCAGTATCTCAGTCTGAAGTTACCACACGCGCTCAGAAAAGAATGGCGAGCTCGAGATGTTTAGATTAAGATCACAGGGGTGTAATACATGGGAGTTAATGTCAAACTCAGTTAAATTTAGGTATATTTTGTATCAAGTTTATATTATTAAAATTATTTGTAAATGATAGGACTATGTTAATTTGTAATAATTAATAATACTACGATTTAAAAAACATTAATTTCTTAAAACTGTGAAAAAGAGATGATAACAATGTGTGATCGGCGCTGTTTTCATTTATAGTATTATTTTATTTATAATTTATTGCATCTTAACATAAATAATATAAATTTATTTTTAACTTTACTTTGCTTTGCTTAACTATACTTTTTACTTTGCTTGGCTTGGCTTGGCTTGGCTTGGCTTGGCTTCGCTTCGCTTCGCTTCGCTTCGCTTCACTTCACTTCACTTCACTTCACTTCACTTCACTTATTTATTAAATTAATTTAATGTATGTAGTTATCTCATTTTTCACAGTTTTATTAAAACAATGTATTTTAAATCATAGTATTATTAATTATTACCAATCAACATAGTCCTGTGATTTACAAAATATATCTTAATTAAATTATAAATAAACATTAATTAACCTTATTATGCAATCTATGAGAAATTAAAAAAAAAAATACGACAAATCTTGTGCAATTAACGCTTAAGAATCAAACATGTTGCATATTATTCCATATTATCAGTATTAATAATATTGTATTTAGAATTTATAGTAAACATGATATTATTATTGGTTCTATTAAAAATCAATACAATAACGTAAGGAGTTCAGTGAACGAATACGGGCTGTCAAAATCTACGAGAACCAAATACGAACAGCCCGCATTCGTTCCCTGCACGTATAAACCTGTATTATTTCCTGTTTATTGAAAAGTTCCCTAAAACCGAAAATCAATTTGAAAATGAACACTACAATTTAAATTGTCATGGTGGAAGACAATTACAAATCCAGCATGCACGGTTTCGTACTAAATGTATACCATTAAACTTTTTTTTGTTTTCTAGAAATTTGGTTATGTCTCCGAACTGTAAGTGTGGGTCACTTGAAAATATAGAACATTACTTTCTAACTTGTCCACTGTATTCTCACGAGAGGCATATATTATTCACCAAACTTTCTTTTCTCCAAAGTGTCTCCCTTGACATTCTGATATATGGTGATGAAACCTTGTCACTGGCTGCGAATACAAATATCGTTGATGCAGTTCATAGCTTCATCAAATCTACTAAACGCTTTAGCTTGGATTGAGTGGATATACTGAGGTTAACTTATACCAACGCCCCATGAAACCTATTTCCCATAATAAGCCACCGTATATATTTTTTTTTAACTTAAAACTGATAAATGTACGGAAAAGTATTGTTAGCTAATAGCCATATCATTGTATAATTATTTCTTACAGGGAAAAGAACACGATAAGAATATTATTCTTTCGTTCTTATCCCCATATATTGTGTAACATGTTTTGTAAATGTTTGTTTTCCCAAATAAATATGTTTAAACCAAATATGATGCGTGCTATTTTGACAGGACATAAGATAATTATATTCAGAGATGTGTTCATTCATTGAATATTCACACGATTTTTGGCACTAAGTGAACTTTTGTAAAACAAAAATCCGCAGGAAATGACAAGAAATAACTCGCAGAACCGGAATTATGATGACAAAAAGTACGATAACAATAAAAAGTGAAATTTGTAATAATTTACAGATGCCTCGGTCATGAGTTAACCATTTCCAAGGTACGATTACAATTTGTGCATTCAATTAGCCAACCTATCAAAAGTAGACGAAATGATAATAATGAAACCCATGTAGACGAAATGGCAGTAGACCAAATGAGAGTAGACCAAATGGTATTTATACAGTATACGAAAAGGGAATTTTAAAGCAGACAAATACGGGTAGACCAAATGGAACTAAACCGTGTTCATTCGTAACAGCTCGACTCTCTCCGGAATCTCCGGGAATGGTCGGGGCTTCCCGAGTGACCCGCGGATTCACCCGTTCCAGGTAGTATATATATATTGGTGTCTAAGCGCCTGTATTGTAGGCTACGTTTGTTCATCTCGCATCTTAATTTTCTTAAATTAAAGGTGGTATCCGACAGTTTGCCCATCAAATACAATTAATAAAATCCTTACGCTCTTTGATGGAATTTGGCCCATTTTCTGCCTAACCCCATGCTAAAATCTAACTAAAGACAATTTAAACACTTATTCTATTGTCAAATTGTAAACATAGTGAAAAAAATCGCTGTAAATGGTCATTTTTCGCAGATCTTAAAAAAATCACGATGGGGATCTCTGCTAAAAATAGAAGCCAACATCAGAGCGGATTACCCGGATAATACTGTAACTTGAGCTCAAAAGTAAGAGTCACGAAGTTTTCTTATTTTTAAATAGCTAACTGTGCATCGTGGGTCAGATAGGAAATATATATATGTGTAATGGCACGTGAGCTGTTAGTCTTCACTTTTTACATAGATGTAGAACACCAATTAGCAGATTTTCACGAGATCAGTTCAGGTAAAAACAGATTATATGGTTTTTTGAGAAAAAAAAATCTGGCCCAAACTGTCACCTACCACCTTTAACATGTAAATTGATTACATTTATTGAATAATTAAAGTCAATACATGTTGTGCACACACATTTTCTAACATCTATTTAGTTTAAAAAATTACACACCTGTCAAAAATGTTGCGAGCAACCCGTTTTAGTTTTGCACAAAACAGGTTTAGATTTTATTTGAAGAATAGTGCACTTTATAAATCTACATAAAACGGTGGAAAACCACATTAAACTAAGACCATTTGTAAACAAAAGTATCATCTTTTTTTGCCACTGTCCACAACCTCCCCCCCCCCCCCCCAGTAGTTGCTCTATCATCTGGATCCAGGGGGGTGAGGATGGTTTGGGGGTTGGGGTGAAAGTACATACACTTAAGCTTAAAAAATGCCAAGCTTTTAAAGTAAATTTTGTCTGTTTAGGTCAAAGTAAGGGTCCCTAACTGTGTATGTATATCCAGTATTTTCTGCGACTGCGATAAAGGTGAATGGATCTTCATTCCTCCCCCCTCCCCCCACACACACCAAAAGTTTCCGGATCCGCCTTTGTACTCTATATAAGTAATTTGCCTTACCTTTTGTGGCTTGTCGGTAAAAAAAGTCCTACTCCGTAACAACGTTTACACACACAGTCGAAATGAACCTGATCGAGTAAAACATGCACTTATAAATAATTAACAACACTTCGTGAATACAGTACGTGCCGTTGCTCCACATTCTACAGCCGGAAGTAAAACCGGTTGTTGTTGTTTTTACCGCGTTAACGTTGACAGGCGTCACGTGCGTGCGTTCACGAAAGTCTCTGGATGATGCAATAAGCGTAAGCCACAATCAACAAAACCTTCGCGTAATATTTATTTATGTCATTACTTTGATCGATTAATTCACGGTTGCCGAACAATGTAATGCATCGTCTAAATTTCAAGAGCTTAAAGGTCAAACCGAGAAGCGTGGACCCCGGGGGGGTGGGGGTGGGGGGTGGGGGGGTGGGGGTGGGGGGTCAATGAATTATTTCATTCATCTAGCTAGTTATACAAATTTATTGATAATGGCAATGAATGGGTTTTTAAAAGGCGTATTTATTGCATTTAGTGGAAACATGTTATTTACGAATGGGGAAAGTGTTAAAATGTTACTGATTAAGTGTGCAATCATTTGGTTTGATAGATCAAAGCTTTTGCCGCAGATTGGATAAAATTAATCAAAATCGTCTGCAATGAGTGTTATTTCACATGAATTTGTTTAGATATATAGAATAATAAAACCACGTATTATGTTCGTACATTGGTAGAGTTGTTTATTTTTTGAACACCATTTTAAGTGACCGGTCGCAATAGCTCAGATGGTAGAGCGTCGGCTTGCGGGTCGGGAGGTCGTGGGTTCGAACCCCGGCCGGGTCATACCAAAGACTTTAAAGTTGGTAGTAGTGGCTTCCATCCTAACGCTCGGGGCTACGGGGACAGCATTACGCTTGACTCGTCGGTGTCAGTATAATGGACCGGCCGGGTTCAGTCCCTGGGCACCTCATAAGTGCCCCTGTGCTGTAATGATAGAAATGTCGCTGCGCAGTATCGGCAAAAATGCCGGCTAATCCCAATCCCAATCCCAATCCCATTTTAAGTGACTTGTATGAGACGCTGTACTGTGAATGGGTGTGTACCGGTATTTTAAACATGCTTCTGTTCAAGGAAGTGTACTCTTAAAAACCTTGTTGTTAGGCATTGAAGAGTTATTTCCCTTGGTACCGTGTTTTGGCAAGGCGGTGTCTTGTTACAAAACGAGCCATAATTTTAGAGAACTTTAACTTTTTGCAAAAAATAATGCCAAACAACGATAACCAAACGTTCCCAGGTTAAGTAACAGTTCCATAATAACTCGCTTTTTAACTGGCGTATGTTGCCATACTTTTAAATGATAGGTTATTTCATTTTGCAACAGAATTCTGTCAGTATCTTGATCTCTATCCATAAGCACCTAGGATAACACCGCATAGCGGAGAGCGGGAAGTGAAAGAAAGAATGAGAAAGAGATTGACTGACAGAGTGGGGGAGAAAATAGAGAGAGAGGGTGAGAGCGAAGGAAAGACGTGCATGCAGAAGACAGACAGACAGACACAGACAGAGAGACAGTCGACAAGACAGACAGACAGACACAGGCAGAGAGACAGTCGACAAAAAAGACAGACAGACACAGGCAGAGAGACAGAGAAACAGACAGACAGACAGTCGACAGACAGACAGACAGACAGACAGGCAGAGAAACAGACAGACAGACAGACAGACAGACAGACAGACAGACAGACAGACAGACAGACAGACAGACAGACAGACAGACAGACATACGGACGGACGGACGGACGGACGGACGGACGGACGGACGGACGGACAGACAGACAGACAGACAGACACGTTTCTATCCTAAGAAACTTTTTTTGGGCGGCGTTCCTTACCAATTAATAAGGTACCATGTGTTTTATAGACACTTATTGGTAAATAGTACAATCAAATATTCATTTAATGCAAAAATAAAAATATGGCTAAAACCAAGTGATGTCCCCATCTTAAAAATTTCTTGAAGATTTCCAAGCATACGTACAGTGCATGGGATGGTTTTATCTTCCCATAATCCAACACTACATTTTCTTAGTAAAGCTTTTTTCAGATAATCAAACAGCCTCGATGCTCTTTGAACTATTATTATGTATAATAACACAGCAGTTTGGTATAAATTCATTTCTATAACAATTTAAATTATTATATGCATGTAATGAAGAGAAAAAACGAAATGTTTTAATGCGTTAATTTGGCCAGTTACAAAGTGACTTCGTCACGACTTGTGCATTTTTGCATAAAAGGCAACATTTTGTTAAACCACAGTGAAAAGGAAGAACTGTTACTAGATTATATATGAATATAAGGTTCTTCAAAAGATTGTGTTCTCTTAAGTTTGGAAAAAATCAAATGTGTCGCAACGCATTTAAACTAGTTTCAGCCGTTTAAGTTTAACAATATCATATATCTCCGAACTGCGCAGCAATTCTATACATAGAAGGTGACATCACTAGATTTAGTCACCTCCGTAGCATGACACTATAAAATCAGCCGAATTTGTGATTTGTGAATCCGCATTGTAAAATAGTCCCGTGCATGAATAAAAAAGCTAACCTTATATTTTATTTTTACAAATTACTATTTATAACCAGTATTGTGTATTTTGGGTTTGGGGTTTTACGGAACACCTACACTTGATAAGCCATACGGCGCACTGTAAAGCGTCACGTTTAACATAAGTAAACAATAACTACATATGGGTAAAAATTAAAATATTTAAAAAAATATAACCTATATAAAAGTAACTAACGAACATACAGGTCTTTGTGTTAAACCTTCAATTGTCTGCAATATTTGAAGGTAGTCTGTGCAAACGATCCTTTGAACGGTTTCACACACACTATTCGCTCAGTCTGGTATTGTCAATTTGTTACATAGACAATCAAAGCGCTATTTGGTCGGTGTAAGTGTAACCCTGTAAGCGATTACAGGTGTGCCATCAAGAGTACAAATTATTTCCTGGTAAATCACATTTACAACGAAATTGGAAAGCAAACAAGTCTTCTGCTGAAACACCTTCTAAAAATAAGGATTTAACATTACAATAGTATAAAGTTACAACCGTCACTAACTTCCGATAATAAAAAATATTTCATTAAACATTCAACACTTGCTACACGATTCTGCATTTATACTTTAATAAGATCTTAAATTAGTGATCGTAAATGCTACCAAATGGGACCAAAATAAACTGAGTTTAAAATTAACTTCTACCTAATTTACCTCTGTGAGCTGAATCTTAATTTCCCGACAGTGCCATTCTTTTCCGAACGCGTGCAGTAGCTTTATACTGAGATGCTAAGTTGATACGAATGGCCTATGTCATATGTGATGCAGAGACGTAGAAGACAGTGAGTCCCCGGGATATCGCAGATATTTCAGCCTAGTAGATTATGCATAGTCAGTGGAACACTCGTTCTAATAACAGTTTCCCAGTTTCGACTGTTTCAACTTGAATCTTGCGCGGCATTGTTCATTAATAAACCTGCATTACATGTTTATCTGCATTACATAAAATGATGGACTTCTAGTTTAATCAGATTGTAATATTTATGTTGACATTTGAAGCATGTCTGGACACAACTGACCCCAGTCTCTTTGACATACATATTTGTTTCTGTGCATTCTCTACTCCTTCCTAGGCATGACGACCGATCGCGAGAAGTCAATATCATGCATGATAATACTAATAATAATAGTTATAACAATAATAATAATAATAATAATAATAATAATAATAATAATAATAATAATAATAATAATAATAATAATAATAATAATAATAATAATAATAATAATAATGTTTATTGGGTTTATCGTCCCACCAACAGAATTTCAGCTATCTAGTGACCATAATAATAATAATAATAATGATAATAATAATAATAATAATAATAATAATAATAATAATAAAAATAATCATCATCATCATCATCATCATCATCATCATCATCATCATCATCATCATCATCATCATCATCATCATCATCATCATTATTATTATTATTATTATTATTATTATTATTATTATTATTATTATTATTATTATTATTACACGTGAATAACTCTGCATAGCGAGGCATCATAAGCTAACCACAGTCGACCCTTTATTCCCAGTTTGAAGCAAAGTGGCTGCCACGGTTGTCAAGTAATGTTCCAAACAAACAAACTCAATAAGGAGGAAGGTGGGCAATATTGGTTCTTTGTCTTGTGTGTTGTGTCATCTCAAGCTTAAACTACATTCAAAATTAAGCTGAATTCCTTTCTTAACGACTCTCCGGACAGGCAAAATAAAACAAGAAAGATCTTTAAAAAAAGATATACAAGTTTGGTGAGGCTTTAACTTACACATTTTTATCCTGTTTTTGTTTTTATAGAAGTTAGGTTTGTAAGAACAAAGACACCAAAATATTGTACATTATTATACCAGTCGCTTGCTTCATCTATGCCTCATAATACTGAACTTCCTCGCGTAATAGAAACTTAAATTTACGAAACAAATAGACAGTGCGAGAGTGAACGATCTACTTTGTGGCATATGGCAGAGATTAAGTGTAAATGAATGTAGGATCAAGTGATGTTTTATGCACATTAATACTTTTGGGAATTGATTCAGAATTGTTTATGACTTACAGTAAATAACTGTATAAACAACTATATATATATATATATATATATATATATATATATATATATATATATATATATATATATATATATATATATATATATATATATATATATATATATATATATATATATATATATATATATATATATATATATATATATATATATATATATATATATATATATATATATACCCCGGGGACGTTTAATAGAAACAATACGGTATAAGATAATATTAAACATTTCAACCAATGCGAGTCGCTCTGATATTCATTTGTAAGAAGGTCAAAAAGTGAGGTAAGACAAATCAGAAAAAAATGTGTTTCTTGCACCCGGGACCGAACCTCATGCGTCTTTAGCTTACAATGTTCCAAGTATAGAGAAGAGCCTTAAATAGCTCAATTTTGATGCAGAAGGTTGACGATGTCCGGTCGATAGGTGACATCCTATAGGGCTCCTGCTGAATCAGCAGCTTTGATTCAGTTAACTGTATCTGTACTTTGGCCATTTAACAGTACATCAATTATAATATCTCATAAAGGTGTACTATATGAAAACACTTGAGAAATAAACTTATGTTATTTCTAGATAGTTTTTCTTGCACACAAAAGGAGAAGAACTGTAAAGTGTCCATCATCGCTCTTTAGTATAAATAGACAGATCAGGCGGTAAAATTGCTGAAACTTTGTTTGCTACTTGAAACTTCATTTTTTGTCGCAGTTTATTCAATTACAAATAATATTAATATATATAAATTAGCAAAACATGTACATGTACGCTATAATTCCCAACACGTTAATGTACGCATAAAAGTTCAGACCGTAAAATGTAGGCAACCAGTGGCGGATCCAGAAAATGTTGACGGGGTGGGGGGTCTGAATCAAGATCCATTCAACTTTATCGCAGTAAATACTAAATATATATACACAGTAAGGGACCCTAACTTCGACCTAGGCAGTAAACAGACAAAATTAAATTTAAAAGCGTCGTATTTTTAAACGTGCATATGTTTCACAACTCTACCCTTTTACCTGGTTGGTGGGATGTGTGCATCCCCCACCCCCTCCCCTGGATCCTTCCCTGTAGGCAACATGTACGCCTGAATATCCAACACAACACATTCACGCATAAATGTTAAGCTAAAAAAAGACATTGGGCAACGCGGTGGTGCGTTTCAGCCTCTGTAACGTTGCTTGGTTTAACTGACAAACGGCGTTTAGGAATCTTAAACTATTCCTTAACATCCTTATTTCATTGTCTCTTCCAATCACATCTCCAGGGTATTTTGTTACCCAGAAATACCGACCATCCATCAACCAGGCGTGCGCGGCTTTATTGAAACCAACAGAGGTTGCCATTTTAGCCGCGTTGTCCGTATGTTTTATTCATAATCATGCAAAGATGATTTTGCACGAACAATCAGGGCCCAATATTAGGCGTTCAAGCATCATATTGCGTTTTCCAACTTAAACAGATTGTTTTTAAATGTTTGAAGATGTTGCGAAAATGATATGGACATTGCAGGCTATAAAATTCAATGTCAATATTTTAAAATTTGTCTTCGTGAAATCCTATCAAAACTCCTGTCTGATATGTTGATATATGTTATTTCGACTTTAATCAATAAACATTATAATTTAACCTGAGTTATTGTGAAATAGGATTTCTAAGAAAATGAATGCATTATGACATAAAAATGGTAAGATTGCATTTAAAGTCAACCAAGTGTAGTATGCAATATACCGAATTTGACAATTAACACAACTAAACTGTTGTTTAATTTTTGCAGTGTATGCCAAATGTTAAAAAAAATTCTCCATCCAGTTTTGATTTTATGTATATTTTTTATTCTAAAATTGATAATTTCAAACTTCGCACAAATCACACAATTAAAATTCATTTACAAAATTGAAAACTACATATGTTTCCTTCTTACTCTGATAAATTGCCAAAGTAAAAAAGTAAGAAGAAAAAAAAACGTTGACCATGTGTGCCGATACCGGGATTCGAACCCACAACCCTCAGGTTTGAAGCACTCATTAAAGGCAAACTGGATTCGCCGTACAATCTACCGCGATCGTCTTTAAGTAATAAAAGTTTTTCTACATCTAGTAGATTGATGCAGAAAGAAATGTCAAAGTGAAAAAATAGAAAGGAAAAAAAAAGTTGACTATTCTTGCCCATACTGGGAGTCGAACCCTTAACTCCCAGTTTTAAAGCATTTTATCCCCTAATTTTGATTCTCTTCAACTGGAGGTTACAGCATTACATTTCCTCTACCTTCATTTATAAACTTAGCAGAGAGACCGCAGATACAATCTACCCAGATTTTTAAGTCGCTAATAAAACATAACTTTTCTTTTGTAAAATATGTACATGTAGTCATTCATACATTTTGAGACAGACATCACAACTACTCAGATTTACTAAAATCCCTAATGGAAGGATAGTCTTTTGCCAATTTCATTCATACATTTATAAGAATACTCATAGATAATACCTACCCATATTTTAAATCTTTATTTGAGTGATACCTTTTGCGCAAAATGCTAGTTCATAAATACATTTGTAAAAGAAAAAAAAATACCATTGGCCCACATAAAATTCTTAATGGAGAAATCGCTTTTTGAAAGAAAAAAACACCAATTTAGTTAATTATTTATTCAAAGAAATCACAGCTACTATCTACTTTCATTATTTAATAAAGAACGATAGCTTTTATTTAAAAAATATGCTTTTATTCGTACGTTTACAAAAACAATCAAAGGTACCATCTACGCATATTTTAACTGTCTTATGGAACTTTAACATTTTGCATTAGTATATTTATTCATATATTGAAATAAAAAAAATCACAGCTACCATTAGCCCACATTTTTAATTCCTAAAACTAAACGAAAGCTTTTTGTGTGTGCAAAATACGTTTTCATTCATACATTTGAAAGTGCAATTACAGCTAAAACTTCATGAGAATTTCATGAGAATTTTAATCTCGGATAAATCTTTTTTAACTAGGTTTTGATCATTTTGGACAATCACTGACCACTTGTCGTCGCCATTGTCATAGTAATGATGCAATATCTATCAAGGCGAGCCTGCATACGGACGGACAGATAGAGAGACATAGCCGACACTGATGGAAATTCCGTTATCAATTAACGATTTGCCGCACACGATTATAGCTGATATTGATACATTCAGTAATCTTACACGATAGTAGTTGATATAGATACATTTAGTGTCGTTTTTCTCTCTCCAAAATATCCAACTTATGATGGCATAATGTCAGCATCGTCATTTTCCGTATACTTTTCCGGTTATTTCCGTACAGGTAGCACTTTGGTGGCCGTATCAGGTAAAATTAACAACAAATTAACCTGTGAGCTGAAGATACGATTTTTATCAAAAAATTATAGCTGCTGGTTGCATTTTTTTAAATAAAAAAAAACCAATAATGTTTTGTTATCGGAAAAGACACCACAAAGAAGGATGTTAATTGACGCCCTTCATTTATTTGAAAAGTAAAACACAACATCTCACTCGTCATTGCAAATATGTATTTTTTTTTTGGTTTGCACAGCTACTATGTTCAAACTAAGAACACTGTGTGATCAATTACTTATCAGATTGCATTATATCATTATCCAGGTAATACGCTCGGACGTCGATATATTTTATGCTTTGGGGTTAAACAGTGAGAAATGCCAGTGAAAGGAAACATTATCATTTTACTCTGGTCCACAGTGGCACAGTGGCCCGCAGTGCAATGATAGTGTCATCATTTTCACTCCGGGTCCCAAGGGAGGTAGTTTATTAAAATATATTAAAAAAAAGTTTAAAGCAGAAAAAAGCATAAAAAAAAAATTAAAATTTACCGATTTCGGTTAATGATCGTAAATTATTTCATTCGTGGATATAACTAAATAAATAACATGTTCATGCGCTACACATGAATTTTTTATTTTATTTTATTTTATTTTTTTTTAAAATTTTTTTATGACCACGAGTGAAATAAAATACGATCATACACCGAAAACGACACATATCCTCTGTATCTATCTTTAGCAGAAATCGCCATGATGCTAATTTATTGATTGTGTCAGAATAAACAATTTGAGCGAATTATTTCACAATTTGTACTGTCTAACAGGAAGTGCTCAAAATCGTCTTTTCTTACGGAAACATAATTCCGGTACTTCTCGTCAATTTCCGATGTTTATTTTGCTGCTTTGCAACCAATCGGAACACCTCGGATAATTCACGAATCATCTCTCGGATCAGTTCCGATTGCTCTCGGATGTAAGTAGGTAGACGAATCACCTCGGTCATTTCTCTCAATGGGACTACTTTTGTGACAGACGTCAAAACAAAGATGGCAGCTCGGATGCCAGCTCAATGCAGTTTAAACACTGATTTTTCGACAAAATGCAATAATGATACAGTGATATATTGAGCTACAGAAACGCACACTTACAGTCAACATATAGGGTTGTATATAATACATCAAACTTTTTCCAAAGTCTGTTGGCAACACGGCCAGCGTGTCTCAAGCTATGACAATAAAACTTAAATTTGTTGCGGTTTCCTTAAGGAATCAATTTTTATATACCCAGCGCAGCAGACACACAGTCATCCGTGGCGAAGTGGTAGAGTCGTCGACTTGTAACTCCAATGACTGTTAAAGGTGGAATTTTCATTCGGGGAACATAAAAGGCAAAGATTCATATCCTGTTGATAGATGGGCTGGATCTGTAAAATTAGTAAGGATCCGACCGATTTTGCACGAATCGTTCGTTACTCTCATATTCATCTTAGCAACCATTCTCCTACGCAAAGTAAATGCTCGTTACTCTTATATACACCCTCGCAACCATTCTCCTACGCAAAGTAAACGTTTGTTTCTTTTACATACACCCTTGCAACCATTTTTCTACGCAAAGTAAACGTTCGTTTCTCTTTCATATACCCTTGCAACCATTCTCCTACACAAAGTAAACGTTCGTTTCTTTTACATACACCCTCACAACCATTCTCCTACGCAAAGTAAAACTTTCATTTCTCTTACATACACCCCTGCGACCATTCTCCTACGCAGAATGGGTGTGGGGTGCCCATGGTCGAGCGGTTAGAGTCGCCGACCTCTAGCTAACTCACCAGCCCCTCACCGCGTGGGTTCGAGACCAGGTTGGGGTGAGAACTTTAATGTGAGGAGGTTTGCCACCTGACCTGCGGTTAAGAGTGGGGTCTTCCTCATCAATTATAAGCTGGACGTCGACAATACTCTCTCTCTCTTTTTCTCTCTCTCTCTCTTCTCTGACTCTCTCTTCCCTCCCTCTCTCTCTCTCTCTCCCTCTCTCTCTCTCTCTCTCTCTCTCTCTCTCTCTCTCTCTCTCTCTCCTTTTAATTTTAATATTGCTTATTACAACACCAACACTTTTGATTACATGTCCTGACATGTTTTTTCTGCAAATTGATTAACATCACGAGGAGAGTTTTTCTCTAAATTTGCCTTTATTTATCTGAATGTATGTCATTGATTGTAACTAATTGCATACGTAATAAAATAAATTTAAACAATAAACAAACAAACAAATAAACAACCTATACAGAGTTGTCGTCCATTACTCTTATATCCATCATGCAACCATCCTCCTTCATCGAGTTATTGCTCGTTACTCTAAAATACCCCTGCAACAATTCTCAGCCATGAAAATCAAGGTTGTTAATGTAATAAAGATAAAGAAGGTTTATGATGTTTTAGGAGGTTTGTGTCTATTTACATTTGGTATTTATTTTAAAAAAAGTTAACAATACGGTATGTTTAAAACGAACAGGTAGATTTAAAAAAATGTAGCTGAATTGAAACTGTTATTTGTAACTTCCTAACTGATGTTTACCTTGAAGACATTTTCAGAGTCAAGTGGTCTTAGGTCTGAATATGTGACAGAGGTTTATGTAATGGACCGAAAGTGTAAGACAGTGAGCTAAGGCAAGTATATAAAGCATGACGAATGTTTTGTTGCGCCTTTATCGAGACAGTCAGTGTATTGTGTTTTTGTTAAAATCTTACGTAACTGTATCAGGGAACGTCGAAGCCAAACTGGATTGCTGAGTTTTTGAATACCGTTGCAACGCATTTGATTCTCCCTGCCTAAAAACTACCATTTAGAAGGACAATCTGTTCATATAAAACGTATGATCAAATGAAAAATGCGAATCAAATATGCATTGTTATTTAACAAAAGTGTGCTAATAGCAAGGAGTTAAAAAGGAAGAACCAACGGTATCCAAGTGGCTTTCACAATTTAGAAATTCTAGACTAGTCATCACCACGTAAAATTACGAGTGTTAAAGTGTATTCTGAATGCGTTAATTACAACTAATAAAATTATGACCCTTCTAAATTCATTTTCATATTTAAAATACATATTAATATTTATATCTAGTATAAGTTTTGTTAAGAAAAAGTTCACCATCTCGGAGCCACGCCCACTGACCTTATGACGTCACGATGATTGATAGCCACAATATGGCGAGTGTGTTAGATTCTCCAGATGTAAGCTATATTACCACAATAATCGCCGCCATCCATCCATGGCGGGAGTAATCTTGCATCCGATCCATCACAATTAATCTAGGGTTGCCTCATTACTACACTACCGCCATTTTATTTCACAGAGAATTATTCAAATTATCGGAGATGGTTATTTCATAGCATAGATCGGTCTTCGCAGGAAAAGCACGCGAGCTGAAGAGTGCGGAGATATTTGCTTGTTGACATTAGTTCATATTTTACTTTTAACTTGCATAGCTCAATTTCATCTGATATAGGCAAATAGGATGGACTAGCCAACTCGTAGTTAAAGTGCATGAACTGAACTTACATTATTTAAAGTTTGTGTCCGACAATTTGCCTATATCAAATGCATGCAACAATATCTTTCCATTGTTTTGGAGAATTTAGGCATAATTTCTGAATAAACGCACTCCCTAGATTAATAATTGACGAATTTGAAAATTAACCATATTGTGAGACATATAAATTGCGAAAGAAACCACTCTAAATGTTCATTCTTTTCAAACCTATAAATAGGCAGGATAGTGATCACGGCTAAAAATAGATCGACGTCAGAGCGGACGACGCGGATGACGATATATCGCGATCTCAAAAGTTAGTTGTCAGTTGATTTTCTTTACAAAAAGCTCTCTGCAGCGTGGCTCAGATAGGAAAATTCATGTTTGCCATGATGAGTGAGGATTTATGCTTCTCTGTTCACACACATCTAAGGCAATGGTATTATTTTAATAATAATAATAATAATAATAATAATAATAATAATAATAATAATAATAATAATAATAATAATAATAATAATAATAATAATAATTATTATTATTATTGTTATAATAATCATAATGATAATCATATTCATAATCATATTCTTCTTCTTCTTCTTCTTCTTCTTCTTCTTATTATTATTATTTACTGCCATAGAGGACAGAATTATGAAGACAATAATGACCTGCCGTATGCCAATGCCTGCGATATTTATTTATTTATTTATTTATTTATTTATTTATTTATTCATTTATTTATTTATTTATTTATTTATTTATTTATTTATTTATTTATTTATTTATTTATTTATAATTATTATTATTATTATTATTATTATTATTATTATTATTATTATTATTATTATTATTATTATTATTATTATTATTTCTACTACTTTAATAATTATTATTCTTATTATCAAACTCAGAACTCAGGCCGACATTCAATCAAATCACAGATGTTAAAAAAACCCTCATTTCTCCCATGCTACTGTGCACTGAAATAATAAATAAGGCTAACACATGTGTGACCAGTCATTTAGCAAAATTATTTGGAATTCTTGGTTCATGTTTTTTAAACTGTATCAAGGTGAAAGAACCCATATTTTCATCACTGACACGACTGGATGTCGATGCGATATACATTTAAAACAAGAAAGGAGTCCCAGCCAAAAGGCACATAAGTCAGTATTCTCTCTTCGACAGTGCAGCAATACCAACCATCACACACAACTGCCTTATTCAATAAAATAAAGCGCTCGAAGAAGCGCGAAATCGTTTTCAAATACCAGAACAATTTCTATTTCCCCACGGCTCATTTTCCGTTCTTGATCTATTTCATTATGAAGTAGCTCTGCTTTGTCGCAGGCAAATCGAGTAAATGAAGTTGGACAAATGAGCGATTATCCGTACATAATTATTTTTATCGGTTAATTGGGGTTAATTGAATGATAGCGCGCGATCGATGAGGTTTTCAAGCCATAAGATCGTGCCGCTGTACCAGAAGATGACTGCCAGACGATCTCGGGATCAATTTGCGTTTGTTTTCTTGTTTGTTAAGATGACTTAAACGTTCCGCCAATGTCGTTCAAACATGCGGAAATTGTTGAATGCATTCATGACTGTTGACATTACTATTTTAAGATGTCAATACCAGAAATGCTACCACATTGTGTGTCTTTCTTCTGACACAGGGCCGATCATTCTCGATACACCCGTATAATCTTTTTCATCGTTTATTTAAGGGTGAGTACGTACATCTGTATTTTATCGTGACACTGTTATGTTGCCCAGGCATGATTTGAAGATTTTTAACCAAATGAGTGCCAAATGTGGGCTCCTTTCCGGTACCCAATCTCGGGTGCCTACATAAGCGATTTATGTCAAAAAAAAGGAGAAGATCGCTGGATATCATGAACCTTAAATTCGCCTTATTTTTATAAAGCATTGGACCCTAGTTTACTCCGGTTATAATTACCGACTTGTAACTAGCTCAACCCTTCACTGTGTGGGTTCGAGTCCCGGTCGGGGTATTTAACATAGGGTGTGTGTTTTCAAAGGTATGAATCTTAAGCTGCCTTCTTCCAATTGAAGAAACTGAAGGTGATTTGGATGGTGTCTGACTTTACCATGTCTTTTTTATTCTTTTTGAAGGAAACACATTTTTAAAAACTGGGGTATTTTGTCTAGATTTCCTTAACCATGTCTGGATCCTCTAGGCCCTACCGCGCCTATCTCGTTTACCTTATCATACATATCGTATATACAAGAAGAAACACCTCTGCTTTGGGGAGAAAAGGGGGTACAGCGTTTTATTGCTATAGAGGACAGAATTATGAAGACAGTAATGACCTGCCGTATGGCAATGCCTGCGATTAGTATTGTAGCATTCCGAACATGATCAGTTGTATACATACATGTACAAATAGAAATCAGATAAACATGTATGTTAGACGTATATTATAACAAGTAAACGACACTTGCACTTGAAATTTATAATTCGATTTTTTTTTCCAATCTAATTTGATGTAACACTTTCATGATTAATGGAATTGTTAATAACGTTCGAACGTTCTGAATCAAAACGATCCGAACATTCGCATGCTACAATTGACAACTGTTGTCATTCCTAGCCATAATGTAGTTTATGTCTTATTAAGGCAAACATTATACGTTTGCATTACTTTTTGATGATGATGATGATGATGATGATGATGATGATGATGATGATGATGATGATGATGATGATGATGACGACGATGCTGCTGCTGCTGATGATGATGATAATCATGAAAATGGTAATGAGGATGATGAGGAGGAGTGTTATGTTTATGTGAAATAACTGTTATCGTTATGTTCTGGTTTATTTCTTAACATCAACAGATGAGACGTCTTTGTTAAACATCAGTCCCTGTATAAACACAGTCTGCTTGCATTACGGCGTAATGATGTTTTGTAAGCAACAATGGCACAATAAAACACCATAAATTCTATAAACCAGAAACATAACGGCGCTGGCAAACCTCGGTTATAATTTAAAGCGTTTTAATCTTCTTGATCGTGGCCAAATTTACAGTTTCTCTCTGTAATACGATTGACTGGGCAAATCCTATTGATTCCCAAGTCCCATAAACGAAACAGATGTCTCGACTGTCGAGGCAAATTACGCTACATCATTTAAAGGTGGAGCCGGTCCATATTAATGAAACGATTTCCCTAGCCACTGAAAATTTCAATATAAATTGTGTTTATTTTGCTAAATGCGCATTTAAGGACCTACGACGAGGATGGTAGGATCGACTGACTGGGCTCATTTCATAGTTGGTATGGTTGCTTTGATGAACACAATTGGGCGTTTAGTGTCACTAGTGCACTAAAAAGATTTTGGACAATTCTACCGGACATTATTGTTTCCTGATTTTTTTTTGTCTTTGTTTTATCGCCCAGATTGTCAGTGCTAGGCTTATTTTGTTTTATTCATGTCATTTTATTTTTTAAACTAAGGCACATATTTTTAGAAATGTGACCTCAGCATAAAAATGATAACATGTAAAGTGGAATTATAATTGACTCGATTTTGGATCAATTTGAGTGAAATTTATCACCGGGATTTTAATTACTATTACAATTAACTAAATATGTCATCGGACATAAAGGAAACCGAGAAAGTTGACACAGTTTTGAACATGGATTTATCAAAAGATCAAGGCATCGACAGTGAATCGGTGAAGAGTGAAAATCCACAAGAAGACGCAATACATCATTCAAAGTTAAATAAACTGGACTGTGAATATAAACTAACAGATTCTGCCAAATCTAAACTCCGATTCGGGATCGACGCAATTCTCCGCGTAAACAGTAAATCCACCAGAGATACTGGTGCACTGAATCTTCACAAGATGCACGGAAATCCAACCTACTCGCCATCAAGCGGTGACGAGTGCGAAATACACTTAGGTGAAAAGTACAAGATGTCATCATATTCTGATAGCGAAATCTGCGAGAGCGATGACATTGTCAAGTTTTCAGACGATGGTATTGTAAGAGACTCTGTTCATCTATCGGATGTTAGACTGGGATCTAGAATGGCACTTATTGGACTGGCTGCCTCCTTTTCAGGATATACCGGAAATGACGTCATCAGATTAGGGACCGCACACAGCATTATGCCCCCGACACTAATAGGGACCGGAAGTCTACCTTGGTCGGGAGGCCCCCTAGCGGAGATACGAAAGGACAGATTTGGTTGTAAGTTACTGATAAGCATAGGGTTTGTGATGGGGGAAGTCATAACAGATTTTTTAAAGAAAAACGCACACGAGTTATAAACTAAACATTATATTGTCATTAGCAAATTTCCCATACGGATACGTATGTTATAACTATTTTTTATTATTTATTTTATATTTTAGCATCACCCCCTTTGTCCCCCGTGTGATTGTAAAGTCTGTTGAAGTCTTTAATGTTGTTTGAAAATTTCTTGTGTGTTAGGTGATCTATCGTAGGAGTTTTACGGTTTTCAGGTACACAGTTGCAAGCGTTTATCTGTGTTGTGGTATGCTGTATATTTTAATTCACTACTAGTGTAGAATTCAATGCAATAACACCATTTAATAAGATTATGTTTTGTGAGATATCATTCTTGATAATGACAAACACCACCATAGTGGTACAATATTAGAAATCGCCTGTGTCACAGTTACGGTTCATTGTTTTTGTCGCATGACTGTAAATATAAAAAAGGGATTGTGGGCGCCCGTGGCATAGTGGTAGAGTCGCCGATTTGTAACTCCTCTGACTGCTAAGCCTCTTATCGCGTGGGTTCGAGTCCCGTTCAGGACGAAATATTTAATGTTGGAAGGTCTTACAGCTGACTTAAGGTGCGCCGGTGATTCTACCTTTTGTCTATACTTGTGTCTATGGTCTTCCTCCACCAAACAGCTTGACGTTGCTATAATGATCATAATTGGTCGCTGTAATGTATTTCAAAACCAAACTAAACAAACATAAAAGTAACAGGTATTGAGATGCATGCAAATTAAAATATCTTTGAAATGAGTGTTAATAAAACAGACACAAAAACCTATACATCTATCGGGAAAATGATCTTTTAAACACTAACATATTTGTAATAAATAGTTGTTTTGCTGTCGCCGTTGTTTTTATTAGGTATTATATATACACTAGATAATTAAATATAAGTATCCACTACAACAACCATTTTTTAACGTTTAACGAAAGTGAGTGTGTATGTGTTTAATTCTTTAGCTACCTAATTTTACTCTTTTGTTTAACCACGTGAAACGTCAATTTTGAAACAAACACATTTAGACATTTCGCCGCTTAGACAAGCACATTGCGTTAGGATCCGTCGTAATTGTGAACTTGGGTTATCAGTATAAACAAGACATATAACTATCAGTTTAATTATATCTTCAAATTGTCAGATCAAAAAGTGTTCTTTCATTTTTGCACATATACAGTCTAAATAATCTTTTGTATATCTTTTTTTTTTAAATTTTCCGAAATATGTTTCAATAAGAACGCAACATGTACTTGTAAATTCACTTACAAAAAAACAACAAATAATTTTAGATATCGTAATCAGTCATTTGTAAACTCACGAGTTTTGAATAACTGATTTTTATGAATTAAAATAAACACTCATATGTTTTATGTTACAGATTTTTACACAATTGAAATTGTAATCAAATTTAACCACACTAACTATTTTTCTTTTTACTTTATGGATGTTTTTTTTTTCTTCTTTTATATATAAGATCATATTTACTCCAGTTCTCTCAAAATGTGCACACACTTGAGAAATTCAGTAAAATTATTTTTGAAAGTAATAAAAATTCAACAAATAAGTAAAAATTACAATAGATATACCAGTAAATAAATCCGCATAAAGGAACATTCCCACACTCTGCCGTACATATAACTAAATTGAAGGTAAAGCAAGTGTAATAGAAAATATGCAGAATTTGAAAATTAACACAACGGATGAGTTGTCGACTTTAATATAGATGCGTATGCCAAATTTTAAGAAAAAAAATCTGGCAAGTTTTGAATGTATAGATATATTTTCTTCTAAAATTGGTATTTAAAATGTCTTTTCCTTTAGAAGTAAAAAACTTAAAATATAATGTTATACCCTCTTGGGGAGAAGTATTGCTGTTGAGTATTTGGAATTAGGAAACAAGATATAGCATTAGACGAACGAACCAAACATGTTACTTGATTGGTTTGACTCAAACGATCCCAAAAATGTAATTAATTGTTTACAAACCCAGCACGTTTAAAACTGATTTTCACTCTTTCTTTCTGCTTACTGGGCTTACTGGGCTTTATAAAAAAATCACCGAGCTGAATTTCAGAGTTGCCCAAGTATTTTGGTTGATGCTGCAAAATATCAAATAACTTCATCACATGTTTTTTTTATTTTTTTTTAGACTTTATTCATATCCGTTAACGAATGAGTAATAAAATTTAACATGTATCCACTTACAATGCATTTACAAAATTAAAGTTAAAAACTGCACATGTGATGCAGAAATAATTGTCAAGGTAAACAACGTAGAAAGAAAAATGTTTATTATCTGTGCCCATACCGAGATTCGAACTCTCAACTCCCAGTTTTAAAGCATTCTGATCTTAACTTTGATACTCTTTATTTGAAGGTGCAGGATTACATTTGCTCTGGGATAAGATATACTAGTAAGTTGTAAACTTATGAAGGCTCTTTATTTAATCGAAAGGTTAAGGGATGGTGGGGGTGGGGTGGCAAGCGTTGAACTTAACAACAAAAAAGTAACTTGTTTCATTTATTGTGAAAATCAGTCAAAAAAACGGTTAAGTACTTACTAAAAACATATATAGTACAAAAAAGAAGTGAAAAACTGAAAAAAGACTTTGGGCAGGTAAACAATCAGCAACACATATGTAAAGTGACATTAATTATGAACAAATTAAGTGCTCAATAAATAAATATAAAAATCAAAATTTACAAGTACCCAATTCTGTTGAAATTGACATAAAAAAGTATAACAAATATCACACATTTACAGTAATTTTGTTTTATCGGGCAGTGAACTGCATCTTTTGTCAGACAAAATATCTGGCTTGAACCTACGGTGCATGGCGGGCCAGCTAGAAAACCTTTGCAAAGTTAAAGTTTTCACTCAAACCGGTACTCAAACCCACTCAGTCAGATGCTGTGGAATAATATTTGCAAGTGGCCAACTCCTTCCGACTGAAAAGCCTAATATATTATGTCTAGTGATGTCTGTTCGTTCATATCGTTCCATGTATTTATATTTTATCAAAGTTAAAAAAAAAACACAACACGTTTTAAGTAGACTGCGAATGCTTTTATTTAACCCGTTATCTAACCAAATGCGTCAAAGTTGCTTTCAGTTCCGTTAATAAGCCATTGTCACAAAACATACCTGTAACACTTTTACACAAACGAATGCATCACCGTTACTGTCGAATCATTTTTACACAAGCTGTATCAAATATGCTGTCAAAATACACGGTATATAGACAAAGATATTGGAATAATATATATATATATTTTCTCTTAGGTTTAATGGGGATGTCCCCTAAACTAATTGCTAATTGTTTTTATTTGAGTGCGGCTTATATGATAGGACCATGTTCTCTTGCAAAGTGATCAGAATATTCACTATTCGCAATTTCCCTTTTCGTTTTTTTTATTAATTGTTATTAAGCATATCACATCGGTACAATAGCAACGGCTGTCGAGCGGTTTTACTGTGGAGGAAGACCTCAGACAAATGTCTGGGTAGAACCACTAAAGTTTATGTAAAAGATATCCTTATTTGATTTTTATTATTTACGCTACCTACTTAGCTATTTACTAACGTAAGTTTTAAGTAATTAGCAATTTTTAACATTGATGGAATGCGACAAACTTAAAAACTTACGTAAGTGTTTAAGTTCAAGATAAGTTTTTAAGTTAAGTAAATGTTGGTGGAATTCGCCCCTGATCAAACTCGAACCCACCCAGTAAAGAAGTTTAAATGTTTAGCTTAAACATATTTTATTCATACATGTATACATTTACGTTAATATGGATGGGCAACAAGGTGGTATCCGACAGTTTGCTTACATTTTATAAACGTAACAATACCTGTAAATAAGAACGACTGGAATTCCTGATAATCGACGTCACGGCGGATGACGTAGATAAACTAAAACATTAGTGGTCACATGGTTTTCTTGGATGAAAAATAACTAACTTGCAGCGTGACTCAGATAGGAAATACATGTTTGTAATGACGATTGTGGCGTTATGGTTCATTTTCCGACAGGTGTAGGACATCAATAAACAGCATTTTACGATATCTGTTCAGATAACAAAGGTTTACTAAGATGTATAACGAAAATATTTTTGGACCAAACTGTCGGATACCACCTTTAACAATTTGCCCCCCCCCCCAACTTCATTTAACATCAACCCAGTAAGAAAGGATTGGGGGTGGGGGAGGTGCGGGGGAGGGGCCGACTCTACCCAATAACCAGGCTCCTCACTCCCTCCATGCTTTGTTTCTTATGTTGCTGATCTGCTTGTTGATTATTTCTTGTTGCTTTGGTGTCATTTTAGTTTAAGCATTAGCTTGTGCTAATACGTGCCGCAGAGTAACGACGAATAATTTATTCCTTTGTTATTTGGGATCCATGTACATAACACGTCCCCTGCGACTCCTAATCTCGTCAGAAACGCGATTTCACGTGATCCAATAATTTTAATATTCATGAGTTATGGAAAATAATGGTTTCATTCGAAAAGGCACGCATATCCTTAGTGAATAGACATTTTGACGTAAAATCAAAACAAATAGATGATCTAATGTAAATTCAATCATGTTTTTTAGACGATGATATGGAAGTCTGATTTAATTTGTAAATTTTTGCGAGAAATGAAAAGTAGTGAGTTCCCTGAGGTAGTGCATCATTCAGCTTTGAATATGTGTGCGTGTATCGTTGCATTGAAGTCCCTCGTGATACGAAAATTGCACAAGACAATTTTGAGGAAAGGTAAATTTCCGTCAAGTGTTTCATTCTTTTGTAACAGGTAATTACGATTAACATCGATTTAAAACTGCGTTTCAGCCAGCTGATTGAAATAAACGTTTAAAAATGGTTATTTTATTCAATATTCGTATCTTACGCCGGAGTAACATGGAAATTTAAAAAACATTTCAATAACAATGCTAATACATTTTACTTGAAAATGGGAAAAGAGTTAGAGAAAGAGTACAGGAAAAAACAACAACGTCGTTTTCTAATTACAGTCAAATCTCGCTATCTCAAATTTCAAGGGACCGTAGAAAATAGTTTGAGATATCCGAAGTTTGAGTGATCCGAATTTAAGGATAGTATGTGTAAATCTTAAAAATCTTACCTGCTACACGATGACTGGTAATGACTGAAATTCCTTGTTATATCTGCCACTGTAAACTAAGTTTCTGCAAGTTTGTGTGGTTTTGCATGTTTAAAGTGATATTAGATTTTAAAATGTAGTTTAATATTCTTCTTTTTATTGTAGGTTGTTGCGTTGTCGTAAGTGCATGGCCTTATTAGATTAATCAGATTGCTCGACACTTTTTCGTGTCTGGTCTGTTGCCATGACCAATCTTATTTTTTTATTCAATAATCAGTACGTGTATTGTGGGTAGGTAGTGGAAGAATGATAAAATCACTAACGCGACCTCTCATTTTATTTACAAGTTGAGAAGGCCGTGTCAACAAGTTCTCAAAAACTGTTACAACAACAAGTACAAACTTTACTTTAATGAGCGTTAATTGATTAACGAAACTGTTGTTCATTAAATCAGCCAATTAAATAATAATCGATTAACCTCTTCTCTAAATTACGTGACATCCTGATTGCCGATAATTGGCGATAAAACTCGCGCACAAATCTTCGCGAGTTTCACGGTAGGTGTGAAAATCACTATTGTTGCAGTTTTGCATCTTATAGCAATTTGAAGTTTGAGATAGACCAACTGATTTCAACAGTTTTATACGTGTGGGGACAAAGAATTTAGTTTGATATATCCGATAATTTGACACATCCGAATTTGACTTAAGCGGAGTCGATCTATATAGAAACTATAGGGAAAAAACGGGACCGTAGAAAACAGTTTGACATAACCGGAAATTTGAGATAACGGATTTTGAGATAACGAGAGTTGACTGTATGCCGTTCTTTATGTTTAAGATATACGTATAATGAACATTGAATGAATTTAAAAATCTAATTTAAATATACAATCTGACGAAGATCCTTACAACTGCACAAAACCAAATCAAAAAGCTAGTTGTAATTATGGATCTTTGACTTTTTGAAAATAAAATCATGACTTAGAATGTGGAAACTCATGTTTGATTTCACGCAGCATTATATCTAATACGAGAAATCTAATTCTATAAAAGACAATACTTTAAATCAGTTAATAAAATGGAACAAAATTTAAAATTTTAGCGTTTATTTTCATTATCAGTTACACAGTAACTTGTTCTCTTTCAATTATTAATTTGGCGTCTTTCGACAACAAAAACTACTACTTATACTACAACGACATCTACTTCTGCTGCTACTACTGCTGCTACTACTGCTGCTACTACTGCTGCTACTACTACTGCTACTACTACTACTACCACTATTATTACTACTACTACTACTACTACTACTACTACTACTACTACATAATTACAACTACTATTACTACTACCACTACTATTACTACTATTACTATTATTACTACCACCACCACCACTACTCCTCCTCCTCCTCCTACTACTACTACTACTACTACTATTACTACTGCTACTACTACTAGTACTATTACTACTTCAACTATTACTATCAATACTACTACCACTATTATTACTAATACAACTACCACTACTACTACTATTACTACTACACCTACTATTACTACTATAACTACCACTACTATTACTACTATTACTACCACTACTATTACTACTATTATTACTACTACTACTTCTACTACTACTACTACTACTACTACTACTACTACTACTACTACTCCTCCTACTACTACTACCACTACTATTACTACTATTACTACTACTACTACCACTATTATTACTAATAAAACTACCACTACTACTACTATTACTACTTCCACTACTCTTACTTCTACCACTACCACCACTACTATTACTACTATTACTACTACTATTACTACTACTTCTACTACTACTACTACTACTACTACTACTACTACTACTACTACTACTACTACTACTACTACTACTACTACTACTACTACTACTACTACTACTTCTTCTACTACTACTACTACTACTACTACTATTACTATTACAACCACTGCTACTACTACTACTACTACCACTACTACAACCCTATTCCTCCCCTTTCTAGTACTTCTACCACTACTAATATACTGCTGCTATTTACCAGTTCTAATACTGAGATTATAACAGGATCATCATCATCAAAAACAAATAATTGATATCAGACAATCAGACTTTAAAGTAAATGCAGAAGTTTTATTCATCATACAAGAATTAGGAATTTCCACTGAATGGCTAACTTGCCAATTAAATTTAGTGGTAATAACTCTAATTTGCTTAATGCAAAAGGTATATCCCTTGTACATACAACCGCACAGTAGTATATGCAAACCACGGCAATATTAGGACATCAATATTACTCTTCCATACCAAAAACAACACAAGCACTATCTTGCAAAGGGAAATATATAAAGCAGACAACATCGGAAAAAGAACATTTTTCACCTTTCTATATCAGTCAGCTTGAAGATATGTGGAAATGTTTATCCGCACACAAACGAACGGACGAACAGACATAGCTCTATATTCGGTCTATTTCAATGTGAACTCTATGTGGAATCCGCACTAAATACATCTAATCTTGGCATTTTCAAACTGTATTGACTCTAACTTGGTCTTTTGTACTAGACTACAGGTTAAATCTCTCTCTCTCTCTCTCTCTCTCTCTCTCTCTCTCTCTCTCTCTCTCTCTCTCTCTCTCTTCATCTCTCTCTCTCTCTCTCTCTCTCTCTCTCTCTCTCTCTCTCTGTCTCTCTGTCTCTCTCTCTTTCACACACACGTGCGCACGCACGCACGCATGCACGCACACATACAAACACACGCACAAACACAAAGACAACAGTTGCTGTTATCGTATAGCATTATCTTATACATTTTATTATTGATTCGTCTCTGTTTATTATAGTGGTTCGCCGTATCGGCCATCCTTACCAAAACCGAACCCCACCTAAGCGGAAGAAACCAAGGACTTCTTTTTCTCGGATGCAGATCGTGGAACTGGAGAAAAGATTCGAGCATCAAAAGTACCTTGCCTCCACTGAAAGATCCGCTTTAGCTCGGACACTCAAGATGACAGATGCCCAGGTGAATTCAGTTTTGTTTTCACTAGTTGATTGTTCTAATATTTTCTTAAATATGCCGTTTTCGTGTAAATGGATTAATTTGGGCAAATCTTGCACCCAGGTTCGCCAACGCCAGTGCTTAACATTTTCCGATAGTACTGCTGGCGTTATGTCAGAAGAAGTATGTTTGTTTTGGTGTAATAACAATGCATTTTTTTAATAGATATGCTATCAAAACGAGAAAAGTGCTCTTTATCATAAATAGCACCCATGACACACCTGTGATGCCAATACAGACAAAAGAACTTGCAAATTATTTCATCAAACGATCCGAGAACTCTTCTTATGAGCCAATGATTAAGCAGACTTAAAATACCATATTTTCTTCTTATCATCATTAAATCTATTCCAAAGTGAATAAATAAAAAAAAGATATGTTTGAAAAAAAATCCCCACAACTTATATATATTCCCGCGCTGCCTGGTTTCACTTACTGACCCCAAATTCAGAACAAACATCACATTCAGGGTCACTGTGACCTTGACATTTGCGCTATATTGACACCTAAAACGAATACGGGTCATTTACTCATCCAATGCACGTTCCAACCAAGTTCGCGAATTGTTGACTCAGTCTTTAGTTTTGATATAATATAACTAAAATATTTTTGAAGATGTGTTTATATTCAGTTTATGTCTTTCTGTAATTGCAGAGTCTTTTCATCAAATAATTGACAATTAATTTCATAACATTTACGCAGCTTTAACAAGATACTTACACAAACAATAAAATATTTTGTCCTCATTAACTTGCGTGCCCTTTACGGCTTTTAATCTGGGTCTTAATGTGCCTGTTGCGACCTTTCAGATGATTTTTTTTTGTATTATATACCAATTTTATTTCTCCGTCATACGTCTGGGAAAATCGCATGCATACGAATTCTCTGGACCGGACCTGGTAGCGCAATCGGTAGAGCGTCGGCTCGAGGTATGGGAGGCCTCGGGTTTGAACACGGGCCGCGACCTACCAAAATCGCAAAGTGGTAGTGGTATAGCTTTCTTGCTAACGTTCAAGCAAATAAAAGGGTAGTTCCATGACTGGTTGGTCCGGTGTCAGGATAATGTGACTGGGTGTGGTGTCACGCCAGGTGTTCATGGCATGCTATACACGTTGAAGGCAGCACTATATCTGCTTCAAGTGGTCGCCGTCTCCAGATAACTGAAATACTGTTCGTGGGACCCAACAAACAAACAAACAAACAAACAAACGGATTCTCTCCGAACCTTACTCTGACTGAAGATTTGTTGAAATGCACCAAAGAAAACATAATATACAAGATATTTTATGAAATTAATCTGCTGCATATATGATTAACATGATATACAAAGATTATTTGAAAAACGCCCAACAAGGCAAACTGAATTTATTTTCAAAATAACGAAAATGAGAAAAATGGATAACCATTTAAAGAAAGGTAAGAAGCAACGGATATAGGTATAGTAACAAAACTTAACTCAACTTGCAGGTTAAGACGTGGTTCCAGAACCGAAGGACAAAGTGGCGGTAAGAGCTTTTATCTGTTAATACTGCTGTTAAACGTCCAGCAACTATTATTTTTCCTTACGTGCTGTTAAACATTTACCATCTATTAGTTTTGCTTATTTGCTGACGTCCACCATCTATTAGTTTTGCTTATTTGCTGACGTCCACCATCTATTAGTTTTGCTTATTTGCTGACGTCCACCATCTATTAGTTTTGCTTATTTGCTGACGTCCACCATCCATTAGCTTTGCTTATTTGCTGACGTCCACCATCTATTAGTTTTGCTTATTTGTTGACGTCCACCTACTATTAGTTTTGCTTATTTGCTGACGTCCACCATCTATTAGCTTTGCTTATTTGCTGACGTCCACCATCTATTAGTTTTGCTTATTTGTTGACGTCCACCTACTATCGGTTTTGCTTATTTGCTGGCATCCACCTACTATTAGTTTTGCTTATTTGCTGACGTCCACCTACTATTAGTTTTGCTTATTTGCTGACACCCACCTACTATTAGTTTGCTTATTTGCTGACATCCACCTATTAGTTTTGCTTATTTGCTGACATCCACCTACTATTAGTTTTACTTATTTGCTAACATCCACCTACTATTAGTTTTGCCTATTTGCTGACATCCACCTACTATTAGTTTTGCTTATTTGCTGACGTTCAACTACTATTGGTTTTACTTATTTGCTGACGTCCACTAACTATTGGTTTTACTTATTTGCTGACGTCCACCTACTATTGGTTTACTTATTTGCTGACGTCCACCTACTATTGTTTTACTTACGTGCTGACGTCCACCAACTATTGGTTTACTTATTTGCTGACGTCCTCCAACTATTTGTTTACTTATTTGCTGACGTAGGTGTTGGTTTACTTATTTGCTGACGTCCACCTACTATTGGTTTTGCTTATTTGCTGACGTCCACCTACTATTAGTTTTACATATTTGCTGACGTCTACCAACTATTGGATTTGCTCATTTGCTGACGTCCACCTACTATTAGTTTTGCTTATTTGCTGATGTCCATCAATAATTAGCTTTGCTTATTTGCTGATGTCCACCAATTATTAGTTTTTCTCATTTGCTGGCGCCCACCATCTATAAGTTTTGCTTATTTGCTGATGTCCACCAATAATGAGCTTTGCTTATTTGCTGACGTCCACCAACTATTGTTTTTACTAATTTGCTGACGTCCACTTACTATTGGTTTTACTTATTTGCTGACGTCCACCAACTATAGGTTTACTTATTTGCTGACGTCCACCCATCATGGTTTACTTATTTGCTGACGTCCACCAACTATTGGTTTTACTTATTTGCTGACGTCCACCTACTATTGGTTTTACTTATTTGCTGACGTCCACCTACTATTGGTTTTACTTATTTGCTGACGTCCACCAACTATTGGTTTACTTATTTGCTGACGTCCACCTACTATTGGTTTACTTATTTGCTGACATCCACCATCTATTAGTTTTACTTATTTGCTGACGTCCGGCTACTATTGGTTTTACTTATTTGCTGACGTCCACCAACTATTAGTTTTACTTATTTGCTGACGTCCACCTACTATTGGTTTTACTTATTTGCTGTTGTCCACCTACTATTGGTTTTACTTATTTGCTGACGTCCACCAACTATTAGTTTTACTTATTTGCTGACGTCCACCTACTATTGGTTTTACTTATTTGCTGTTGTCCACCTACTATTGGTTTACTTATTTGCTGACGTCGACCTACTATTGGTTTACTTATTTGCTGACGTCCACCAACTATTGATTTACTTATTTGCTGACGTCCACCTACTATTGTTTTACTTACTTGCTGACGTCCACCATCTATTAGTTTTACTTATTTGCTGACGTCCACCTACTATTGGTTTTACTTATTTGCTGACGTCCACCAATAATTAGCTTTGCTTATTTGCTGACGTCCACCTACTATTGGTTTTACTTATTTGCTGACGTCCACCAACTATTGGTTAACTTATTTGCTGACGTCCACCTACTATTGTTTTACTTACTTGCTGACGTCCACCATCTATTAGTTTTACTTATTTGCTGACGTCCACCAACTATTAGTTTTACTTATTTGCTGACGTCTACCAACTATTGGTTTTACTTATTTGCTGACGTCTACCAACTATTGGTTTTACTTACTTGCTGACGTTCACCTACTATTAGTTTTACTTATTTGCTGACGTCTACCAACTATTGGTTTTGCTTATTTGCTGACGTTCACCTACTATTAGTTTTACTTATTTGCTGACGTCCACCTACTATTGGTTTTGCTTATTTGCTGACGTCCACCTACTATTAGTTTTACTTATTTGCTGACGTCCACCAACTATTGGTTTTACTTATTTGCTGACGTCCCCCTACTATTGGTTTACTTATTTTCTGACGTCCACCTACTATTGGTTTACTTACTTGCTGACGTCCACCAACTATTGGTTTACTTATTTGCTGGCGTCCTCCAACTATTGGTTTACTTATTTGCTGACGCCCACCTACTATTAGTTTTGCTTATTTGCTGATGTCCACCAATAATCAGCATTGCTTATTTGCTGACGTCCACCAATTATTAGTTTACTTACTTGCTGACGTCCACCAACTATTGGTTTACTTATTTGCTGGCGTCCTCCAACTATTGGTTTACTTATTTGCTGACGTCGGTGTTGGTTTACATATTTGCTGACGTCTACCAACTATTGGTTTACTTATTTGCTGACGTCCACCTACTATTAGTTTTGCTTATTTGCTGATGTCCACCAATAATCAGCATTGCTTATTTGCTGACGTCCACCAATTATTAGTTTTGCTCATTTGCTGACGTCCTTCAATGATCACTTTTGTTTATTTGCTGACGTCCTCCAAATTATTACTTTTGCGTAAATGCTGACGTCCACAAACGTATTGCAACTTTTAGCTTATTGCTGACGTCCTTTTACTATTAGTTTAGCTTTTATCCCTACCGTCATTGTGTTGATTTTTCTTTTTGGCTGTTAAACGTCCATCAGTTATTGTTTTTTTTTCTTTTTGTTGTAATATGTCTCAATAAAAAGTCAGTTGTTAGTCAGATGGCGGTTCCTCGAAGTAGGTGTACTACCGCCCCTGCTACGAGAGCATGCACATGATGTGACATGTCAAATTATCAACCGGCTCAATCAGTCATAGAACAATCCTTAATAAGAAAGCTTTCAAACAGTTCATTGGTTGCTAGAATCTCTCTCTGTATGGCCACATATGATGAACCTTCTTTTTTCTGGCTTTTCATCGTTTGCAATAGGTTTTGTATCACTCATTCCAGGTTTAGGATGAACGAGTGTCTTATTATTTTTTAATGAATAGTTATCGAGTAATTTGTGCTAAATTTGATAAAAGAAAACCTCTTACCTAGTATATTCAGTACTCTAAAAATCACAATCATGTCGTTAAAGTATTTCATATATGGTTGGATCAACCAAAATTCTGTATGGAATACACTGTATTTTGTTTGATCACCTTGAAAAAATGTCGCACTGCCGTCTAGACATCTGGTTTAATTTTTAAATCAAGAATATATATATATAATTATATGTATATATATTTAGAATTTACTGCGAAAAAAAAAAGGATCTTGATTGACACCCCACCCCCTTATATTCTTTATCCGCCCCTGCTTAATACCCATACATTGACCCCAAAGATTCGAGACCCAATCAAAGTCAACACTTCCGTGCGAGAAGGACAATTATATTTTACTTTAGGTGCATCGTTGCTTCCACAAAAGGTTTATTAAAACATTAATAAAAAGGCAACCGTTTTCCGCCAATATCAAATACACTATGAATTCCATGTGTTTTGATTGGACAATCGCTGGTCTCGTGTGATTTCAATACCAAGTGATACAGACCCCGGATGGAATGATATTGACTCGAGACGTTATAACGCTCACTACGCCTAAAAAATTCGTACGTCACGTTAATAAATTCAAGTTTTAGCATAATCTTTTTTACTGTCTTGGAGAAACAGCATTACAAAACGATCATTGTTGTACTCGATATTTTGCTGAATTAATAGAGCTATCTTAAGGTCAGGTACGTTTCTTTTTTTTTTAAGAGACATTTAAAAAGTAACGATTGCCTCTATTACGATTATGACGTCATTAAAGACGCGACAGTTATAATATTTATTGAAAATCATGGCCTCGTCCAGTTAAAAAACTTCGAAACTTCCATTAGGGTATATGTAACATTTTAGTTACCTTTAAGCAAATTATGTCATTTAAAATGATGTGCGACGTTTGTAAGGCATTAATGAACACAAATTATTGACCTTTCCCCACTTAATAAAATGATCTTTTATAATACCTACACATCAAATGATTATATATGTTAACAACGAACAACCGCTAAGTTTGCGCCTTTCAGTTTTTAAAATTCTTTAAAGATACAAGCAGGATAAACTTGTGATGTATGCATTATTCTGTCCAATACTGAATAGAAATTAATACTGTATTGTTTCTGATTTAAGTACCCGTACTTTCTAAAAAATATAACGCATCCAAGTATGTTTAATAGGAACAATACGGAACTTGATGTTTCGGGAAAATTTACCAATTCGAGTAGCTCTGGTATTCATTCTGGCTGACATTGCATTAACATTTGTTAAGAAGTTCAAAAGTGAGGTTAGTAAGCAAAGTCGACAAACGATATTTCCGAGTTCTATAAATATCCGGTAAATATTCGACTTCACAAAATCGCACGTTTCGGCCACCATCTTCGTTTTTTTTCTGTACGTTCCCGTATATGTAACGTCATCAATCGGAACTCCTCGGGACAATAATCTCTCGGATGTAGGTGGTGCAATGATACATATTGAAATTACGGTCGTTTTGTTTGCCGGAAGTCGGAAGGAGAATGTGCCTAAATGTCGTTCACACAAAACATAAACAAAGGCATCGTTTGATAACTGTGTTTCTGCTGCGCAGGGTAATTTAAATTTGAATGATTTAAATTTGATGCCGCCACAAATTAAAGTTTTACAGACATTGTATTGTAGTAATCTGTCATCCGAGCTTTCATCTTTGTTTTGACGTCTGTTACTAAAGTAGTCCCATTTAGGGAAATGGCCGAGGTGATCCGACTACCTACATACATCCTAGAGATGATTCGTGAATTATCCGAGGTTTTCCGATTGGTAACGTAATAAGCACGACAATTAATAGCACAAGCCATATGTGTTTATACATGTACCTGTCGCTTATGTCTATTTGTAATAATGTTATTCAAGCTAAATGGAAGTGACTTCTGTTATCTTTTGGGTACTTGTTCAAATAAACAATCAGACGAAGTCACTCTCTCCTTATATTGTTTAAAAAACAGCAGCAACGAAAAAACGAGTTTTAAACACTGACAATTTTCTAAGTAGGAATTTTAATAAGACACTTCACTGTTTAAGACGTGACGAACAAGCTATACATTTATTGATAAAAAAAGGCGGTCGGTTGCTTCCGGAAATAACATCGTGTATTTCCGTATTGTATCGTGAATTGATCGTTTTTGCTCCTCGTAAGCAAGTAATTTTAATACTTCAATTATTTTTCAGAAACGACTGTCGATTGTTTCAAGGAACAACTATTTAACTAGAGGAAACTTTTAAACAAATGCTTTAATGTTAGATACTGTTCATGTTTGAGTATATAATATATAACAAAAGTATTTATGTTTCGGTCAAGACACAGTTTTGCAACAGGAATGAATCCGGGATGGGATTGGGTGGGGTGGGGTGGGGGTTTGGATGCACCCCTACACCAACCAGGTCAAAGAGAAGACCTAAACACATACATGTAAGCTTGAAAATACCAAACTTTTAAAGTAAATTTTGTCTGTTGACTGCGAAGTGGGGTCCCTTACTGTGTATATATATTCAGTATTTACTGCGATAAAGTTGGATGGATCTTGATTTATACTACCCCTCCCCCACTACCAAAATCTATTGGATCCGCCCCTTTTTGCGAACTTGTATGTTGTTATCATGACCACGAACTGCTTTCTCGGCCAATATCACAATACCCAGGTTCTCAAAGCTAAACGATGACTAAGTCTTTATTTGTATAGGTATCAGGAAGGTTTTTTGCACCAAAACGATTGAAATGGAGAAATTACTTAAGATTCCGGAGTTAATTTTTTTGTCCATATTTCTTTTGTGTTAAAACAATTTAAAATACGAATTAAACTTTTTTTCTGATAAAAAACACCTTTAAGAACTAAATAAAATTACTATTTAAAGTTGCTATTAAACCACACTTGTTATCATATTTCAGAATCCCAAGTACATTGGATCTTCAACAACCATTTAGAATATACCAGCCAATTCAACAATTTCAGTAAATACCGGTGTAAGGCCCCCATCATTTTGCTTCCAGTCCGTCTGGCCCGAATCATCTAAACCGAGAAAAATCATAGATTATAAGCCATGATCTATCAGAAACGGTTTCCTTTTTCAATTGAGCAATTTAATTCTGCCCAAAATCAAATTATAAAGAAATCATTTTACGAGTGAATCAGAGGTCCCAGTTGAGCCCGTGTACGCTTTAATGCCAGTGGCCATTTTTCTACCCCGTTATCAGTATGTTTATTCATTTATCGCCATAACTCGTACTTTATATACATTTATATTCATTTTTTGATAATATCCTTCTGCTAAGAAACATATTTATCCATAACAATAACGACTGTGTTCTATTTACATTCAAATCGTGTTTGTCGATAGGAGCTGATAGATATTCGCCATTATGAAGGAGAGCTTATTTCGTTTAACTGCCGTTTTCTGTAATATCTACCGGCCTGGCCAGTTAAGAGAATAAATTCAAATCCCACGGTTCTCTGATTGAATAGTCTGAAGTTATAAGGAAATAAATAGACAGCTATCGAGAAAACGGAGTTTGTCTGAGCCCGGGTGTTTAAGACCGGATATGCGCATTAAATACAGGGAAATTTGCATAGAACCAGACTAGAGGCACCGCAGAATGCCCTCTAGCGACGGAGCTACTGCTCCCAAGGGAGACAATCGATGTGTAGATACTTCATTACTATAATTCACGTCAATTCTGAGTCTTTCGATACAGAACAGTTAGGCTATATAAATTGTAAATTGAATATCGTTCATCGTGCTTAATTCGATAACCGTCTTAGCCGATACGCCGTTAGTTCTGCTAGGAATTACTCTTTGTTTTAATTTAGATGATAAGAATTTTGGGGAAAAGCTAGCCTGTCGATTAATTTTCGTCCCATGAGTTTTGTAAAGGCCATCATATTGAAGAATTGAGAGAGAAACGATTTGCTTCTGTTAAGGGAAAATGATTTGAATGTGATTGTTCGTTTCACTAATATTTATTAAACACGTGAGTAATAGCAAGTCTCAAATGCCGCCAGCCGGCGCAGAGAATTGATTGAATAAGGTCTTTTTTTGAAAAGAGTGATACTTTGGAAAGGGTCTATATCATGATCATGATCATGATCATGATCATCATCATGATCATCATCATCATGATCATAATCATCATCATCATCATCATCGGTATCGTCGTCTTCATCATCATCATTATCATCGTCATCGTCGCTGTCGTCGTTGTAGCCGTCGCCATCGTTGTCTTCGTCGTCGTCGTCATCATAACCATCATAATCATATTTATTATCATCATCATCACCGTCATATTTCTTGTATAGAATGCTTGATATGTAATAGAATTTGTTCTATTAAGTAGCTAATTAGTGTACATAATTGTGGCCCCTTCGATGCACTAAACGTCAAGAATTTAGTGCAAATTATCACATTCGACGCCCGATTTCTTCACATATTCCTTAAGGCGAATACATAAAGAATATCTTGCTAATCAGCAGGATTATGAAAATGGATTTTACCACTGTTACAATACTCTTTAGCCAATTTATATGCATGTATTCAGAATTAGCCAGACAAAGCCAGTATGCATGACTCGTTTAATTTTAAACATGGCGACTCAAGGGGGGATATTTTTGCCGAGTATATGTTGATATATTACACCGGCTTCTAACTGTTTGATCAAAAGCTGTGGGATAACCAACTTAAAATGTATTTATGCAAACAATAATTGCGCTCTAAATTGCCGGTTATAGACACAAAACGAGCTGAAATTATTAAGGGACTTGGGAATATGGGTTTAACAAATTCACTCAATCTGGTTTATTTCATTTTAAATATGATTGAGGGTTTGCCAGTTTAAACTTGCGTTATTATGCAAATTGCGATAACTGACTATATCTGGCTTTTGAAAACTTGAACACAGTCGAAACTAAAGGAATTGCTCTGTCAGAATAACGTATATAGAACGCAGAGGCGGATCAAGAAAATGTTGGTGTGTGTGTGGAGGGGGGGAGGGGGGGCGAGGAGGTGTATGAATCAAGATCCATTTAACTTCCTCGCAGTAAGTACAAGATATCAAGGATGGATAGAGAGGAGGGGGTGAGGGTGGGGGATATGCATCCCCCAACCAGGTAAAATTGTTTAGTTGCAAAAACACGTGCATGTAAACTTAACCTAAGCAGTAAACAGACAAAATTTACTTTAAAAGCTTATTATTTCTTAAGTTTACATGCATGTGTTTTCGCAACTATACACTTTTACCTATACCCCACCCACCCCTTTATCCACCCTGATTGAAAGCTATTCTTGTTCTACTTTATATTCGACTGTAGTGCTCTAACTCATAATTATTAAGTCCACCAACTACCTTCACCTCCCGTTGCTATTTACCTTACAATATTTCAGTAAGCCCGCCGCCCTTCTTGGCCTCATTCGCGTTATGATAGTTAGTTATCAGAGTTATCGTTCATTATTCTAACATACAACCATGTAACCACCCTCCTAGGCAGAATTATGGTTCGTTACTCTCACATACATCCCTGCAACCATCAACCTACGCTGTGTAATTGTTCGTTTCTCCGACATACACATCGCAACGTTCCACCTACGCAGAGTTATCGTTCGTTACTCTCACATACATCCCTGCAACCATCCTAATGCGCAGAGTTATCGTTCCTTATTCTCACACATATCCTTGTAACCATTCTCCTACACGAGTTATCGTTATTCTCACCATAAGGCGAGAGTAAACAAAAACAACAACATCAACCCATTCTCATTCTAAAATCCTTCCCTCGCCCACCCAACACCTTCATCCCCTACTTGTCCTTATTATCACATTTTCCTAACACAATTCCTCATTTTAGAAATATATAAGTGATCTCTCTTTTGCCTATGCATTTCTAAATACTTTATATAAGAAATATTCTTCGTTTCATTTTTAATTTGGTTATTTTTATTTTTATGTCTCATCTTTTCAGAAAGTTAGAATTTTATCTGCATGTTGCAGTTTCAAATGTTCTCAGCAGATTAAAAAAGGATAAAAATCTTAATATTTCTACAGCAATGCTTCATAAAATACATACTTACCAAAAAAGAGGTTTAAAGTGTAATTTGAATAGTCAAATTTAATAATTTAAAATTATAATTAAAAAGAAAGAACTCTCCTTCTTCACCAATATATTTAATAACCGCATCTAAAGGTCATACGTATCAATAAGTTCTTACGTCTAAGAAAGAAATAGAATGTAGCGACGTGATTGCTAATTTACTCCTTTTACCACGTTTAACGTCTCAAACATTCGTCTTTGCGAGGTTATTCATATATATTTTCACAATATAAACTATCTGCACGAGTACCGCATAAAAGTTGAAAAGGGTTTAAAAAACGCGTGTATCAGTAAACGTGGGTCTGCACAGCCACTAGCTTACTAAAAATCTGTTGTTTATAAAAATCGATAAAAAATGGCGGCTTTGTCTCTTGAAAACCAGACTTTACCTGAGCTTGTATTACCACACTCAGGATATTTTATTACCTAATTATCTCCACATTTAAGTAAAATATAACATTTAATATTGTTTATTTTCGGGTATTTTAATTGAAGAAAGGAAATAACTGGTTATAACAAAACTATTTGTTCGGAGTGAATATGCTGTATTTGAATTACTTTGGAGCTTGCGGCGATAGAAGTATGAAGTATGATTTTTTTGAGAAAAGAAAATATTGTTTATTTTCATTTTGTCAATTGGGTGATACTGGTAAAATGAGGATTAACTGAACTGACGGATTGGGCCTTGAAATGACATTTCAGACCACTTATCTTCATCACAACCGAATCCTATTCGTCCCTCAGCAACAATACCAATCGTACCTACTCGGCGATCTCCGGCAAACTTCGGAGATAATGCCTCGTATGTAATTGTATGAATACACCAGTTGGTGATTTGCCCCGGCGAATAACTTCTCATTGCATTATGTAAACAAAGATGGCTGACTTTTCAAAGTGCATGCCAAACTCCGCACAGGGTTTACGACATCGCTACGCTCGCTTAAAACCACTGCCATCATACAAAATCACGTGACGATAGTCAGATCATCTTTGCCTGCCAACAGAGACTGCAGACACTCGATCTGTTTGGGTTTCGCTTTTATGGAGGAGTCAAACTCCGTTATTATTTTGTGAATTTCTTCAACAGTATCCATTGATTGTTTACATTGAACCGGTGTAACACTGAAATTTCGCCCTCGGCGAAAGGACAGAAATGGCCGAGTTGTTACGATTGTTGTGATAAATACATTCTTTTTTTTTCTTTATCGTTAGAATTTGTTTTTTCATCCATTATTAGTCGTTTTTCTAACATACACATTCATTCCGTTTGTCAATTTACTGAACAAAAATTAAAAGTAAAAAAAATCAAATCCTTCCAGATCTGGAAGGATTTCTGTGTGGTAGCAGAGATTCTCCTTACTGAAAGGGGGAGATCACTGCGTTGGAGATTGAGTGCATGCAGTACGCTTTAGATATAATGGAGATTCAATACTCCTTGAGAGAAGAGCAGATTGCTTCGTTGAAGAATATTTTTAACTTAGTTGATACTGTATGTATATTACCAACAGGATTTGGTAAAAGTATAATATACCAGTTATTACCCTGCATGCACTCGGATCACGCTTCGATGATGTCTATATTCGAAGCTTGCCGGAGATCGCCGAGTAGGTACGATTGCCATTTTGGAAGTAGTTCGTCAATATGGCGACGACAGCATTATTCACGAGGTGATTACGTAGAGGAAGGAATTACCCGAGGAGTTCCGAGTGCAACGATACACGACCACGATCAAATATTCATAGTTCAAACCCTCATTATTCCCATCCTCATCCTCATTCAATTAATCTCATCTCCAACCTTCCACAAACTCAAACTAAACCTCAACGTATCCACTTTACATAGTCTTTTCTCAATTTCAATAAGTTTTTCGTCTCAATTTTAATATGGTCATTTTATAATTATTAAACACGTTGCATTTATATAATTCATTCATGGTTTCTCCTAACATTTGCAGACGACAAACAGCAGAAGAGCGGGAGATCGAACGCCAGGCAGCTAATCGTCTGCTTTTGAGTCTTCAGCCCGAGACTGTTCAGCGGAAGTCGATTCCAGTGACGTCAGCAGATAAAATGTGCCTTAGTCAGCTTCAGCGATGGCGTGACCAGAGGCCCGCTGATGTATCGTAGTGCTGCAGTATTTCACCGCGCGTGCTATTTCTTTCTTTGCTATTGAACAAGATGTAAAGCTATTAATATAACTTTTTTATTACATGAGTGATTAATAACACAAATATAAAGTTCAGAATTATTCAAAAGCATCTAAATGGTAAAAAAGAAAGATAAAACCATTTAATTTTATGTATTATCATATCATATAATCATCGTTAACACGAGCATAGCATAATCGGGTACTATTAGAATAAAAATAACAACAGATACAACCTTCATGTACAACGGTTGTAGAAAAAAAAACCCGCACCAGCAGAAACAAGCACGAACAAAGGGACACTCGCAAGACCCAACAACATGGTGCACACCAACATTTGGGCGACATTTCAACAAACAAACACATTATGGTAGCAACAACCAAGTGTGTAACAACCAAGCAGACGACGACAACACGTAATAAAAAGTGACTCACCGCAGAGAGTAACAACAAAAGGAAAAACAGTGCTAGCGATCGTTCCGTTAACAATTGACGCATGGGATATGCATCAAGAAAGGATACAAGCGAAATTTTTGGGTCAAGTGATAAGCAACAACAATTGAAAATGAACTGATTAGACGCGGCAAGGTCTCACAATAATTGCACTTCCACATGCAAAGAAAGCCAATTACTAAAACGTGATGTACACGTTATCAGCAATCAGTATACCAACTGATAACGTCTACAAAATTTACATAATAATGTTACTAGTGCTACGCAGAAATATTTACTATTTGTTTTTATTTGCACCGGTATTTTATACTAATAATCTAACTTCATAATTTGAAGTCAGTTATAAAACTTCATAATTTGCTGTCAGTTATTCGAAACAAAACTTTTGTGTTGTAGCAGGTGCCGTGTCATTAATTGAAGGAGTAAACTGACTTTTGATATTTATGTTATATCTTTCAACAACATAAAAGAAAAAAACACTCTTAGTTACAATCTTGTAATTTTAATTCACTAAATTTGGACATTAAATTAAGATTTTATAATATCATTCTTATTACATTTTGAGCTCCTTTTGTTTCTTCTTTGAAGCATTTTTGGTACTCAGAATAAATCATTTGGACCAATTTGGCAGATTAAAAGTGTGAAAATGCGTATAAAAAGTTTAACCATTTTTATTTGAAGTCGACTTGAAAACTTATTCTTGTATTAATTCCTCGCGACTACCCTCTTCCTGGGAGGGACCAGTACTCAGGTACTTAGTACCTTGAGCAATGTGAAATTGGACTAAACTCAAGGACAAACAGCATGTGGTCAGTTTGGGGATTCGAACGCAGGACCCCCCGATCCGGAGTCCACATCTTGACCACTAAACCACGGACGACCTCTTAGTGCATCACCATGACAAGTTATTTCAAACAGCTGAATTGTATTTGTGATTTTTTGCACTCATGGCATGTTTTTCTAGTTTTATCCTGTCTTAGAGAAATACTAACTTACGGAAAACGTTTTAAATTGGGAGTTTACGAGATGTAAAAGACGATCCATTTTGTGAGAGAACGTTAACGAGACGTTCATAGTTTGTGAATCGTAACAAAAACAAATCTGCGTACTGACTGACATATAACAGGCATGCTGTTTGCGGCTTTCAATATTGGATTTTGTGCAGTACTTTGTCATTAATTATGAATCTGCTTGTAATTACTGTGTTGTTTAAAGCCAAATAAAATAATGTTGACTTTTTTGTCAGTTTAATGAGATATATCGTGCCAGGTTTGCGTGACGTTTCTCTTGCATCAGCCATCGTGTTAATTCGTAAATTTCGTCGAAATGACAATAAGTGTGCCTTGTTGTTTGTTTTGTTAGTTTCTTGTTTTTTGTTCATTGCACCGACACAATTATGGTCATATTGTCGACGTCAAGTTAATTATTGGTGGGGGAAAAACCCCACACTTAAGTTTGGGTAGAACCGCCGGCTGGTTAACCTCCCGGCAGGAAAGTCCATGAACGGGACTCGAACCCACGCGTTGAAGGGTTGAGGAATAACAAATCGGTGACTGTAACCGCTCTCCTCACGGACGCCCCTGTGACTTGTTGAACACAGTAACCCCTGCCACCGAATATAAAAAGAAATAGTCTTTGACGACAGAGATTATGTTATTTTTAGTATATAAGGTGTCTTACCACTTAACACCGGCCGCAACAGCGCAGGTGGTAGAGCGTCGGCTTGCGGATCGCGAGGTCGTGGGTTCGAACCCCGGCCGGGTCATACCAAAGACTTTAAAGTTGGTAGTAGTGACTTCCCTCCTTACGCTCGGGACTAAGGGGACAGCATTACGCCTGACTCGTCGGTGTCAGTATAATGGACTGGCCGGGTTCAGTCCCTGGGCACCTCATAAGCGCCCCTGTGCTATAATGATAGAAATGTCGCTGCGCAGTATCGTCAAAAATGCCGGCTAATCCCATCCCTTACCACTTAAGTTTTATTTGAACAGTAAATATTAGTATGTTTACAAAGATGTATAGTTATTGCATGTAAATCGCGGAGAACATTATACAATGTATACAAGGCAGCACACTCGGTATACACAACCACTAGGGTTGTGATCCATTCGAGACTGCCGTGGTTACTGCAATAAAGTGAAACGTAGAGCTTTAAAATTAATCTTTATTAAAAGCAAATATAAAACTTTAGCTTTTATGATCATTAAAATCTTTAATTTTGAAAAAAATTGGAGACAGAAAAAAAGTAAATTCAGACAGAACTTTAGAAAAAAAGACAGACATATGTACGGACATACGAACGTACGGACATACGGACATACGCCCAGACAGACAGACAGACAGACAGACAGACAGACAGACAGACAGACAGACAGACAGACAGACAGACCAGACCAGACCAGACCAGACCAGACCAGATCAGACAGACAGACAGGCAGGCAGGCAGGCAGACAGACAGACAGACAGACAGACAGAAAGACAGACATATGCGCATGATGGCAAAGATAAACAATAAACATAGATAGGCAGACAAACAGACAAACAAAAAGGACTAATAGACAGACGGACCTACGGGCGGACTTACGAACGGATGGACGGACATATATATAGGCAGGCAGACAAAAACAGACAGACAGACAGACAGACAGACAGACAGACAGACAGACCGACCAGACCAGACCAGACCAGACCAGACCAGACCAGACAGACAGACAGACAGACAAACAGACAGGCAGGCAGACAGACAGACAGACAGAAAGACAGACATATGCGCATGATGGCAAAGATAAACAACAAACATAGATAGGCAGACAAACGGACGGACGGATGGACGGACATATATATAGGCAGGCAGACAAAAACAGACAGACGGACGGACAGATAGACAGATACTCAGACAGACAAAAAGGGGGACAGACGGGGCAGGCAGGACAGACAAGGACAGGAAAAGAAGGAAGAGAGGCAGACGTTCAAAAGGACTAGCATATGAATCTGAACTTTAACATTCTGTTCGGCTGTGTTATAGGCAGGAAACAGCACGCAAGACACGCGATCCTGCAATTAAATATATTAAAGTTAGAGACTACCAACACATTTAATTCGTTTACTCGAAGAAGCAAATATCTGTTGCTGTTGTATTTATATTTCAAACGAAATCTGTTGTATTTGCTATGATATTGAATGTTTTATCGTAGCATTCCACTCGTTGTTGAAGTCCCTAGACACCTTACACTGACCATCGGTTCAAATAAACTTCACCGAGATCAACTGATTATCAGCACAACAATCTAGATATTTCCTAAACGAGTCTTATGCATTCAATTCTGATCGCTTTTTATTTAAGAGAAGTTATCGTTCTAATCAAATTGAATGATATTTTGGGACGGCACGGAATAATCGGGGGAATAGAAATTTCAAACCGTTTCTGAGGCCGACGAGAACGAGCCTAATAAAAACTAATAAATTCATCTTGGTCTTGACAAGACAGTTTTATGCTTAAGACCCTGCATATATTGTTATTATGTTACGACACACCAATTTATTTAATATTTGCACAATTGTTGTAAAGTAGCCTTTTTTTTATAAATAGCAATATTTCAGATCATGTTGTGGCGCTCTCAACTTTGACACCATTCTTAACCAAGGGAGACAACTCGTACATCGCCAACAAAGAACTGCGACCCGCTGTATTGCGATTAAACCAACAGTCAAAGCACGGACATCGCACACTTTAGGTCTTCGTGCTCTTATTAAATTATTTGCGGTAAAAGGAAACGCTCCCAATATTATATTATGTTAAAGGCTATTTGCTAATTAATGGGAAATGAATGCCCTCTCCCGAGGCTGAGCATCGATGACAAGTATTTTATGTTATTGTCTTTCTATCAAATAAAGCGCCCATCCACGGAAGGTAGGGAGCTGTCTCAAGGAGGCGTGTATTAGCTTAGTTGCCATTTAAGAGAAAGTGCGTTGCGACAATTGTTAATTCATCGTAAATGTTTTATGTAGCGTTGTCGATTGTTCGCTCGCAGCGACATTCGACAAGTCTCAGTCGAATGTATACTGTAACAACAAACGTGTAGTTGGCGCCATATTTTGTGCTGAATATGTCATTTTGTTGTACATTTTCGCTGGTGATAAAAAATTGGTAATAAAGAAATTATTAATAGCGTTAGGAGTTTTATCATGTGTTATCTTGTTAATTACTCGCTTATCTTTTGTTCTTCATTGATGTACTTTGACTAAATGTGTTTTTTATTTTTAGACATTTACGCTGGCTATAAGGTGAAATAGTTATATGTTATTGGATCATTCGCAGGGTTGGATAAGTTAGATACGGTTAAAGTAGAGTAACGGTGCATGCAAGCCCTGACTCTCTGAGAAATGTTGGATTGTTTTTTAGTTGTTGTTTTGCTTTTTTGTTGTTGTTGATGATGTCTTTTGTTGTTGTTTTTAGGAGCGGAATACTCCAGGTGTAGGACGCACGACTCTGGATCATGGGCGGTCCATGGTTCAAATCCTGGTCAGGTCACCGCTAATTTCCTTGAGCAAGAAATATACCTCGAATTATTCCACTCGGCTATCCGAGTAACATGACTTCCCAGCGCCATGTGTCGCCTGTCATATTACAAGATTAACAAATACACCATATGACCAGGCGGTAAACTGTAAAGTTATCTGAACAAGCAGTAGGTTGAACGTAGACTACATCTTGGCATACCTATAACCTAATATTTATATGGATGTATAGCAGTAAGATGAACAACTACGACCAATGTGCATTAACGTTTAGGTTGATCTTTAAATGTGACAATTTGCCTATGACTTATATATGTAACAACATCTTGTTCTGGGATGGGATTGGGATTTGCCGGCATTGTTTGTCGATACTGTGCAGCGGCATTTCTTTCATTATAGCACAGGGACACTTATGAGGTGACCAGGGACTGAACCCGGCCGGTCTATTATACTGACACCGACGAGCCAGGCGTAATGCTGTCCCCTTAGCCCCGAACGTTAGGAGAGAAGCCACTACTACCATCTTTAAAGTCTTTGGTTTTACCCGGCCGGGGTTTGAACCCACGACCTCCCGATCCGCAAGCCGACGCTCTACCAATTGAGCAATCGCGGCCGGTCTAGTTCTTGGGAATGGGCACAAATGCTGCATAAACCTATACTTCATTGTAACTTAAGTTTGTATATAACATGTATTCAATTGTACAAATCGTGAAATAAACTGCATTAAATGACCAATATTTCCAAACTTATAAATGTGTTCGATGTGGATTTCAGCTAAAATCATAGCTCGTAACCGTCTGATAATGTACAGAATGTAACATAATCTAAAATGTGAGTGGTCACGTGATGTTCTAAGTTTGAAAATAGCTAAATGAGCAACGAGACTCGGACGCGCAACACATTCGATAATGACAATTTAGGTGTTATAAATAACATTTCACGAGATATTTTTTAGGTAACAATCTTTCTTTGGTTGCATGAGAGAAAACGACTTTCGGATACCACAATTAACAATAAGGCATGACTCCTTTGCCAGTATATGTAAAGTTTGTATACATGCTTGTCATTTGATTATAGTATAAAGTATTTAAAACTTCTAATTAAAATCGTACTATATTGTGTAAATAATAATGTTTATTGCAATATTACAATTTGAAAGGAAAATAAATTATAAAATAACTGCTACTTGAGCTAAACTATTTTACCTGAAAGGACTTGTGGAACCCAATCGCCCGATCTTTTGACTGTCAATTATCAAAAAATGCTGTAATAAAATTAGAGGAAAACTTATCACAAGAATAAAAGTGCGAGTGTACCAGTGCACTACATTCATCGTTTGTTAGTGGCATTAAATTATTTCCTACATCGTTAACAACTAGAAAGCCGAATCCTCAGGTGTTCATCCTATTGTGGAATAGTTAAAGTTGCCTTATAGCTCGTTCGTTTCACCATTAACTTAAACCTCATACAACATAAACAAATAGGGCTAGCACATACAAAACCAGGCAACGAGATAAATTGACGCTCCATGTAAGCAAGCAATTTCTTTTTTAAGCGCAAAATGAACAAAATCATGTTTATTACCTTTAGCAAATAGAACATTTATTTTTGTTTTTATACTAAAATTATTGTGCAAGTGTAATTATTAAATTACATTAATTCTATTAAAATAACATATTATTTGTATAACTAACAAGTAAATAGGAAAATTATTACCGATCAGTATTTTATTGTATTTCACAACGCGCATGACGTGGTTTTTTTGTGTCTGAAATTCTAGATCCTATAAAATTGGTCATAAATTTGTAATTCTGCAATAAACGTGCACAACTTATCGGTTATCCGTTATTTCAAAATGTAATAACGTGTTTATTGCTCGGCTCAATTTAACAATAAACTACTTTGTTATCTGATACAGAACCTAATTGTACATTTCCAAGAAACGTTAATGCTCCAAGTTAAGTACTATTCAATATCAATAACAGATATACCGAAGGCATTGTGAAGCATGTAGACTTCAGATGAAGGCTATCTTAGCGTCCTCCTCCTCCTCTTCATCATCATCATCATTATTGTCGTCGTCGTCGTCATCATCATCAACAACATCATCGCCGTCGTCGTCATCATCATCACTATCATCATCATCACAGTCATTTTCATCATCATCATCATCATCATCATCATCATCATCATCATCTTTTTTTTCTTCCTCTTCCTCTTCGTTATCATTTTCCTTTTCATCATCATCATCATCATCGTCGTCATCATCATCATCATCATCATCATCATCATCATCATCATCATCATCATCATCATCATCATCATCATCATCATCGTCATCATCTTCTTTTCTTTTCTTCTTCCTCTTCCTCTTCGTTATCATTTTCCTTTTCATCATCATCATCATCATCATCATCATCATCATCATTAGTGTTGTCGCCATCATTCTACATTCCAGTCAAATTTAGTATTTATAATTGTTAAACATTAACTTATTTAAGTGGCAGTAAAGAAGACGACTGCGGCAGCGAGGATGATGATGTGTGTGATAATGATGACAATGATGCTGACAATTATGGTGATGTTGTCCTGCATTAAAGGTGGTACCGGCAGGTTAGACTAAAATATATTTTCTCAAAAAAACAACAACAAATAAGTCATTGTTCCCTGAAAAGATCTTACAAAATGCTGCTCATTTATACCCTAGATCAGTGTGAACAGTGAAACGTATATCCCAATTCCTCGCTGCAAACAGGTATTTCCTATCTGCAGCACGCTGCAAAGATAGCTATTTTTAACTAGGAAAATCATGTAGCAACTTACTTTTGAGATTACGTTAAATCGTCATCCGGTAATCCGCACTGACGTCGGTATCTATTTTTAGCAGATGGCTATCGTGCTTATTTATAGATTTGGAATGACTAAACTTTTAGTGTGTTTTTATCGCATTGTGTACATCTGACATTGTAGTTAGTGTTCAAAACCTTCTTTACTTATACTGAAGTATAAGTTTATGCAGAAATTATGCCCCAATTCTCCAAAGCAGTGGTAAGGTATTGTTACATGAATTTCATAAACGCAAACTGTCGGATACCATATTTAAAAAAACGTCCGTTATGTCAAACAAGGCAATTCTTGTTGAAATCCAGGTCGCGTAAGTATGGTACAACTCGACAAGCTTTGGGTCGATTGACGACGCAGACTCGAGGATTATTCCACAGAACTATCGAAGTAACTTCGTCTACTAGTCCTGCCTCAACAGCTACGTAAAAACAAATATACTTAAACATAAGTCCCGTTTTTTTCCCAAGAAATTTATTTATTTCTCTTAGAACTTATTAAGAAAATCGCTGTAGGGATGCCACCTTTTTTGGACCTTTTCGCACGTTTCCGTACCATTCTGGTACTTTAGTTCAAAAGGTGACATTATCGTTATGATTACTTTGCACATTCGGTTCCAGTGACAATTCCGTTCTCTGACATGTGTCCGCAACGGGATGATTTCAATATGTCAGCTGGTACTAGAGTAACAAAATCACGCGTCGCCTTGATTGCGAATTACTTCTTCCTCAGACAAGTTTCGCGCACAGATTTTTCACAATTACATTTACCAACCAAACTCAAGACAGCCGAATCTAACGCGTAGCAGTGACGATGACGCTGAGTCCAATGACAAGTTATTCGGCAATGTTTTAGCAGTCAGGTCTAAGATGCGGACCTTTTCATCACTTTCGTCACCATAACAAATTGGCCCCTCTATAAGGGTCTTGCAAACTCAATAACTTGATGCATTATTAATACAGCAGGAGGGGAACCAAACACCCAGACAGCATTTGTCGGCATCAGACACTTCTGTTCAGTTTTCGTCACTGAGATATAATTGTTTCAAAAGTAACCCAGTCAGTTTAATTAGTTCTTGGTTCGTCAATCCGAAAGTTGAAAATGATATGGGTGAAGTGAAAAGAAAACTTTATTAGTCGCATCATTTTAATATATCCCAGAAAAAAATGACATGTCATACGGGTTGCCATGTTTTAACCTTGCGTGTTTTCCAGGGCAGTGTCGTTGTTTCAATTTTAAGGAGCACTATAACAATTTATGTCGACTTTCACTTTCATTGGTGGAGTCGAACTTTTGACGAACAATGCAGGATAGGACCACCTTCTCACGACAGATTTCCTGCAAGACATCCTCACATATTTTGATTACCCTAACCGTTCTGCATTTCGCCCAAAATGCTGTCTGTTGTGGTCTCCGACACACCGCTCTGCGATTTCATGTTGATAATTCCAGTTACATGAGTCATTAAGTTACTTTACTTTCAACATTTAAGTTTAAATTCAGTTAATAGATTTAAAAAAAATATGCTGTCGTATACTGTGGTGAATTGCGAACAATTATGATGATTATAACGACGTTCAAGTGTTTTGGCGGAGGAAGAACGCAGACAAACGTCTGGGTAGAACCAACGGCGCACCGTAGATCAGCTAAAATACCTTCCCACATGATTTCCTTCGCCTCGAACGGGGCTCGTGCCCATGCGGTGAGAGGCTAGGAAGACAGAGGAGTTACAAGTGAATTTCAAAGAGCTTATATTATATATACCAACGGTTAAGATGAAAGATTTTGGTGTTGACCGTTCTAACATAATGAAGGGAAATAAACAATTATATCGGAGCGACTTGTATAACAGTTAAAACACACACAAATACTAATTTCAAGGATAGGTCCTTGAAGAGATGTCAACAAAAATAACAATAATGGACAATCGTTTAATGAAAATGAATCTGTCAAGAATGCTTGTTAATTAAACACTGTGGGCAGAAAAGATCTCAAGTCACGTGACATAGTGGAAACACGTGACCAACAGTCCAGCATGAGCCAAGACGATGGTAACACAGCGAGTAGCTTATTAGACCGCTATGACTCCCTGGTGACGTTGAATATGCGGGTCTCCATTGTGATGACAGATCATGCTACAGACGACTCAGTGCGATGTTTTCAGTGTCATTGTCATGTAGAAAGAGCAATCTCCTCACAGCGATTACGTCACGCGTTGCTACTTAGATCTCTGCCCCCAGCAAGGAGCAAGGATCACGTGACGATAGAGTATCACGTGAAGTAAACATGGCGGCCTCCGTAAACACGCCACGAAAGAAAGTGTGTCAAAATTGTTTTTTATGTAACGAGAAAAAGCGGCATTTAAATGTAGCTGATTACAAAGATGGGATTTTAATAAATTAGTTGTATTCTGTACAGTACGGTGAAATTTGACTTTCATAATTTCATACAAACTCCCCGCAGTGATTATTTCCCTTGACAGTACATTATATTGTTATTTAAGTAGCATGACGTAATCGCTGTGAGGAGATTGAATTTCATATTTTTTCATATTTTAAGTTACTTTTTATTTTTAATATGATAAATTAATATTTTTAAAGGAAATATACTATATACTTTATTTTGAGGAGACAAGTCCAGAACCCCCCCCCCCCCCCCCCCCCCCCACACACACACACAAAACAACAACAAACTATCCGCCTGTATTTGGGCGAATGACTTGCTGGTCGCAGTGATATAATGTACTGTCAAGGGAAGTAATCACTGCGGGGAGTTTGGTAGAAAGAGGTCGGAACTTTGTCCAGCCTAATGTTAACAAAGGCGTTGAGAAATGACATTGACTCTGGCTTGAAATATTTGGTGAAATAATCTTACAATTTTCATTTCTTCATGCCCAAAGACGAAAAGTCTAACGCATGCCCACATGTTAAATGCGATTTTATAGTTTCTACTTTACACCGGAAGAACAAAAAAATCAAGACAACCATTTTCTCCAGCGCTACAAAAAAGAAGTTCTATGTATTTCTATGTTTTGTTGATAGAAATGCGAGCTTTATAAACTACAACTTTATAAATGAACAACCAGCTACAGAGTGCAAGACTAGACGATCCGGTCAATCGTTTCGACACGTTGTACGTGTAACGTAACCAACATAGGGCATACTCTCTAGCGGGGAAATAGGTAAACCGGTCTGGATTCCTATGTGTCAACCAGTCTATGTGATGAGCTCAAAGTATTATGCCCACCACTTTCAAAAATAGCTGACAAGAAAAGGATCTACATGAAGATGGTGATACATCTGTGTAGATCAGTGTAGCACTGCACAAGCTTTTTATAAACGTTTATTTGTAAAAATGAAATATAATTATTAATAATGGATTTAAAACGTTACTCCGAAAATAAATGTAAAAAATAGTGTCATAATCAATTTAGCCAATTTCAGATGTCAAATTTCATTTTTTCTTCCTTTTTTGACAATTAACACTAGACTAAATGTAGAACTGAGCGTAAAGTTGGTTTTAATTTAAAATCTGGTTTAATTTAAATTTCATGTTTTGCAATTATAAAGATTTTTTTTGTATTATTGTATTAAAATATCGACCTCGTTCACAAACTAAATGTCCTGCAAATACAGACTTAACAAGTTTATTTAACCTGTGAATTGTCAAAATGTCGACAACAACAGCTTAAAACCCTTGAAATGGTTGAGTGATACAGGGAATCCCAACAGGTTCTGAGAAGGGACATTTGTCTCATAAACAATCCAGAAATTCCATCGAGTTCAATTAATTATATCCTTTTCTTTCTATTCATTATTACAGCCTTTCATTGTGTTTTGAGAACTAAGGAACAACAACAAATAATTATCCATCTGGCCGATCACACACTCATTGTAAACAGTTGTACGGCAATATTAGACCTCCGCGTCTATTTCTCATGCATGGTTCCGAACATAAGAAAATATGTTGCATCTTACACAGAAATTATATACCACAGTTTTTATCACACATATTGCCATTGCCTTTATATGACTACTTGTCCGAGGCAGTGAACAGATGCTTGAAGAGCTTTCATTATTCTATTTCATACGATTTAAATATAACTAGAAATAGGTTAAATGATGTGAGTTGAAACGCAGACTTAACTGCATGTCCTTGCATTATTCAAAGCCATGGCATTATTTTTAGCAACACTCCGCCTAGGATTTTCAGCAATGATTCAACTTGGCATCATTTTCAGCAATGATTCAGCTTGGCATCATTATCAGCAATGATTCAACTTAGCATCATTTTCAGCAATGATTCAGTTTGGCATCATTTTCAGCAATGATCCAGTTTGGCATCATTTTCAGCAATGATACATTTTGGCATCATTTTCAGCAATGATCCAACTTGGCATCATTTTCAGCAATGATCCAGTTTGGCATCATTTTCAGCAATGAACCAGTTTGGCATCATTTTCAGCAATGATCCAGTTTGGCATCATTTTCAGCAATGATCCAGTTTGGCATCATTTTCAGCAATGATCCAACTTAGCATCATTTTCATCAATGATCAAACTTGACATCATTTTCAGCAATGATCAAACATGGGCATGACATCATTTTCAGCAATGACCCAACTTGACATCATTATCAGCAATGATCAAGCTTGACATCATTTTCAAGAATGATCCAACTTGACATCATTTTCACCAATGGTCAAGCTTGACATAAATTTCAGCAATGATCAAACTTGACATCATTTTCAGCAATGATCAAACATGGACATGACATCATTTTCAGCAATTATTCAACTTGGACATGACAACATTTTCAGCAATAATTCAACTTGGCATCATTTTCAGCAATGATCCAACTTGGCATTATTTTCATCAATGATCCAGCTCGGCATTATTTTTAGCAATGATCCAACTTGGCATCATCTTCAGCATCATTGATAGCAGTGATCCACCTTGGCATTATTTTTAGCATTTATCGAACTTGCCTGAAGCTAGCCTCAAGTCTCGTGGCCCTCCGAGATTTGTGGCAAATGTCTAACTCAATAATAGGGAGCCTGATATGAAATGGATGCTGCCTGTCATTTCGGTAATGGCAGCTTGCTCATGAAAAGGGAATAATTAATCTTCGGCCACTTAGAAAATATTCGATTAAGACTTGCATAGATTTGATAATCATATTGACAATATTAACGCTTCTTCATTGTAGCAATTATTCTCCACAGTTCTCAGGCTTACTTTGAGAAGCCAGTCCTGTGTGCCTTATAATGCCAGATGATTGCTTAAAAATCGTTAAATTTTTATACGTTTCCGCTAAACTCGTTCGAAGTTTGAATGGTACGGATTATTTAATCAGTTTATGACACAAATATCTAGCAAGCACAGAGACGCCTGACCAACATAAACAAAATAGATGTTATTCTATCGAATGATTCCAAAGTGGTTATTTGTCCTAAAATATATATGAATAATCATTATTTCACTTCGTGTATTTAAAATGCTATATATAACACTTATAAATGCATTCCGTTTTTTTTTGTAAAAACATTAATTAAAAACCCTTATAGAACTTATTTATTTAATAAATATGGTAATAGTTGAATTGTAGCCACAAGAAACTGTGTTACAAAAAAAATTAATTGCACGAAATGCATTTAATATAATCGTGAATTACAAACATAAATGACATCTACTTTTCACAAACTATAAAATTCCCGCGTCGGGGGAGGGGTAAGTTCGAGTACGACTATTTATTAAAGATGTTAAGCTAAGGAGTGTAGTGTTTATGGCCGTTGTATAGGTCCAGACTAATATCTCACTATCAGTAATTTTGAAGGCTCTTTATCTTTCAAGGTGGTATCAAATACACGTAAACCTGGATTGGAGGAATTGGTGCATAATTTCTTCAAAAAGCCAAACCTAAGTCTAGCACAAGACGATTTTAAACATTGTCTAAATTGTAAGACATTATCCGAGTGATTAAAGAAAGTTACGGATCACGAGGTTTTCTTAATTTAAGAATTACTAACCCAGCAGCGTGGCTTAGATAGGAAATAACCTATTTGTAATGACGAGTGATGTGTCATGCTTCACTTTTCACATAGGTGTAGGACATCAATAATCAGCATTGTGCGAGATCTTTTTCAGGCAACAATATTTTTTTTTTGTTTTTGTTCTTTGAGAGAAAATAATCCGGTACAAACTCTCGGATACCACCTTTAAAGACTAAGATATATAAAAAGCGTCGCTACGCGTTTCAATTTTTTTCCAATACATTGGTAACAAAGTATTTTAAAAGATAAAATGCTTGCATATAATCTAGTAATCATGTACTATTTTAATCCATTATTAACAACATTTTTGTTTTATTAAGCAAAACATGCCAAATGCAAATAAACCATCAGAGACCCATCACTTTAAAGGCATTCGGAACTATTTAACAAAACTGCAGTATGTAACAGAAAGTTTGGAGGCAAAACTCACCTTGTCGATTTAATAAAACAATCTGTGTATCCAGTGTTTCCTGTAAAGGGGGAATCATAATGCTATTTGAATGTTTTATTTTTTAGTTCAAAACGAATCCGTATTACCTTAGACGACAATTTTGAACCGGAATATCACTTTTGCGATGATTCAAAAGAAAGATTCATGGCTGACGTGAGGTGATGCATATTACAGGAAGTATTTTATAGGCAAATTTGCAAACGAAAAAGTCCCAATAAGATATGCATGATAAAAAAGCGAAATGTTCAATTTCTGTTATGGCAAGACGGTACGATTCTTTCAAACGATACTGAGATAAAATATACGGTTAAATTTTTCGTATTCAATCAACAACCAATATTGCAATTCCAAATTATGCTCAAATGAATGTCCTTTAGCAAAGTAAATATTTGGCTTTCTTTAGAAGCCTCAATTTACACCCTAATGAAGTGAGGTCATGTTGACGTCGCCAGACATGGATTCCACCCCAAAATGTGAATAGTAAATGAGTGGAAAACAGTAGACAGAAATTGCTCGGTACCATTTAACCGAATAAAACAGTACAACACACTGTCAGAAGCGGAGAAGAAAACAAATCAAGAGGTAGACAGTGAGTGACTATTAATTGCCAAGAATCGGATAAAATGGCGGTTAGAAATGGTCAGCCATGAAAGTTTTATTGGCCAGGACGGTAAATGTGCAGATAACGGGCACACGAGCTGATGGACGATGTTTCCTGCAAGTGCTCGCTCATATTAAAGAAAGTGCCATAGTTGTGAAAAAGCAATCAAAGAAATTGGTTTGTCTGTACTAGTTGCAGACGGGACATCGCCGTCTAATAGAAGTTTTTTTTCCATTGCACGTTAAATCATGAAAGATACTGAGTAAGATTGATTGAGTTACTTTACGTCTTTGGTGGATGGCGCGTTGCAAAAAAAATCCTGCTTTTCTTACGAGATAGGTTAAAAGTAACATTACCGATAAAATGTAAGGATTATTCAAATAACGAAATATTTTATATCAAAAGTTTGGTTGGGGGTGGGAGGGGGGGTGGAGGCGTATGAATCAAGATCCATCCAACTTTATCGCAGTAAATCTTTAGATCTTTAAACACAGCAAGGGACCCTAACATCGACCATCGACCAGCAACAGAGAAAACTTACTTTTAGTATTTTTAGTTTACATGAATGTGTTTTCACAACCCTACTCTATTACCTGGTTGGTCGGTGTGTGTGTGTGTGGAGGGGCACCCCCCCCCCCTTAGATCCATCCCTAACCTTGACCTGACACAAGTGTTAAGATGGATCTCGTTTTGGCAATGGTCTTTTTTCTCTATCTTTATTGATTTGAAAGCTACAGCTTTAGTTATGCATTGTCGCCACGTTACAAAACAAAACAATTCTAACCTACTAATTGTTACACATAAATTATCAATAAAAAATTGTTGTTGACTGTTTTAGGTTAAATCCCAGAATGGGACATTTCGGTAATATCGTGTTCTTACTTAAAGAATATATAACTATTTTAATTTATTTGCTAGTGTAGATTTACTAGTTCTTTTATGTGTAATATGAAATGAACATTTGAAATCTTTTCTTAGTTTTATTGCATTTTTTTTTTCTATTTCTTTCCTTTTCATACAAACAGCTACTGATTTCTTTCGACAAATATGATTTTTTTTTTAAATTGTTTGAATCAAAGAGCATCAAAGTTGTTTTGGGCAAGGTAAGTATAGAATCTGTCATGAGTGATCTTTGATTACTGAAAATTTTAAACGAGTTTAATTAAACGATATGAAACGAATCTCTGTCGAGAGGTGTAGTGGTAGAGTCGCCGATATGTAACTCCTGAATGCTAAGCCTCTCACCGCGTGGGTTCGAGTCCCGAATGCGGCGAAGGGCTTAGTGTGGGAGGGCTTCCAGATGAATTGCGGTGTGCCGGTGGTTCTATCTAAACGTTTGTCTGGGGACGTCGCTATACACACACACACATACACACACACACACATACACACGCACACACACACATACACACACACACATACACACACACACACATACACACACACACACACACACACACATACACACACACACATACACACACACATACACACACACAAACACACACATACACACACACACATACACACACACATACACACGCACACACACACACACACATACACACACATATACACACACACACACACACAAACACACCCACAAACACACACACACACACATACACACACACACATACACGCACACACACAAACACACACACACAAACACACACACACACACACAAAAACACACACACACAAACACACACACAAACACACACACATTCACACACACATACACACACACACACACACACACACACACACACACACACACACACACACGCACACACACACACACACACACACACACACACACACATACACACACACATACATATATATTTAAAAATAACAATAAAACCTTATATGTACACCTTTAAATTACAATCTAAAACTAATTTCTAGATTCCGTCGTAATGATTTTTCATCAAAATGTAATTTGAATGTTATTAAATTAAGCAACAAAAGATTACGCCCAAATTTCCCCATGATCTACGGCTTATTTATAAATATTAAGACTTTCAGTTTAATTTATGCTAATTTATTCAGGCAGCATGTATGGAAGTTTTGAAATAAAAATGTAAAAATCAAACTTTAAGATTTACCGATGCACCAAATTATCAGTTTGACATCGTAACATGTAATCAATTATGCTTTAGTTTGGTACACAACCATAAATATGGACTTATGGAAGATGTGTCATTGCATCACGTCCATAAACTTAACCATTTGAAGGCACGGTGCACCGTAAATTGGTCGCCTTAGTAATTTTATTAACTTTGTACATAAAACTTACGTGCTTAAGGAAAACGCTGCTATAAATATCCGTTTCTTTCGAGTGACGTACAGTGATAGTAACAACTAATATATGAATGCGGCTAAACATGGAATATAATGCAGCATGCAGCACGCAAGTGATCAGGTTTTGCAGGTTACCGAAGGTATTGAAAACAAAATTTTGTTCACTTTTAGCTTAATTTAAGTCGGTAATGCATTTTAATATTTAAATGGTTTGCAATATCCACGCTGCAAAATTGTTTGAAACTAGTTGTCTGATTAGTTTCATCTCATAGTGTCCAATTTGTATTGAAATATCACACAATTCACCGCTGTTTGCTTCTACCAAAACTCCCAAACTTCCCCTAGATCACCCAACATCCAACTTTTAAACTTTAAACATCGGCGGGGAATAACGGACATCCCGAGGTTTGTCATTCGTCAACCTGCATCGTTTTCTCACCCAAAATAAAAATCGTCGGAGAAGGGCATAAATTGGCAATGGCCATTTTAAGTGGATTCTTGCATTCCATTATCCGGAGGGAAGCACATGTTTGTCACCCCGCATTTCCAAGAGAAGAATGATCATTGGCCCGAAGTGTCACTTGAGGCTCAAAACACCTGAGGCCGGCTGCTAAATGGCCATGTATGTTCTAATTAAATGTGCAGACTTTGGCAGTAGTTGGCAGTCCTAGCTCTAACCTTCCATCACAGTTTTCTCTGATGAGGACCACGGCCACAAAACCATTCGTCTTGTCCCGTATGTTTATTGTCAATAACAGCTCTGTCGTTCCGACATAACATATGGCAATAGTACTTGAGCTATGTCAATAGACGTCGCATCCTTGGGATAAAGTGATAATAACATCTAATTTTTATTTTCTTAATAGTGTGTCTTCATAATTTGTATATTTTTAACTAGTGAGGTTTAAATTTACTAGAACAAGGGATCTTTATTTTGCATTGATGTACTTTAAGACTTTTAAAAAGGTGAATAAAATATTTATTTATTTATTTATTTTTTTTAAGTATTGTTTTCACATGTATGCCATGTTTAAAATACAATACAATAAAAAATTGAAATGTATATACACATATAACAAAAAGGTCCTTATTTATTCTCGCTGATTTTTGTCTACCGTAAGCGATCTCACATACTGATAAAAATATTCATTGAATATGTCCCCGGTATAAAAAGTGACAGGTTTAGTGGACTTTAAATGTGGTGCCCGACAGTTTTCCCGGATCTCATACATGTAACAATATCTTACCTCTGTTCTGGAGAATGTTTGCACTATTGCTGGATGAACTAATATCTTAGTTTAAATAAAGGCTGTTTATAAAGTTAGCTTAAAAGACAGTACAAATCGTGAAAGATATCACTTAAAATGTCCATTATTACCATATCTATTAATAATAATGATGGGGACTTCAACTAAAAATAGATATCGACGTCATAACTGATTACCCGGATATTTAATGTAAAATGATCTAAAAGTAAGGGGTCACGTGGTTTACCTAGTTTAAGGTGTTAGATGTGTTATAGTGTGTACATTGAATCCTGACAACAGATATATAACATTATTTAGCATTGTATTCTGGATTATTTTTTCCAAATTTTAACAATTTTTCACCTCAGCTTACATAAGCTTTGCGATTTTTTTATACTAGGTCGACGTTCTCAAATCTGACCTTTAAATAATCTCATACATGTCATATTTGAATGAATAAAAAATAAAGAAAACACAATGCCATTTGTTTTCTACAATTTTATCAGTGTATACTTTTCTAAATAAAAATACTCCAAAAACATGTGAGAAACACACACACACTTCTTTCTTTCTTTGCTTTAATTTTGCTTTTTTTTTGTCGAATCTTCCTAGCTGACCGCGATTCCTTGTCGCCATTTTGGAGTGAAGAAATTGACGCGATTTCATTGGATAAAATTGGAAAACTAAAATCGGGTGATTTTAACTCGGACGGCCGAGTGTTGACGTAAATGATCGAACATGTAACATCGTAAAACGCTAAATGCCGACACTACACGAACATCCATAAGACTGATAACACATGTAATACCTTAAAGACCGCTACATGTAACTGTGTGGCGTGGTTGGGACAGGAATTATATTTTTGTAATGCTAAGTGTTCTACTTTCCACATGGATTTAGGGCACCAAGTTACATCAATTCGCTGGATCTTTTCAGGTAAGAAGAATTCACTTGGATGCAGAGAGAATAAGTATTGTTTCAAACTGTCAGATACCATCTTTAAAACTCGGTTGCATACCGCAGCTGTCTCATACTGCTCCGAGCGGTCAAAAAGTCCGTTAAACTGTTTGCAGTTCTCTTTACGACCGAAGGTCCTTAATGAAAATTTACATGATCGGGACATATCGCGTTGTTACCGTGATGTATTCTTCCATCCTCACCATGCACTCGGTGCGGTGAACCTTTAACGTGATACTATATTTGCAGAATGGATCCAATTTCTAACAATTTCCTGAAATTGTTTAAAAACCGCACAGGGGGGCAAGGAATCATTAGCGAAAATTAAAATGAACAAGTTCCATTTAACGTATGATGGCTCTTGCAGCTTCTTTCGTGTCTTTCACATATTGAAATACGACTTTAATTTGCTCTTTTCACGCTATTTCTGACTTCTCAATGGCCAAATGAGCGGCAAGGGAGACACATTTTCTGGGTGTTTAATCACCGAAGGACAGCTTCCTCCATTGTGATATACGGCAACCATTGACCTCCAAACTGGCAAGGCAAGTAAAATAAATCCAAATATTCAAATTAGTTACTGTCGCACTCGAAGGGACAGTTTGCGCCAAGGTGGATTGAGTAATATTATACTAATATGCTCTCACTGGCACACTCGGGTTGACAAAAAAAAAAAAAAGATTGATAATCGAAGAATAAATCAAACGAGTTGCACTAAACGGGGTCATTGCGACACGCCCACTCAGTTTTCTGGTAAAATTCACAATATTTACAGCTTGCAGAGTCATGTTTGAAGTCCCTACGGAGACCATTTTTACACCGGAAGTCCAGACAGACTGCCAGTTGAAGTAGCCATTCGTAAAAATGGAATAAGAGATCTGTAAATTATAAATACGACACGAAGATTGTATAAATGGCATATCAAATAGGAATAATTTCGCTTAAGCTTAAGTAGTCTCGCATAGGTCTGTAAGAAAACTAAGTCCCTACTATCGCTATATCAAAGCGAAATCATTATATAAAGGCAAAATCGCTATATCACGGCGAAAATGTATTCGACATGTCTTATAATTGCGCCTGGTATGTGATTATGTTAAGGTATTTGGGAATGAAAACTGATTATTTATACACTGTAACTTTTAGTAAAATCGACTTTTATTGCAATTCCATTGGTCAGAAATATTCAGTCATGAAATACTTAAAATGGCGTTTTATCAGTTTATTATATATATATATATATATATATATATATATATAGATATATATATATATATATAGATATATATATATATATATATATATATATATATATATATATATATATATATATATATATATATATATATATATATATATATATATATATATATATATATATTTTCAAGCAGTGGAAATTTTCGCTAAAATGGAATTACAACATGACGTAAAACCTTTTTTTTTTTGGACATTTTTAAGACCGAAATATCGAAAAGCAAACTATTTACTTATTTGTTTATAGAAAAATCTTTTTTTACATTATTCATTTGTGTGCGACCCATCTTTCAAAAAACCCTTATTACAGGTTATAAACCTAACTGACTATACTATTAAGGCAGAGTTATTGTTTATCCCAGAGAAATATTTTTGTGGAGTTTCATCTAACAAATGGTGCAACAATTTCACAAATTCAGTACAGCAACAAGGCCTTTTATTTTAACCAATGTTTACATTTGTCAGTATTATTGCCGTCTTAAAGTTTCAGATACCAGCTTTAAACCACTATCAAATCCTTTTAATGTCACGTGCTTCGTATTATGCAGTTCTTTTTTTACTTCGAACTTATTAAACCCCAATACAAGAAATCGTGCATTTAATTCAGTTTACATAGATTTTTGTTTCTTCCTCTGTTGTTATTTTTATTATGCCTTCAAGGATAAGAATGTATTTAATATATTGCATTTGTGGTGAAATTAAAACGTTTATGGCAAAATAGTTTTGTCGCCGAAAGTCAGTTGTGCAGTTTTTTTATAGACATGATCTATCCTAACATCTAAACCGCATATGCCCAAAGCAATGGCGGGTCGCAATGAATTCACATTTAAAGATCTCTAGTATATTGTCAATTTATGAATACATCGTCTTTTTGTAAGTACGCGTCGAGACATTTAGCACTTAGAAACACCTATTTTAAATCACTAATTAAGTCATTTTTTGTTTGCTACAGGTACGGGTTCTAAAATGCTCTCGACCAATCAGACGCCGTCTTTAAATACAAACAAATAGGATGCGGGTTAGTTAAACGCCAGTAAACTGTGAACAATGACACAGGGTTCTTAGTTAAATGCACAGGGTAGGTCTTCTTCGGCAAATATCAAATTAAAAGGAGCTTACTGCCGTCTTTGGTGAATAATTCATTGAAATGGGTCTAATTGTAGAGAATACCTTGCTTAAAGGCATTGTGTCTCCATTTGCGATACTCCTTGGGGAAAGATAACTGCGACCCTAACTGAAAGTAAGTAATTTTCAGGAGGTGTCTATTTAACTAACTAGTTGATGTACTCTTGCAGTTTGAATTACCGAAGATGCAAGGATACCATAAACAAAAAACAAAAAGGTTATGAAAGATATGCGGAGTATTGGGGAAATATTTAAATGACAATATGTAACAATTTTGCGAAGATGACATTGTTTATTTTGAAGACATGCGAAATATCACAAGGGAAAACTTTTAAATGAAAATATGTAACAACATGGCAAACATTGCATCGTTTATTGGGAAGATATGCGACATGGTGGGTGAAACATTAAAATGTATATATGTTACAATTTGGCAAACACGGCATCGTTTCTTCGGAAGGTAACCGACAAAGTGGGGAAAGCTTTTAAAGGTGGTATCCGCCAAAATTTATTTTCTAAAATAGCCAAATAAAATCTCCTCGTGCATGTAATCTATGTTGTCATTTAATTCATCCTATAAGGATTGTTACGTGTATTTCCTTTGATGGATATTGAACTTTGGTTCTTCAATTCCATCTTCACATGAACAGAATGCTACAACCATTTATTCGTCTCTGGTCATGTTTGTTCATGATTCAGCATGGACATTTTATACTCAAATAGATGGATTTTCTTTTCATTGCTTGCATTTTAGAAACTCGTCAGAAAGTGCGAGGTTAGAGCTCTGTAAAACCGGTTTAAGCACCCCAGGTGGTCCATATTGCCGACTGACCGTTCCAAGGCGGTAACTGTCGGGTTGGCTCTTTTCGTTAAATGACTCATCACAGATTTGTTCTTACTTTTCGCTTGGCTTGCATGTAAAATACCTTTGTTCTGTGCCCTTTCGGAGTTTGGTATATGTTGCAATCCTCATAGGACTTTGTTATATATTCTTATTATGGTTATCTGTAAAAGTCTTGCAAAATGCTCTTCATTGGTGTCCTACATCTTTATAAACAGTCAAGCATATATCAGCACTCGTCATTACAAAAAGGTATTTCCTATCCGTGCCACGTTGCAGAATAACTATTTTCAAACATAGAAAACCACGTGACCACTTACTTTTGAGCACTCGGAACTCCTCGGGTAAATCCGTCCTCTACGTAATCACCTCGGAAATAATGCTGTCGCCGCCATGTTGACGAACTACATCCAAAATGGCAATTGTACCAACTCGGCGATCTCCGGCAAGCTTCGGATATAGACATCACCGAAGCGTGATCCGAGTGCATGCAGGGTAATAACTGGTATATTACACTTTTACCAAATCCTGTTGGTAATATACATACAGTATCAACTAAGTTAAAAATATTCTTCAACGAAGCAATCTGCTCTTCTTTCAAGGCTTGTTGAATCTCCATAATATCTAAAGCGTACTGCGTGCACTTTGAAAAGTCAGCCATCTTTGTTTACATAATGCAATGAGAAGTTATTCGCCGGGGCAAATCACCAACTGGTGTATTCCTACAATTACATACGAGGTGATATATCCGAAGCTTGCCGGAGATCGCCGAGTAGGTACGATTGACTTTTGAGATCACGTTATATTGTTTGTTATCCGGGTAACCCGCTCTGACGTCGACATCTATTTTTAGCATATACCACTATCGAGTTTTTTTTAAACAGTTGGAAAGAATACACAGCGTGATCTTTTTTCTCTGTTAGTTCTGTCCAACAATTCAGTTAGTGTTCAAAATTATGTCCAAATATCCCATAGCAGTGGTTCGATATTAATATATGTATTTTATTTTGGCAAACTGTCGGACCCCACCTTTAAATGAAGAGATGTAATCCATGGTGTTTAAAGTATGACAACAATAACATGTTTACTGACATTCACGATCGCATGGTACACTTTACTTTTGATTTATTTAAAAACATTTGTTCAAATTGATTTCCGGCAGTATAACATGGTGATTCAGAATACCATGTTAAATACACGCCTTTGTATTTAATCATTTAATACGCGTCGTGTTCGCCACTGAAGTATCGTAAATGTATGAAAAACGTTTTCACACTATTAGATCAGCCTTGCATTAATACTTTCTTCTACTTCTAAAATACTTGTGTTTTTTACATTCAAATTTTAGATTCCTTGACGTTAAATATTTGTCTTCATTCAGGAACCTTAAAAACAGTTTCAAAGGTCAAATCAGCATGCAAGTTTAAATAATTCTTTAATTAAACAGTTTAATTTCCGGATATTTTGAACGTAATATTGAAGGTACGCATTTAAGAATTGTAAATTGATCACAAGTCTTACTAAGAACTAATAACGCTTTGTTCATTAATTAGATATTGCCCCTATGACTCCATTCTCTGTTGAACACGAGCAGGCAACGTAATTAAACAGAGTAGCAAATGAACGACCTCTAGTCTAAGTTTCACTAAAATCAAAATGTGTATAAAAATTTCAATCTAAAGTTTAAAATTACGCCTTTATTGACAAATATATTTATTTGATCGTCATTAGTGGAGATATTAAATTCTTGCATTTAAAGAGCGCTTGTGTAGTTAATGACGCCGAAAGAAAACAATTGGAGCCATATATTTCAACGCCATGTTGGCAGATACTGTATCGAAGCCGGGGAGAGGGCGAGGACTCTAATTGATTGAGAGTGTCAAACTAGCAGACAATTTCCTAAAATTGTTAAAGCATCCCGGGAGATTCCGAAATTATTGTAGCGCAAATTAAAGTGAACAAGTTCTATTTATCGTATAGAGGCTATTTCTACTAATCGAGCGTTAGGCAAATATTGAGAAATTGCGGTAATTTGGCCTTTTCACGCAACTTCTGACTTCTCGAACAGAAAATGAGTGTCTAGAGAGATGTGTTTATCTCTTGTTTAAATCGTCTAAATGTTCATTACTCTAGCCGTGTGGTAGGCTTTATTTAGTTTGAGTTTTCTTGGATTATAGATATATTTTATTCAGGTTTAATGCTGTGTATTTTCAGTCGATTGGGAAACAAGCACTTTTTGTAGGTTGAAATTTAGCTATTTCTATGGACAGTGCTATATTGCATTTAATCCGCTCAGCATGGTTTAATAGGGTCTTTTATCAAAAGGCAACAACGTATGGGTATCAATTTGTCATCTAGGACAGTGGCGGATCCACTCAACTTTATCGCAGTAAATACTAGATATATATATATATATATATATATATATATATATATATATATATATATATATATATATATATATATATATATATATATATATATATATATATATATATATATATATACACACACACACAGTTAAGGACCCTAACTTCGGCCTAAGCAGTCAACAGACAAAATTAACTTTAAAAGCTTTGTATTTTTAAGCTTAAATGTATGTGTTTTCATAACTCTACTGTTTTAGCTGGTTGTAGATGCATCCCCTCCAACCCCGGATCTATCCCTGATCTAGGACCCATCTGACTTCGAACTGCACCATTAGCTGCTCAGTCTTTTGGTTCCAGTACCAGCAACTCAAGATGCTATGAGAGGGGTGTGGAATAAAATATTATTTCGGTTTGTTTAGTTTTTGTCAAACAATGTTTTGTCTTGTTTGTCTATTTTTCAATTTATTCTGCCATATGACTAGCTAAATAGAACAGTTTCTTGTTTAATAAATGCGCACCGTCGAGCAAAGACAGGCAAGTGGTGTGATGAAAGGCAAAGATCAGTAAGTCGATCAGTTTTTATCTTCCCCACTTGACTTTCTCTCCCTCCCTCCCCCTCTCTCTCCCCCCCCCCTCTCTCTCTCTCTCTCTCTAAATATATATCTTTCTCTTTCACCCTCTCTCTTTCAGTGTGTGTGTGTCTCTCTCTCTGTCTGTCTCTCCCCCTCTCTCTCAGCCCACTTCTCTCTCTCTATCTCTCTCTCTCTCTCTCTCTCTCTCTCTCTCTCTCTCTCTCTCTCTCTCTCTTTCTCACCCTCTCTCTCAGTGTGTGTCTGTGTCTGTTTCTGATTCTGTCCCTCTTTCTCTCTGTCTGTGTGTGTGTCTCTCTCTATATATACATCTCTTTATGTCTGTGTGTCTCTCTCTGTGTCTGTCTCTCCCTCCTCTGTCTGTCTGTCTGTCTGTCTGTCTGTCTGTCTGTCTGTCTGTCTGTCTGTCTGTCTGTCTGTCTGTCTGTCTGTCTGTCTGTCTGTCTCTCTCTCTCTCTCTCTCTTTCTCTCTTTCTCTCTCTTTCTCAATATAAGCTATTGGAGACACCAGGGAAATGAATATATCAACAAACTGCAAAATCTTTAACAAACCACGTTATGGTGAAGAACTCGCTGATTTATTCCGCTCAACAAAAGTTAACACTTAACGCACCTTATTTGCGCACTGTTTATGCCACTTTGCAGGGATGCAACTCATTACACAATGTGTGTTGTGTGTTTTTTTGGAGGCGCATTTTCAGATCTGCAACTTTTGTCAGCAGAGGTCACTAGGGAGGCATCGAAATCTTCATTCCAGCTTTATTTTATCTAATTATCCTTTTAAGAGCTAAAAACACAGTCCCAGTTTACAAGTCAAATACTTCAAATGAATAGAATCGGAACATTCCAGTCCTAAATTGACAGGCAATTTAAACTAAACAAGGAAACCGTTATCGGAGGCATGGTACAATATTCCCTGTGGTTTTATACTTCTTGTTTAAAGATTTTGTCAAATCTCAGTTATGTAAGCGCTGGTCTTGGGGACGAATTTTAATCTTTTATTATTAGGATTTATCACACATTCCTTGGCGAAAATTCTATTTTATTTGTCAGTATTGATTTGTTACATATTCTTAAAAAACTTATTGCTGTTGTATTATATTTAATTATTTCTGGTAGATTCAAAGCTATATAAGGCACGGATACAGGTACGTAATCTTATTTTATTCTATTTGTTTATTTGTTTATTTATTTATTTATTTATTGATAGGTCATACGGCGCCGAATACAGTAAAGTTTAACGTGAACTGATTATAATCAGGTAAAATTAAAATATTTGAGTAGAAATATAAAAAAAAATATCAGGTTAAAATAACGTGAATTATAATTGAAAACAGGTTAAATAAACCTAAATGTTTAATTTATATTAGTGACGAATTCCATGCCATTTGACTGATTTCCTGCACAGTCGTATGTTTAAATTAATAACTTATGACAACGTTATGATAGAAATTATGCTCAATAGCTGAAGCGGTAGAGCGTCAGCTTGAGGATGGGGAGGTCGCGGGTTCAAATCCCGGCCGGGTCAAACCAAAGACTTTAAAGTTGTTAGTAGCGGCTTCCCTTCTAACGCTCGGGGCTAAGGGGACAGCATTACGCCTGACTCGTCGGTGTTAGTATAATGGACCGGCCGGGTTCAGTCCTTGGGCACCTCATAAGTGCCCCTGTGCTATAATGATAAAAATCGGCAAAAATGCCGGCTAATCCAATCAAATCCTATTGTTAGCGCAGTCTGACAGAGAACGTTTATTTTCAGTGTTCTTTTTTTTTAGAAACAAGACCCCAACATTTATAAAATATTTAATAATGAATGGTTTGAGTTTCAGTATTGTCTAATAATATTGGAATGCAAAGATAATATTTTATCAATACTTTTACCTTAAAAGTGAGGTCAAAATGTATGCCAGATCCTATTTCATGCTATTTTTATTTTAATTATTTTGTCAGAATGAATTTATTTATAAAACATTTCACTGTCGTAAATATTTTAACGTCGCTTGCTGAAGTTAATAGATTTAATATAATACTATGTCGTCCTAATGTTTTTGTCTAGTTCGTATATCAATAACGCATAAAGGCAGAAAATAAAAATGATAAGAAATAATTTGATCAGCTATTTGCGAAAATACTTCCACGTATGTTTAACCAAAATTCAATTAAACTTTAGGCAAATATATTACCAACATGGCGCACTCCACTAAAACGAGCATATAAAGAAAATTAGGATCGCAAAGTTACTTATAAGAATAAGGGTCCCTGATATCTGCAAAGTCAATTGGGAAACGACTGAACATTGTTGTTAATGGGGAATATTATTGGCATTGTTATGCCATCGCTTTACCACGCTATTATAATCTACAGGTTCATTCTAAGTTAACTTTAAAGGTGGTTTTCGACAGTTTGGATTATTTCTTTCCTCAAACAACCAAAATAAGTCATTGCTACATGAGAAAATGTCCTGCAAGATGCTGTTCACTAATGCCCTAGATCTGTGTAAACAGTAAAGCATAAATCCCAACTCGTCATTGCAAACAGGTATTTTCTATCTAAGCAACGCTGCCTAGATAGCTATTTTTAAACTAAGAAAACCACGTGACAACTTATTTTTAGATCAATTTATATCGCCTTCCGGGTAATTCGCTCTGGTATCTATTTTAAGCAGAGATCAGTATAGTGCTTATTTACAGATTTTAAAAGAATGAATTTTTAGAGTAACTTTTTTCGCGATTTCTCCTGTCTAAGGGGTGGTTACACTAAAAACCGACCGGAAGTAGAATGTGTGACTTGGACTTTTTCTCTTTAGTAACAGTCGGTTGCTATGTTTTGGTATCAAATTTCCTATTTCGGAGATAATCTTAATCTTTTGATGTCAAAATGAAGCTGAAACCATGTAAAATTAAACGAAAGCAACGGTCTTGAACCCCGCTGCACAATAATAATGGACGGTTCCACTTTTGCCGGAAGAACATATTTCATTGAAATGTGGGGGTTACCGACTGGCAATTTGGCGGTATGTGCATTCTATGACGCAGAACCTTGTTACTAGTTGCAAAAGTTGAATTATTTCTAGATCTTTCTAATAGACAATCAATAGCTCGCTTCATCTGCATATGGTTATGGGGGTCCATCATAACTTTTGGCAAGTTGTTTCCAACTTTTCGCGAATCACTATAGAATATAGAACAAACTTATTTAGTGGAGTCTAACCTTTAACTGTTATGGGTAGTGTTCAAAATAGTCTTTACTTAGACTACAGCATACATTTATACAGAAATTATGCCCAAATTCCCTAAAGCAGTGTTAAGATATTGATAAATGTATTTGATATGGGCAAACTATCGGATGCCACCTTTAGGTTACCGCATCTACAGTTAAAGAGTTAAAGAGTGTCCTTGTCTACATCTGTCTGTAGAAAGAAATATGCACACATAGGATTGATGGTCAAAATACTGCCAAATTATCTCAGAATCAATCTAAACCTTCAGTAACTTCAGACACTGCAGTTATTCCAAAAGCAACAAGAAAATGGCCAGCGAAAAACTTCCGTTCAATAGTGAAATACTTAAAATAAAACATAAAGTGTCATTCTTTGTTCTGTTGACAATTCAAAGGTATATGAAGGAAAGTAAAAATGGACCAGATTTTGACAAAAAGGTTGCGAAAAGTCGTTGATGCGAAGCATCAAAGGCGACGCAAAAAGTGGAAGAGATTAATTGATTAAAGTAATAAGTGAGCAAGTAACAAAGACATTTGAAATGTTATGGGTTTTTTAGTAAGTTCTCAGTATACTATCAATCTTGAGAAAAAATATGTAGGACTTATATTCACGAAAGAATGGTTTAAAACAAAACAAAACGCAAAATCCGAAACCATTTAATAGGTTTTCATAGGTTACATGTGAATAAAAAAAGTTGCAAATTTATTATAATAAACTATTAAACTAAAGTGTACAAGCAGAAAGTGCACATGTGCAGCAGCTTCACAAATAGGTATTGTTCAGATAGTATTTTTCTCGAACGTAGTATGTTGTTTCGTTCTCAGTATCTTAATGTTTATTTTCAAAGTTACTTTGAAAGTTACAGAAGCACAAAAATAAATAAATATAAAAATAAATAACTAAAATGGAACGCCGTTTACCGAATTTTATCAGGTTTATCGTATTTTATCAGGTTTAGAAAGTCCGCAAAACAAACTTTTCTCCATGTGCAAATTTCAGTGAGCATTCCATATATAGGCGTAGCGCTCCTTTTATCCAAATTTCCTTCTAAATCGGCTAACACGCCCTTATATAGACCCAAAGAATTTCTAGAACGCAGAAGTCTCTAGAACATACACGAAACCCAGAACATTCTCGAACCCCTGTTAAAAATAAACAAACGAACCTTCTAGCATGATCTTTTTTTTTTCTAGCAGTTACACGAATGCTACGTCACGCATACTACATCGGTAAAAAAGAACTTAATTTGACTAGCGTAACCTTTAAACGCTGGGGTACTACTGTACACAACATGAGTCTGAAATCGATCTGATTGGTCAGATTTTGATACAAAATCGACCAATGAGAAAGTTGAGGTTGGTCTCGGACTACAGCTATATTTAAATTTATTACTTCGAAGGCAGACGACATTTGAATCAGGTTCACGTTTATTTCACCATTTGTTCCTTTGATATTTAATTACAGTCAAAACTGTACCTGGATCAAAACATAACAGGATTCCATACGAAAAACTGTTGATGAGCGTCTTTTAACAATAAACAAGGGAAATTACTCCAACATGCATTGCCAATACAGTTTAAGTTCGAGGTGTCTGTGATGTGTTAACACCAGACTGAAGGACCTGTCCATGTGAAAGTACAATCGGAACACCTCAGATAATTCACGAATCATCTCTCGGATGTATGTAGGTAGTCGGATTACCTCGGCCATTTCCCTACATGATACTTCTTTTGTGACAGATGTCAAAACAAAGGTGGCAGCTCGGATGACAGGTCACAATAGTAAGTTGCCTGTAAACCTCACTTTGTGGCTGCATCAAATTTAAATCATCCAAGTTTAATTTACCTGGCGCAGCAAACACACAGCTGTCAAACGACGCCATTGTTTATGTTTTGTGCGAACTACATTTTAAGCATATTCTTCCGACTTCCGGCGAACAAAACGATCGTGATTTCTGTACGTATCATTGCACCAGATACATCCGAGGGATGATTGCCCCGAGGACGGAATAACACGAGGAGTTCCGATTGTGTGAAAGCACACTTATGCATAGGCATGGACTACTTTCAAACATTGTGGACAAGAAAACGTTCTGCACATTGTCCGTTATGCCTGTTTAAACATAAGACACATCACATGCTATTTATGAACGTTTAATAATAAAAATAAAAGAATTTCATCTTATTATTCACACACGGAACTATTTCTAAATGCGTAAGTAGAAATCCCTAAAATCAGCTAGTTGTGAGGCGGCAAAGTATAGAGGCCATTAAAATCCAGTGACGTCATTGACTATCTATAGAATAATGGTATGTGACAACAATCATCAATGGCCATTTGCATATCTTTATATCTCAATCAAATACAGACTATTGTGTTGAAAAATAAATCAGATGGCATCTTAATCTTATACATCTACTATTAATTGAATTCTCTGCATACTTGGAAAAATATTTTTAACGTTTTATTTAACTCATAATTACTACAAAAATATATTAGAGTATTCTGCGTTGCGTGCATAAACACATTTTGTTTACCTGACTTAAAGCTAAATTATCTCAATGTAATTCGTAAAACAGCTAAAAGCAAGAAACGTCACGGTTTCGAACCTAACAGAAATAATTTTTGGATAAAATTTCACGTTTGATTTTTCTTCCATTTTCCTATTTACAACACCTTGATTTTACCGACGAATTAGTTTTTAGCATTATTTTTAAATTTCGGATCATTAAAAAACTTACGTACAAAACAACTTACATTTTAGAGTTTTTATGGATTTCACAACTGCCTTTTGGATGACATACTCTATAACAGTACACGTATTACAATAACATCGTTTACCGAAATGCAGAATAATTATGTTGTTGTAACTATTTGTCATCGGCATCCAGTTTTATATATTCATCATATGGAACTTCTGAATCTATGTGGGTACACCAGATAATGTATTATCTTCAGTGATATTGTCATGCCATGACGCCCCACGTAAGGTGTTGTAGTTGTTTTGTTTGTTTTTGTCGTTGTTGTTTTTGCGGGTTTGTGATTTTTGTTGTTGTTGTCTTTGTTTTTTTTTGTTTTTTTTTATATTGTTTTTTTCTTTTTTGCCGGTATATATCGACCTGGGATTGAACCCGGGTCCTCGACCTTGGATTTTACCAGGACCCGACTTTCTAAATACTGTCCTACAAGGGTTGACTAGGTGGGTCAGTCACCAGACATATCTCATCGACCATCCGGACGTAGATATTACAAAGAACGTTGACATGAAGTTGACGTGTCGTTCAACCGAATATTACGAATATTACATCTTATGTACATATGCATTCAATATTAGGTTACCAATTGCGCAACTGGCCAGTTGAAACAAAAGTAAGACTCAAAGATAAAAGTCCCGCATGTTAATCTGTCTCACTGTCTGAAATTCTAACTAAAAAGTTGAGAAATTAACCTAATTCATAATTCAAGCATTTAGTTGAAATTCAGATTTCTTTGGGTTTTTTTATTGAATATTTTTTTCTTTGATATTTTTGTGGATTTTTTTTCCAGCTAATAATGTTTCTTTAGCTGTTCTTTCCGTCGAAATATACTGATTCCCTTTAAACGTTTTTCGTGTCTTTTTATGTTTGTTCAAACGTTATTTATATGGTATACCTTGTAAAGTACAAATATTTGGTCAAAATGTAAAAAGAAATGGTGTAGACTCTGTGACATTTCTTTATTGTCCATAACACTGAGAATTATCGCTTTTAAGAAACACCCACCATGTGTCAGCGAAGATATGAAACATAATCAGAATCCGGTGTCAGCATTCAATGGGATGCTAGCTTTAGCCACGCGCGTGCAAGTCTCACTTTACACCGGGACTCATAAATATAAATTGAACTCAATCAAGGTGACAGAAGATTCTATGATGGCGACCGCGGGATGGTCAACCACGCCAGCTACTAATTTACAATTATTCGGACAATTCCCAACAGTTATGGGTCATTACTACTGACCATTTCCGATGCACGGACATTGGACTCCGGAGGGAGCAAGCTCGGCCATAATCTATGCGCCCGTTCATACTTTACTATTGCCTTATCATAAAATGGTGCTCAATTTATATTAGGAGAAATGTCTGTCCTTAAGTTCACGAAAGCCCGGACACTTGAATTAACAGCGGCAATTATTAGAGTTGTTACTAGAGTTGTAATAACTGCATGAAGAAATGACCATTGAATCCTTCCGAGATTATCATTGTGTTGGGAAGGGGATCCGTCGATACTTTCAATTTCCTTGTCAATGTCTCCCTATCTTATAAGCGCGAAATGGTCAGTCCTAGGTAAATACTGTCCAAATAGGGCATAGTTTAAACTTGCGTGATAATATTGTATTGGGAAACATTTTTTCTAACTGTTTATTAAAGTCTTGGTCACCGATGGTCAAATTTGTATTTTTTAGTTTTGATCAAAATTGCAATTTTTTGTTGTTGAACCATAATGAATATTGAAGAAAAAAATGTTTACTCTAGCTAACAGATTAATATAAACGAGTGTTGATATTAATCTGTCCTTTAAATAAATCAGCATGCCTTACGATTTGAAGAATTAAGAGAATAAAAGCTTTTCAACTATTGTTCAACTGTTTTAGCTCAACAGGCTATCACGGCTCCGAACATTCGGATCACCTAAATTATTTTACTTTCAGAAATTGATACGTGTACGGAAGGAGACGATTATTATTTTTCATACATACACGTATAAAGTACCAAGCGGAACTTCTCGCGTATTGTCATCGGGACAATTATGCAAATTATCCGAGGCGTTCCGATTGAATAAAGTGCGGTTCGTGTGGTGCTATGTTTAATGTACATACGCAAATTTGCGACAAAATCGCTTTCAAGATAGTATCCGACAGTTAGCCTATATCTTATATATACAACACCATCTTATTGTTCGACTTGACTGCCCGCTATCGTGAACAGCATGTTCAAAAGCATGCGTATACTTGATTAAAAGCTGTTCCTTTACGGCAAGTAACTATTTTATGAAATACCTAACGTTATTCGAGTTGGCTTGGGTAGAGTGTACATTGTGATCAGCAAATATCTAAATATGTTATTTAAAGGTGATATTCGACAGTTTGCTTCTATGTAATACATATCGCAACAGCTTATTCCTGCTCTAGGAGATTTGTGCAAAATTGCTTCCCAAACTTACACTTAAGTTTGAGTAGAGGTTGTTTATAACATAACCTAGCCTAAATGTCCATTATTTCCAAATCTATAAATAAACAAGATATGGATTTTGGCTAAAAATAGATATTGACGTCAGAGCTGATAAAGCTATAATCTTATAACGTGATCTCAAAACTAATTGTTCAGATAGGTAATACATTTTTGTAAAGGTATGGTGGGTGTATTTTTTCACTTTTCACATAGATTTAGGATATCAGTTAACAGCATTTCATAGGATCACTCCAGGAAACACGAATTCATTGGTTGCATGAAAGAAAAATAATGATCAAAACAGTCGGATTTAAATGTGGTATCCAACAGTTGAAAGTTCTTTTCTTAAATAACCAAAAAAGTCATTGTTACCTGAAAAGGTCCTGCAAGATGCTGTTCATTGACGCCCTAGGTCTGTGTGAACAGTCAGGCATAAATACCCACTCGTCAATGCAAACAGGTATTTCATATCCTAGCCACGCTGCAGAGATAGTTATTTTTTAACTAAGAAAACCACTGTCTAACAATCCAGTTAGCGTTCAAAATCGTAATTTTCAAGATAAGTTTGTACAAATATTACGCCCGAATTCCCCAAAGCATTGGTTTGATATTGTTATATGAATTTGATATAGGCAAACTGTCGGATACCGCCTTTAAGATAAAAAATCAAAAATAATAAAATATATTTTTGACTCCGACAACCATAAAGAGTATGCGAGTTATAAATAAAGAACAGCGGTGTTACTTTTTAATATATAAATACATGTCTATTGTAGTTTCTACTTCCTAGCGACAATGTATAATGAATTTATATCATGTCGAACCAAGAAACGTTTGTTCACGTTCAAGTAATTTACTGCGACAGGAGAGTTTAACACCCGTGTAGCTTAATTGCTTTGGTGATAAAACTAATCGTTGTGTCAGGAAATCTCAAGAACGACAACCGAGAGAGAGACAGATTCCTTCACCCTGTGTGTGTTAAAACAATACGTGGTTTATCAGTGAAAATAAACATCTATTTTCCTGCATATCGCGTATAATATGTATAATGGTCGCCAATTAGCTACAAAGCACCCGAGTTCGGTGATACAGTCATAACTTACGACCAGACTTTTTTCACCCGGTGTCAGTTACAGGCCGCCATTTTACAAGAAATTGACCCTCAAGTGTTGACAGCCCATCTAAACGGTACTCCAGAATTGGAGAGTCGATCCGCTCGCCGATAAGGGGCGATAATTTCGTTTGAAACATGCGCTTGACAGAATACGAAAGGCAGCTGCTACAGGCCGGATTCGCAGGAGAAATATTTGTGTCTCGTAAATAAACAAGATTTGGCATATTTGAAAATGATATACACTTGGCAACGTCGGGTAAATGGGAGGCGTTATTTACACATTGTATGGACGCGGTTTTTAATTACCCTCCGTAGTAGTTAGAAAGTACCTCCAATTTAGTAAGGCTGTAAAAAGCTATTTGTTACACCGACACTTCATTATTAAAGCGAGTTCCTGCAATTAAGAATCTTGATGTATCTTGATTTTAAAACTAATCCAACTTATCAGGTACAACACACGTGAATTTATTTTCTTCAAGAATACTCACCCATTCGTAAATTAGGAGCTATGCATCTTTGGTATGTTCTCCCAAGGTTTGCAATGGTCGCCTCTTTGTCGTTCGTCTGTCCGAGCGTGTGTTCGTCCGTGTGTCTGTCCGTCATAGTTTTGTCCGGAGCATACCTGTAAACCCGTTCTACATATTGATTTCGTGTTGTGCGCAAGAACCATAACTCTGTCTAAGTTAACTTTCGCGTTAATCCCCTTAGTTGTTTCATGTCTTAAAACATTTAGAACTTCTCAATGTATTCACTTTAAAGTTGGTTTAGCCCATATATGTACATGTTGATCAACCTAAGTGCTGCTTATCAAACGTTATAGATGTAACTCTAATAAGTTATCTCCCCTTTTGTATTTTTTGTCAGGATTAACTTTAAACAGTTTGGACCAGATGTTTTTCTCTCTACGAACCAAATAAATTATTGTTGCCTTAAAAGATCTCGCAAAATGCTGATGTTCTACATCTATGTGAAGAGTGAAGCATAACACATTACTCGTCATTACAAATAGGTATTTCCTATCTAAGCCACACTGTACATTTAACTATTTTTAAACTAAGAAAACCACTTGACCAGCAACTTTATATAATCATTCGGGTAATCCGCTCTGATGTTGATGTCTATTTTTAGCAGAAACCACAGTCATTTTTAGTTTTAGACAGAATGGGCATGTAGAGTGAGTTATTTCGTGAATTCTATTGTCTTACAATTTAGACAACGTTCAAAATTTTCTTTTGTTAGACTTAGGTTTGACTTTTTGCAGAATTTATGTCCCAATACTCAAATCCAGGTTTACGTGTATTTGATGAAGACAAACTGTCAGATACCAATAACTGTACATGCGTAAATTAATTTCTACTATTTAAATCTAATTTTTAAGAACATGCAAGATCCAACGTCCTACTGAGTTCATTACTATTTGTTCATTTATTTAGTTAATGACTGGATATTATCACTGCGCATAAAATCAAATCGGGGGCAGTACCCGGTTCTTTCGGTTCCTTTTTCGCTATCGAAACATATAAACGCACTTTAAAGTGCGCTTTTAAGTCTGTTTGAAAAATGCCGTCATACTATTAAAATCAAACTGATTTTTTTTATTTTGTTGCTACCACATTTCGATGTATTTTCATATCATTTGTACTGTCTGGTTGCTCCATTTACCCGAGTTGCATGTCTTCTACAACTTTCATTTCACTTTACTGAGCACTGTGAGATTCGAATTGATTTTCAAGATTTACAAGACGTTAAATTGCATGGAGAGTTGAAAGATCATTTTTCAATAAGGATTAGCTATCTCGAGAAATTTCATATTTTGTTATATCGTTATAGATAGAATATTATCGTTATATATGTTATTTTACGCTACAAGCATATCGCAGTACGCGATACGTATCTTGATAATATACAGTGCACATTATCGACGTAAAATTTGTCGGAAATGGCAAGCTTTTCTCTCTCATTAAAGCAGAACTGACAGGGACAGAATAAAAAAACAACATCTAAGAGTTGAAACATCTGTCGATTAGTTTTGATATAAAAAAGGTAAAAAAGAGATCCAAAGAACCAACTGCTTTTTAATTCTCCAAAGTGAATTTCTAATTGTTTACAAGTAACCAATAAAATCACTGACAATCAAAACCGTTGCACAACCTTTTATGGAAACCAATTATACCTTTGTAGAAACTTAAGTCCTGATGGTTATTCCTAAAACTTCCGACGCCTTATCTTACATCGTTTTTTGAATCACTTTCATTCAATATACCAATGTCAACACACGGGGGTTACGCACCATACACACCAAATTTAAAACTAGCCAATCAAATCAATACCTTTAAAAAGCTCATACGACGATTAATTCTATGAAATCATGCATGACGTCATTGAGATGTAAAATTATTAGTCTTTTTTCATTGATTTAATGTGTTTTCGTAAGCGTTACATGTTAACTGGATTTTTGTAGTGTTTGTATTGTATTTAATGCTCGCTCATTAACCGCGAAATGAGATAAAGAGTTTTATAAAGTTGGGTTGGGTTAAGTCACTTTTAATTGATTAATGTATCATTTGTAATGTAAGTTAAAACCTTAATGCCTAAACGTATATTTTAATGTTTGTTTTTTCTAAATAACCAGGCAATTTTAAACATATACAATTTAAAACGATTCAAAAACGCCCCAATAGCAGAAACAGCATAAGGATAAGGGCAGAAGATAAAATTGTATCGCGTTATTTTCCTTTTAATAAATTGATGGTCAATGTGGATGTGAAAATAACTATAACTTAGCAAAAACAAAGCTGCAGGACTCTCATATCTGTCAAATTGAATTATCACAGTAAATATATACTGTCTCCAGAAATACGGTTAGTGGGACGATAAACCCACAATCAAACATTATATATATATATATATATATATATATATATATATATATATATATATATATATATATATATATATATATATATATATATATATATATATATATATATATATATATATATATATATATATATATATATATTTAAAGGGCATTGTAGATCTAGGCTTAACTTCAAAGAAGACACGTGCTGGTGAAGTGGTTCGACTCAGTTCAACTCAACTCAACTTTATTAAACTTGTTATCTCTCTTCCCGGTTAATGGGCGAATGTTAAGAACAATAGCCTACAAATGACAAACAATACAAACATTCAATAAACCTGAAACTTGAACAGACAAGGCGATCTATTGCGCCTAAAATAATGCTATAAAGCACGCATAAGTTGGCATATAATAAACTGATTTTACTTACAGTATTACCGTAAATATAAGTTACAGGTTCCATTCCTTGTATATTAAATCTATTGGTCTGATGCCACTGTTATGGTCAGTTCTATTTTTTAAAGTCGACAGTCAGTCCTGTTGAGTTGTGCTGTTTTTATATTATCTTACATTTTTCACCAAAAAAGTTATTTGCTTGAAAAGATTTTTAAACAAGACATTGTTGCAAATGCAGTAAGTATAAGTCATAAATAATTTTAGCGTTGTTTTTTTTTTTTTTTGATAAACATCTGTAGGCTCCTGGATGTGTTTTCTTGATCTACTTTAAGGATTTAATGTTTTCGAAAGTAAGCGCAATGCCAACTTCTTAAATTCTATTGCCCAGTGCTTCTAAAGTAACAAAATACAAAGCGGCGCTGATTTCTTCGAAAATCCTTGTATAGAACACGCAGAGGCCAAAGTTAGTAATTAATTAAAACTTAACTTCATCAGAAGTGGTATTAGGTCTCGTGGTTCAGCGAGGAAATAACAGTAAAAACACGAAACATGTCCTGGCGTGTGAAAGAATCATTTCAGGTCTCAAATCAAATTAGCTAAGAGTCAAGCTTTAAACACTACCAGAGTAGCCAAATTCAATTTACAGCGCGTGTCGGCCATTAATTTTCTTTCGTGAGAACGGATCTCCTTTACAATCATGTTTCTTCGTAAAGTAATCGGTTCTGTATGACCCGCCTTCCTTACATCCATTTCAAAGTAATTTAAACCCTTTAAATGGTTCGCATTTACACGTTTTCACGGCATTTGTGACTAAACGCAATCCTGTTTCCATTGTAGTATCGATTCTGCGCCATACGATAAACTAGCTCTGCATCAGCGGTAATTGGCTGCTACTAAATCAGGGCGGCGCTATGCAAATTAGCCACACGCGCTGCTCCACTGGGCCAATAGAAGTGTGGTAGCTCTATGACGTTTTTCCGCGCCATATTTTCACGCCGAAAGTGTATCCCGAACAAGATGAAGAAATCTCTCTTTGTAAAGATCTTGTCGTAGTCATCATAACCGGAAGAATTTGTTTGGTTTTTAACCCGCATGTCGTGGTCGTGACCCAGGACACTGTGCCATTTCTGTTATATTGTACATGAATTGTGAACATTAACTGAACGGAATGTTAACACAACCGTGACTGGTGTTAAAAATTGTCTACCCATAAAATGTTGTTTAACTAGATTTAAAGTGTAAGTTTCTGCTTGTTTTTAAATATTGTAAATATGTCGAAAGAAGAGGAAGTGTTAAGCTCGGACAATGAAGTTGAAGTCGACGTCGATGAATCGGAGAAGGTATTGCCGAAACAGCCATGTCTGTCGTTTGGAATCAACAGAATACTTGGCGAGGCCGCCCAAAGACGACAAAAACGTGTCGACGACGTAATTGAAGAAAAATCACCAACGCAGGAGGAATCGGGTGACGAAAATGACGTTGTTGACAGTGACATCGACGAAAATTCGGAACGTAACGAACGGACAAATTCGCCGTCTCCGGCGTCATCACCGTCATTATCGACGTCAAAATACGACGGCGCGTTGGGCCCGTCGGCCGGGATGTATTGTTTAGACTTGTCCGGTGCCCCCATGTTGTCGCTGGCCGGATGTGGATTGTATAGAGGACCTCACGGGGTTATAAAGGTCCCGGCCCAAAGACCTCATCCCATGATGCAAATGTTTAACCCCTACACGATACCATGGGTAGATTTCCGAAGAGATAGATTTGGAGGTAAGCATTAATTCAAAACATTCCATCACTACGATGTCTTCTTGTTAAGATTTCCGTCCAGTTGACGTGTTTTCGAAATTAATTTATTAATTAAAAATGTTATGTTTATTCAAAAATGCAGTTAACGTAATGATGATGTTTTTTTCAGCAACAGCAAAAGTGTTGCATAACAATGGGATAAAAATAACGTAATGTACATATTAATTAAAATCCCCAGTAATCAGTCTGCATTTACAAAATCACATGAAGATGGTGATTTTATGATGATGATGTTAACCTTTAACGTCTTGCCGATATATTTTTGTATTGATGAAAAATAGCTTTGTGGCTTATATCAATTGCATTTACATTATTTTAAGTGTTGATTTTAAACTTAAAAATGCCAGTAGCAGTAGGTATGTCTGAATGATCTTATATTTCAAACATTCCAACAATCATTTTTTTTTTACACAGACATACAATTATTTATGAACCATTCTTACGTAGTCTTAATTAAATATATCATTAACTAATTCATATAAAATCATTGTGTCGTATTATAGTTCTGATTTTTGCTAATGACCGTCCATTTTTATTACCGAATGACACGTTTCATAACAACTTTGTTTTGTATCTTACTGAATGAGACTATTTAATATATACGTTTTATTATATATATTGTATACATATATACAATTAAAAGCTCCTAAATCCTTGTTATAATAATATATGCGATGGTAACAGAACTACACATATACGGACATTTGGTAAATCTTTAAGGTGAAAGTGCATCGAAATTACTTTTTTTTATTAGCAATTTAACGTGATTTTTTTATGACAAAATATTTTTGATTTAAATTTTATAACTAAAATATTCAACAGATCAATCTTACTATAAACGACTGACTACTCTTTGGTACTTTATTCCGGCCCAATCAACAAAGGTCGACCCACTCAATTATAGGGTAAAAGTGGGTTTCTAGTTTTGATTGTCTTATAAAATGGCCCTATCATCTCTGATCTAAATATCTCAAACATTTAAATATTTTATTAAATAATATTATATAATACGAAAAACAATGTGTTAACTAATATGCATGTACATGTAGATTGTGAGCATGCATTAGTATCCAATGACATCTATCCTACCTTTTTATTGAGTGTTTTTATAATTAGAAAAGAACATTTTTTTCCTTTAAATTGTGACTTTTTGCAATTTTAAGCATATCAGTTGGCTTGACCAAGTTGATGAAGCGGTTCCTAAACTAGTACGTGTCTATAAAGGGGTGATATAGAATATTTAAATTGAACCTGTGGTTAATATGACCTACGAAATGTCATGTCGTCTCGTAATTATACGAATCGAAGCACGCATATGCTGTTAATGAATTTGTATAATCAAGATATCCACAATACCGCTGACAATAAAATAAAATAAAATACCCCTTCGAAATACATGCAACAAGTTTGATCAATAGAGTAGTTGCAGCGCTTTCTCTAAAATTTTCAGAACGTATATCAGTTGAAGTTATTAATTTAATTTAGTTTTATTCCATACAAGTTAATATAATATTTTAGCGAAATATGTTTTATTTTGCTTTTAAAAGTATGATTAAACGTGTGCTAACACCGAATCGCAATTAAAGAGAGAATTCACACATCGTGCTACATGTCACAGTTGCCTCATCTGTTGATTAATAAAGTAAACATACGATTGTATTTTTTTTTGGCCTAATTACATTATCATTAATTGTTTGGTGTTGGTTTTTGTTGTTTTTTGTTAATTTACCGTTTGCTTGAAACATATTTGTCTGTTTTCATTTCATTAAACAAGATGACGCACATTAAACATCATACTTAACAAACATTAAAAGTTCAATACGTTTTTTTTTTACAAGAAGATTACCAAGTGATTATTTCTTTACGAAATTTAGAAGATAAAACAAAAGAAAACAATAATGCCTAGGTTCCAACATGTGTATCCCGCGCATAACATAATATATTTATAAATGTAACACAAATGGTGTCGCATTAGTACGAACAATAAAAAAGTTAACAATTCACTTTAACTTTTATACGAAAATTTAATTTGTACAGAAGATCACTTTAAATAGGTCAGTGAAGAAAACAAAGATAGTTAAGAAACATACTTAAAGGAAAAATGTGCACTAAAAAGGCAGTTATGTTGTTATTGGGAAAGAAACATAGTTTCTTTTGTTTAGGCATGATAAAAGGGTAAGTCTTTTTTGGAGGCAAAGCATAATACATCATGAAAATACATCAGTTTTCCACTTTTATTTTATGCTTTTGCGTTTTACCGTATAAACACATGGATAAATAACTGATCTATATTTCATTTTATACTTTAGTACATTATAAATCATTATAAACTAATTATATGCAACTACTTTAATTATAAAATTTTACAATTGTTAAATCGAATGTGCCAAAAGCAAGACAAAGTGCGTTTAAGACATATCAATACAAAGTATATATACATTATCTTTAAATACATGGTCAAAGTCCAGCATAATTTTTACACTTTACGTACGCACAAAAACATCCGAAAATCTTTAAATGTTTTCATTATAAACACACGGCAAAGCAAGACACCGGTTGCAGATGTAAGTTTTACATCAATTATAAAATGGTATCACTTTACTTTGTTTTCCCTTAGTTGTAAGTTTCTCATCGTTATATAAACCTTTAAACATTTTGGGAAATAACAATTAATATGTTTTCTTTATTTTAGTTGTTTTTCGCCAGGCAGCACCACATTAATGTAGATCCATTTCTTACCTTACTTGATGAATAATTCCTTTAAGGTTTTTCCGTGCTTAATGATTTGAAAATAATCCAAATTTTAATTGTTTCATTAACATTGCCATATTATATAAATTACTTTTAATTGTTTTTCTGGTCAACCTAGTTGTTTTATATGAATTATACTAACGGACAATGCAGTAATTCAAATCAAAATGTAAAGGTGATCAAATTTACAAATAAATATATCTTGGTCAAAATAAAGAGAATGGCTAACTATAGAACTGAACCCACAGCTATAGTTACACTTCCAACGAGACTGAAGTTGAAAGAATGCTAATAGACGTATACAGAGGATGCGAAATGTAGTTGCTGCTGTTAATGATGGAGTTGCTGCTGATGCTTATGTCGAAAACTTCGATGTCGATGATGATGATTATTATTCTATGACGATGACGATGACGATGACGACGACGACGTCGACGACGACGATGATGATGATGATGATGATGATGATGATTTTTTGATGACGACGATGGTGATGATGATGATGATGATTTCACGATGACGACTACCATAATGATGATGATAATTTTATTACGAAGACGACGACGACGACGACGATGATGATGATGATGATAATGATGATGGTATAACGACGACGACGACGACGACGACGATGATGATGATGGCGATGATGATGACGATGATGATGATGATGATGATGATGATGATGATGATGATGATGATGATGATGATAAATATTATTATAGAAATGATAAAGACGATGATGATTTTATGATGCCAATTATTATTATGTCGATAATAACAGAGACATGAAAAACAGCAACCTGTGATAACAAATTAACGGTATCTAACCATCACTGGCATCAGGGTGATACTGAATGAGCTTCACATTAACAATTTATTCTATAAGCCATGTTTTACGATAGGCGCTGTTTTTATTACTGTATATTTAACGAGGAGAGTACAATGCTGGAATATTTAGGGAAAACCGTAAGGCTTTCATTTGAAATATTTATTAGGTTCAAACGGTTCAAAATCTGGAGAAGGCTACACTGTTTTTGGCATTTCGTTTTATTTAAGTCAAATGAATAATTAAGCAGCAAACTCAGTTTCGATGAGGGTGGAGTTTACGACCTTTCGTCCCGTGGCATGTCTGTTAAAGGTGGTATCCGACAGTTTGGACCAAAATATATTTTCGACCAAAATATTTTTTCTCAAACAACCAAATAAGTCTTTGTAACCTGAAAAGATCATGCAAAATGCTGCTCATTGATGGATTAGATCTGTTTGAACAGTGAAACATAAATCCCCATTCCTCACTGCAAACATGTATTTCCTATCTGAGCCACGCTGAGAGATAGCTATTTTTAACTAGGAAAACCACGTGACAACTTGCTTTTGACAGTACTTTATATCGTAATCCGGGTAATCCGCTCTGACGTCGGTATCTTTTTTTAGCAGAGATCACTATCGTGCTTATTTATAGATTGATGGAACTTTAGAGTGTCTTTATCGCGATTAGTACGGTCTAACAATGTAGGGAGTGTTCATAACGCTCTTTACTTATGATAAGGTATGGAGATGGGATGGGATTAGGCGGCATTTTTGCCGAAACCGTGCAGCGACATTTCTATCATTATAGCACAGGGGCACTTATGAGGTGCCCAGGGACTGAACCCGGCCGGTCCATTATACTTTTACCGACGAGTCAGGCGTAATGATGTCCCTTTAGTCCTGAGCGTTAGGAGGGAAGCCACTACTACCAACTTTAAAGTCTTTGGTTTTACCCGGCCGGGGTTTGAACCCACGACCTCCCGATCCGCAAGCCGACGCTCTACCACCTGAGCTATTGCGGCCGGTGATAAGGTATGAGTTTATGCAGAAATAATGCCCCTATTCTCTAAAGGAATGGTAAGGTATTATTACATTAATTCGATATAGGCAATCTGTCTGATACCACCTTTGAGGAAATTGTTCAGGAAAGCGACCCTTATAAAAAATAGTTCCAAGGATTCCTCTGTAAATGAACAGCATAAAAATACTTTAATTTATAATAAGCCTAAACATAAAGACACTCATGTCATGAAAGTGGCTTGTCATTTTTTACCGAGAACTATAATCCTACAGTGAACCACCGAAGTCCGAACTTGCTTCCTTTTGGAAATCATGAACAATAGTTTAGTCATAGTTCGCGTTGACAATTGTTTTTAAAACAACATTTTTACAACTTACAAAACGTACACATAGATGCAGCTAACATATTTTGATAAACGTATTCACATGTCAACTCCATTTGGAACACCTGGAATATTTCACGAATCAGCTTTCTGATGTATTAAGGGAAACTCCAGCGAAAAAAATATACACTTTGATGCCTATGACGTCATCCAAACAACAACGATGAATGTTTTTGTTATTACTATTAAACGTGCAGTGATAGTTTTATATCTAAAGAAATGTAAATTGATAAATAAAAGTTTATTGGACAAAATCAACCGAAAAAACTTCACAAATCGATAATAATAATAATTATAATAATAATAATAATAATAATAATAATAATAATAATAATAATAATAATAATAATAATAATAATATATTAATAATAATAATAATAATAATAATAATAATAATAATAATAATAATAATAATAATAATAATAATAATAATAATAATAATAATAATAATAATAATTGATATTTGAAAAGAGTGCTATATAAATTTGGTAAATAAAAATCGCTTCTTTTTAGGCGTATTCTTCTGCCAGCGAACAAAAAGTCGCGATTCTGCAAGAACCTTTGAGCCAGATATATCCATATTGAGAACAAAATTACACGTTGCGTTCCGAATTATGTCAAACCTACCTAAGCCTACTTAAGCATTGTTGAAGTGTTGATATAATTAGCAATATGACATGTTTTTGACAACAGACGAAGCGCATATCAGGCTCACAGCAGACAACCTATACCCTGCTCACAAGAAAAATTATGATACAGTCTAATCATTGGCTGCATTTGCAGAAACAATCCTTAGTTGAGAATGTGCTTAAGCACAAATTATACTCTCAGCATATTTCAGATGTTACTTGCATAATTCTTCATTTTTACGCATCATGAACATAGGAAAGTAATGTTAATACGAAACTTTTATTTTCAAATTCCTAACCAAGGTATAAGCAGACGTCATATTATGTGACGTAACCTAAATTTCTCAGAGCGTGTGACAGAGGTAAAATCAAAGAAACGACCGTGAAAGAGAGTAGATGATGGCACAAAGTCTTCCCCGAGTTATAGCCCCTGAATTATTTCTTCAACATGGTAATAGGCTTAAATGATTGGTCATGGAGATACAGATTGTACGAATTCAGGAGACTTAATAACAAAGCAAACTGATGTTTCTTTGCAGGGCCTCTACTGCCTTATGTTATTTTAACAAGAACAGAGCAGCACAGAATCGCGCGACAATCTTCTTTGGTACCAGCGTTTATGTTCTCACATTTATACAAACTGATAAACTATTTCATCGACAAAAGCAAAACTTGCCAGAAATATTACTCAAGTAATGTTACACAAAAAAAACCCATACAATTTAATACCCATTTTTGAATTGAATCGTGATTAGTCATGTTTGTCACCCCCTTAGTAATGAATGTAAACCCTAAAAACTATCACTTGTACTGTCGGTATATTTTGGACCTCTTTCAGTCAATATACCAATGTCAAAAACAGGATTTACGCAAGACACACATATTTCAATTAAATCAATTGCTTCAAAGATGTTATCTAACAGTTCGCCTATATCAAATACATATTACAATATCGAACCACTGGTTTGGGAAATTTGGGCATACTTTGTGTACAAATCCATACTTAAGTTATAATAAATACTATTTTGAACACTTACTGAATTGTTTGAAAATACCTATCTCTGCAGCATGGTTCGGACAAAAAATACCTGTTTACATTGACCAATGGTGGTTAACAGATTTTTTTCTTACTTTTACGTTTGGTTGGATGTGAATACCTCTGTCCTGTGCCTTTTCAAATGTTGGTATATGTTGCAATGCTCATAGGACTTTGTCATATATTATTATTTTTGACTGCTCACAAAGATCAAGGACATCAATGGACAACATTTTGCAGGATCTTTTCGGGTAACAATTACTTATTTGGTTATTTGAGAAAAGAAATTGTGGACTAAACTGTCGGATACTTCCTTGACTTAGATCGCATGACGTAGCAATCGTAACAACTCGGTCATTTCCGTAACTTTCGGATAATAACCTCGTAAACCATAGTAGTGATACAACCATCTATTTATAGATTCAGTGATATGGTCGGTTGTAATTCGGCTACCTAAGCGCGTTTGTTTTCGGTCAGTCGTATATCTAATCATATAATTATTTATAAGAAAATCATAACAATAACTCATTAATTCAATATTATCCATTAAAACACCCAAACAAACAATGAAAATCTCATGCTTACCTATTCTTCAGTGTATTTAAAAATTTGGTATTTCATTGTTCATAGTGATCACGCGAGGTCACAATCAGGGACGGACTACTTTCTCTGCATATGATTCCCAAAATCTATTTCCGAAGAAATCGCCGAGGGATCCCGATTGATGACGTAGTTCATAGAAATCACACATTGTGCATCCTCCTATGCGGAATTATCGTTCGTTATTCCCACATATTCCCCAGTCAATCGGAACTCCTCGAGTAATTCCGTCCTCCGGACAATCATCCATCGGATGTATCTGGTGCAATGAAACTAACTGAAATCACGATCGTTTTGTTTGCCGGAAGTCAGAAAAAGAAGAGGCCTAAACTGTTGTTCGCAAAAAAACATAAACAATGCCATCGTTTTGACAGCTGCGTATCTGCTGTGCTGGGTAATTGAAGATTGGATGATCTAAATTTGAAGCCACCACAAATAAAAGTTTTACAGGCAGCGTACTGTATGAGCTGTCATCCGAGCTGCCATCTTTGTTTTGACGTCTGTCACAATAGCAGTTTCATTTAGGGAAACGGCCGAGTTGATCCGACTACCTACATACATCCGAGAGATGATTCATGAATTATCCGAGGTGTTCCGATTGATACCGCTGCAACAGGCTAACGGCCATTAATGTCAAGATTCTTGCAAAGATAAAGCGATTCATTTTGCTTTTGGAGGTTAATGTCTTTTGTAATTTGGTGGTTTAAATAAATATATTTTGTTTTCCTATGAAAACCTCAGATTCCTAACGGAATTTAGCTATAACTATGGCATTACTCAATCGGAACCCCTCGGATCCAAGGGACAACCATCCCGCAGATGTACCTGGTGCAATGATACTTACAGAATCACGACATTTTGTCCGAAAGAAGAATATGCCATAAAACGTTCTTCAAAAAAGCGATAGGTGTAGTACATAAGATTATTTCATCCTATAAACTTTCATTTATCAATTTAACTGTTCACAGCTCGTTAGATATACAACTGTTATTGCATTTTCAGTAGAGATAACAAGCATTTCTCCCTAGTTGTGTTGATTACGTCATTGGCACCGACATGTTTATTTTCTTGAAATTTTCCCGTCATACATCGGGTCACAGAAATATAATCCAAGAAGTGCGTTTAATGTCATAAAATAGCATAGCATCCATGGAAAGAGGATAATTAAATACACACACAAACACACACATACGCACGCACGCACGCACGCACGCACGCACGCACGTACACACACGCACGCACGCACACACACACACACACACACACACACACACACACACACACACACACACACACACACACACACACACACACACACACACACACACACACACACACACACACACACACACACACACACACACACACACACGCTTATATACATATAAATACAGTGACGTTTTAAAAATGCCAAATTTTAAATTTAAATGTTCCTTTCCATTGTAGAATGGGCATAACAAGCTTTCTGACACGTGGAAGCTTTGTCTTAATTTTTCTTTTAAAATTTGGCATTTTTAAAACGTCACTGTAGGATTTCGAAGTCATCAAAAATCCAATATTATTGTAAGTTTTAAAGAGACATTTGGAAGTTTTGTTCTCCAGCTGCCAGGATTTTACTCACCCATAGATAACATGCACTTTAAGTTAATGAAATGTGTTTCATTCAATGTAATGGCATTTCGAAGTTAAGTGTCGGTTCTGAAAAGTGCAAATAAACAAGACCGTATATGTTTTCTTGTTCTGGCGACATATGCATTATGCACTTAAGTCTAACGTCTAACAAATAAATTTTAAGGTAATATGTAAGGTAAAATGACGTATTCTTATAGTATACTGAAGTACATTACTTAATCTTGCGGTGTAATGTACTAACGTGATACGACTTAATCTTGCAAAACAATGTACGGACAACATCAGAATGAATCTTACGGTATAATGTACTGAAGGTACATTAGTTAATCTTGCAATACAACGTACTGACAACATAAGAATGAATCTTACGGTATGATGCACTGAAGATACATGACTTAATCTTGCGGTATAATGTACTGAAGGTACATGACTTAATCTTACGGAACACTGTACTGAAGGTACATGACTTAATCTTGCGGTGTAATGTACTGAAGGTACATGACTTAATATTTCGGAACACTGTACTGAAGGTACATGACTTAATCTTGCGGTATAATGTACTGACGGCATTATACTAAATCCTACGCCAAAATGTACTGAAGGTACATGACTTAATCTTGCGGTATAATGTACTGAAGGTACGTGACTTAATCTTGCGGTATAATGTACTGAAGGTACATGACTTAATCTTACGGAACACTGTACTGAAGGTACATGACTTAATCTTACGGTATAATGTACTGAAGGTACATGACTTAATCTTGCGGTATAATGTACCGATGACATATTACTTAATCTTACGGTATAATGTACTGACGGCATTATACTTAATCCTACGCTAAAATGTACTGAAAGTACATGACTTAACCTTTCGGTATAATGTACTGAAGGTACATGATTTAATCTTGTATAATTTACTGGAGGTACATGACTTAATCTTGCGGTATAATGTACTGAAGGTACATAACTTAAGCTTATAGTATAATGTACTGACGACATTAGACTAAATCTTACGATATAATGTAATGAAGGTAAACTTAATCTTGCGGTATAATGTACTGAATGTAAACTTAATGTTTAATGTACTAAAGATAAAACTAATCTTGGTATAATGTACTAACGACATACGACTAAATCTTACGGTATGATGTTCTGGCGACTAACGACAACATCTTACAGATGAAAAGTCCGAAGGCAGAAAAAAATGTCTTGGTTTCAAATTGGATCATTTATACAACATAGTGTGTCATATATAGAAGGGTACAAAGCGCCAGTCGCCACATGATAGTTAATAGATTTGCTATCGGTCTTGAAGACATTAAAGCTTCTAAGTAGATCTTATCGTTAAGTATGCCGCAAAATATTGGACCTACTCTCCACATAGCAACATCAAAACAATCCCGAATGTATATATTTTATCCACAACCATCTTTTAATTTATTTAGGGCCTACCTCGGCACGTATTAAAGACACATATAACGTAATGGTAGATGATTATATCTTCCTTCCCTGTCGTAAGGACAATAAGAAAATGTCGAATTAATTTCCCTCATTTAACTTCCTCCGCCGTCGCTAGGCACGCGCCAATGGCCGCTGGCTTAGGCAATAATCCGAAAATAATGGCGGGAAATTTTATTTAAGACTATAATGACGATAATTTGCTCGCTCATAACCGAATCACTTAGAAGTAAGTGCGCCTTATGAGCGTCTTAGCCACATTGATCAAATTACTACGCGTTCATAAAGTTTTCAATTACGAAAACTATTCGTATAAGCGAGGGTTTACTTTTTCTGTGGGTATGGGTCGTATTTACAATTTAAGTACGTTGTGAATTATTTTACTCAGTGTTCTAGATCAGCAAATGAACGAGAAGATAATGTTAGTGTGAAATGAAATAAAAACAAGTTAGTTATTTTTGAGAAATTAAAAGTCGAAACACATTGGCACCGTGTTAAATGCCAGTTATTTTTCTTTCGTAAACACAAGTATAATTGTTCCAGTAATTACCAAAAGCAGCGGCAAAAGAATGTTTGAATTAACGTGTGATGGTCCCTTGGGGCCACATGTTAAGATTAAGTTTATAGACCTTCGATAAGTAAAACAATTTCGTTTGTTTTGCACGTTTTGTTATTAGATACACCGCAACGACACAGTAATGTTCATATTGGTTACGTGCTGTTGTTTTGTTATCGAGGAAGTCACCAGACAGAAGTCTATGTAGAACCAGAGACGACCTTCAGACCAGCCGGAACACCTACCTTCGTGAAAGCAAACATTTTTCGATAATTATACTGACGAAAATAATGGCTTGAAATCGCTATAAGCCATTAGCATGTGTCATTTTTGCTTGGCAGTTGAGTATTAAACATTTCCAACTTTTTAACGTTGAATGTAGACAAATATCACACCGCGAATCTACGAGTATGGAAAATGTGGCATACAGTGTACGTGATTAATCGCATTTTTAATCCGGACCGATTCATTCGTGACAGCGTTTATTTTGCGGGATGATTTTCCGGATAATTCATGGAGGCTTACACATGGACCACCCAAGAAACCGCCTCAGTTTGATTTACATGTTCGTGTGAAACAAACAAGACGTCGTGCATAGTATGACACGTGATCTAAATGAATGCGATATCATTATTAATGGTCCTTCAGACACTTTGAGCCAAAAATAACACGGAAAAGGTACAAACAAGTTAAGATATATGAACTTGAAAGGTAGTTCTGAATTCTGCTAGTTGAATTAATAGATTTGGAGTATTGATTTGTGGTAATACCACAATCAAGATGTCAGGGTGTTGAATCCTATCTCTGCACACGCAGCATAGTTTTAGAAACAGCCACCAAAAACTTCGGAACCGCTTGGTAACAAACGCATGCATAACGTTATCATATTATCCCGGGTTTTCTACAAGTAAATGGATTTTTAAATAAAATAATTCGGTCTCAAAATAATGTCACTATAAGATTAGGTTTAAGAATAGGTTCCGAGTCTATATTAGCTGAGTTACTATTGTGTTTAAAATAGATTATAGGTGAAATTAGAATGGTTAATAAGAGATTAGACAAGTAAAAAGTCCGATTGAGTAATTTTATTACTAACATTATTTTACCAATGAAGATTGAAAAAGAAATAGCCGCCTTCATTAAAAGCAAAGTCATAATTATGATGCACTATCATTTTCAAATACGACTAAGACAGCGGTTTTCTATCGTTACCAGAGAAAGCGGTGAACCGCAGAAAAACGAATTGTCAGACAAAACCTACTGTCAAAGTTAGTTTCACGCGGGAAGCACAGGATGGAAAGGCAAGCAGAAAAAAATCGCCTATTTAAGACAAAATATTGCTTTGACAACCAAATGTCATATTAGCTTCACTTTTAAAAGAAAAAAAGGCGAAACCATTGTCATGACCTTCTCGCTGGCGTTGGCTCTTGTACACACATCCTTTATTAATAAACTAAATGCAATATTATATTAAACGGTTTTACAGAAAAACAAGTTTAAAGCAGTCAATTGATGTCTAGCATATCAGTGAATTTAGCAGCTCTACACTACCATTACAAACACGGGTCAAACGATTGCATATCCGCTTTGTTGAAAGCGAGTTGATCACAGTTAATTATTATTATTATTTTTTTTTTTGGTGGGGGTTATTATTATTTTTTTTTATATATTTCTTTTTAAAAAACTCACAAAAATAAACGCACAGAAACAATGAAAATCCGATAACAATATTTTCTCTGGTTACTAGAGTAGCCGTACAAATGTATATGTAGACTTACAATACTTCATATGAAAGCGTCGAGACGCTTTGTAACAGATTTATTTCTTGTTAAGCCATCCCATGTACATACGTATCTTATAAACAATACAGTGATACGATCGATATTGGCGTAATAAATTAAGTAAATAAATATGAATGACCAACCGTGTGAAACACAAAATGGACAATTTTGTTTCATGTCTTCATTACTTTTTTTTTATCAAAGTTCTTTACATTAAGCTTAGTAATTGGATATACGTCTTCTTTTTTACACTGTTTAAATTTGAGACAATCTTGCAAGGAGAACGAACGTTAGAGCTCGGTGAACTGAATTTAAGCACCCAGAGCTGGTAGCGCAGTCGGTACATCGTCGGCCCCAGGTACGGGAGGCCCAAGGGTCGACCCCGGGTCGCGACATACCAAAGTCGTTAAAAATTGTAGTAGTGGAGTAAATATGAGAGTAGTTCCACGACTGGTTGGCCCGGTGTCAGGGTAATGTGACTGGGCGTGGTATCATGGCAGGTGTTCACAGCATGCTATACAGAGTGAAGGCAGCACTATATCTGCTTCAAGCGGACATAGTCTCGAGATAACTGAAATACTGTTTGTGAAACGATAAACCCAATAAAAAAAACAATAACAATTATTCTGCTGCATGACCGTTCCAAAGCATTTAATGTTGGATTTCCTTTGTGTAAGTGTTTTTGGCAATTTTACATTTAACTTGTTTGTGTTACTCTTTGTCTAAAGCTATTTTTAGATTTTAATATATTTTATAACACTCATAGGACCGTGCTATATTTTCATAATTATGGGACATGTACTAAAGGCGTAAATGTGACCAGTGTCCCCGAGATTAGTCGTGTTCTAAAGGTGTAAATGAATAAACATTACTTTTACAGCTGTCTTTCAGATATCATTTCGCATCATTATAAAGCCCTCTGTCTGATCTTTTCTTTTTTCTAAAAGAAATTGATACAATTGTTCCAATACCAGACAAAAGAAATAATCCTATCTCATTTTTTTTTATCCACATTTTCCATACAAAATTTATAGTCAATCTATGATCACAAAAATCGGAATTATTCGTCTGAACGCGCAATGAAAGACTAGAAATAATATGTCACCAAAGAAAGCCAATGAAATATTGATAAGCAAGTCTGGTGCCTGCCATGCCGAGATATATAGACGTCTATGGATGTGTGTATATACTTGTCTTTTAAAAACGACGGATCAGAGAGTAATTCGCCCACAAACACATCCCTGACAGAAGCACATTGTATGAACTATACAACAGTCTGACATACCAGATGGAATCTCAAATTATTGTAGTAGACCGAAAATGGTTGATTTATTAAGACGCACGGTTTAGCACCATAAATGACTCCCTAAGACAATTGAACGGCTTCTAAGAAAGTTAAAAGCCCCTGTATGAATTATTAAAACGGAAATGAACTTTTAGTTTAATTTACGGGAACATGTGGCCCGAAAGTAATTTAACAAGCATTATCCTTCAACGGAAGATGACGCAAAGCCAGTAGACTCATCAACAAAAGTCGCGACACGACCGACCTTTCACTTCCGTTTTGTCAAAAGAAACTTCATTGAGGGTTCAATTAGACATAATAACCCTACACTTTCACCAAAACAAGCATTTTTTCTCCCATTCTTCCCGTTTCCCACCAAAAAAAAAAAATAACGGATCAGGGCACTTTGCTATAGAGCAAGCACGGGGACAAGTGGTATGGATGGTTGCTTTTAAAGTTTAGGGGAACAGTTTTGTCATTAAGGTTGAATGAGTGAACACAATATAGAGGGCGTTAAGTATCTCCATTGTTTGTTGTGTTTATGAAAAAGATATATTTTCCCTACATTCTTCAAACAGAGATATTTGACAGAGATTTTAAGCTAATTCATGATGAAAGTTACATATATATAATTTCGCATTTCGGGACGTATTTTTTGTCTGTGATACTTTTTATCTTGTCAACTATCAATGATGATTTTTCTTTCTTGTAATAGCATGATAAAATTGATCTGACACTAATTAGGTTTCGACAATGTACAGTTAGAGATTTTACGCCATGTACAGGATATATAGTCTATTAGTACATTTCTATAAAAAAAGAAGCCGAAACGAGCGCAGCGAGTGCATGCTTTTATTTTGTATGGAAACGTCTTAATAGATTTTATCCGACTTAGAAGTCCCCGCCTTACTTCTACCTGTTCTACCAAAATGACATGTAATCCGCCCCATAAAACTGTAAATCAAACTGTCAATCGTCTTAACTTGTTCAAACTTGTCGTCACAAGGGGAGAAGTTAAGCCAGAACGTGTGGTTTGTTGCACATGCGTAGTTGAAAATAAAACCAGTTAGTAAAATAGATCAATCAATTTTGTTCATTGTAAAATATAAAAAAGAAAGGAGTTCTATTGAAATAAATCGCTGAGGAATTTGAATTTTCATAGCTTCTGATTGGCTACAAATGTAAGGCGACTTCTAAAGTAAAAACAAAATCACTGAAATCGGATTCTTTGACCAGTTGGTTAACAGTAAGCCGTTTATGGAAACATGCTTACATACATGAGTGCCGGTTTAATGTTACCAAATAATACACACTGATGGGTGGAAATAAATAACAGATGTTTGTCTCGAAGTGAATAGGTATTTCCTATCCGAGCCACGCTGCACAGTTAAGTATTTTTAAACTAAGAAACCCACGCGACCACTTTTGTTACACGATCATCTGGGTAACCAGCTCTGACGTTGATATCTATTTTTAGCGAAGATGCACATCATGCCTATTTATAAATTTGGAAATATTAAAAATTGGCGCGATATATTTCATGGTTTGTACTGTCTAACAGTTTAAGTAATGTTAAAACAACCTTTACTTAAACTAAAGTATTAGCATATGCAGTAATTATGCACACATTATTCAAAACAGGGCAGGCGCGTTTCTGCCATTACGCACTTTACGCACGTGCGTAACCTCCATTCGAAACATCGAAAAATCTGAAAGTACCAAAAACACTAAGAAAGTCGTTGCCTAACCCGGGTTAGAAATGACATATTTTATTACCTTAGTTTCTATCTTATAAAATCTTATTACCACACCAATCAAGTCGTTCAAAGGTTTAAAATTATTAAACTTATGCACGTCAGGATTTTAGTCGTTCATATTTTGCGTTTAGTTCCTCGCATGTCCGCATTTCGCATGTTATTCATTAAAAAAGAACAGAATGTATTCAAAAGTATTACTACAAAGGTTATTTCCCTTGTAATTGTGCGTAACTTCAAAAACGGCCCAGACACACGCCTGAAACAGGGGTTATATTTTGTTTCATGTATTAGATATAAGCAAATTGTCAGACACCACCTATTATACAAGCCACTAGCCATGTTTCACTTTTCACCATGGTGTATAGTTAAAAATCGCAACGTCATTAACACCCTAAACACTACCGAAGAGTTCCAAATCGCCGTCATAAATAGTTTCTTGGCACCCAGTGCAGCTCTTTTCATTAACGGTTATAAGTATAAATCCTTTCAAATAAAGTGATTATGTTTATATAGACATCTCTCAGCACCATGATCAGAAGCATATAAACATATCATACGAACTGGTCTATAGTTTAAACAGCATGTTAACGAAATGTAAATATAATATTGAATGTTTGGAGAGTAAACATGTAAGGTTTGGGGTTATCTTGAACCCTGAAGGGTAACTGTTACCCGGATCGAGGGATTGAACCCAGCTGTGAATGAACATGGTTGTCAGTTTTCTGGGATAATTGCAACGATAAACGCTAACAAGTGGCTGAGTTGAGTTTTCGGTTTCTAGCGGTTGATTATTTATTATTTTGCTAGTCTTTGATAAGAAGTATAAAAAGTCACAATTTTGAGTCAATTAGTGATTTTAGGGATTATCTTCTTAATAAAAAAAAAACTATAAATTTAGTAAAAAAAATCACATGACTTGGTAATAATGTCGACATACAGCTATGTTTAGACAAAAGGTCAGCTGCAATATAGTCAGTGAGTCAAATAAACATAGCATCCATTCACACAATAGATAGACTCCATGTGATGTCATCGACACTGATAAGACAGTTTAAGGCAGCCATTTTTGTGGGCAGAAGCTAATGCAGGCCGAAATCGGGAAATATGTGCTGTATTAAACTCACCACTGTGTTTCTATTTTTCAGTCTATTTTAGTGAGTTTTATATCAAATCTAACAGCTTTTATAAAGTATTTTAAATATCAAAACTTTATTTTGATAGATTAAAAGGTTAAAGAAATATAACCGAAAATGATACACTGCTCATTTTGTTTTAAGTATTGCTAAAAGTTTTATTTATTTCTGTGTATTAATTCTGTGTGCCTTTATCAATTGTAAAAATATTGTATTCTAAAAATATGAATTTCAAGAGCTTTCCAATGGTGTATAGCTTTTAACTTTCGGACCACAAATGAAGAAATAACAAGAAAATAAAATTTACCTTTCTATACAATTCATATGAAAATCCATTGAAGTTAGCATAAAGAATAGCTGCCAAGATAAGGGATTTTCACTGATGTGGAAACTATCTATTCAGGCAAAACTTTGTTTTATGAACAACCTGTTAGTATTAATAAAGTTAGTTATTATATTAATATTTAGTATTTTATAGAATTATTCTGGTGCTGCTGTTTTTTTTCTCCCTTGATCTTTTAACTCGTGGACGTGGTCAGGCGACTGAGTCATGGAATCTATTACTAGAATTATTTTGATGCTAAGACTTAAAACACATCATTTAAGCTTCTGACTAAAAGAAAAATTGACGCATACAAAGCTAAATCGAACTTATTATCTTAAAACTTGAAGTATATTTTAACATTAGTAACCAGTAAAGGCGTTTTTGCGATAAAAAAGCTTTCAGACGGGCTTATAATTTCACAGCCCTTGATTCTAAAAATAGAAAACACCCAATGGAGGCCTACCGATATCCACAGTTATCTCCCTGGCGGAGTCAGTTTAGAGTGATTTCCCTTTGGTATTGGGTAGTTCCGGTTTGTTGAGGAAAACGACGATCAGATCAAAATATCGAGATTTGGCGTGTTGCGATTAAATTCGTTATTTTTGTTTTTGTTTGTTGTTGTCTTTATTCGTGATTGGTGAGATTCAGATAAATTGTGTAAGCTTTTAATGTAAATGTGCTGGAAGTGAAGTGGTGATTAGAGCAATTTGACTATAGTAATGCATTTTTATACTAGTCATGATTGAAATTAAATGTGTGGCATGTAGGGAGTTAGCAACATATACAACCTATTTTGGTGTGTGTATTTTTGCTCTTTTATCCTATTTTCATTAACCATTGAGCCCTACAGCCAATTAACCAGTCATCCCCTAGAGGCATTTCTCCAGTCATCCCCTACACCTGTTGGGGGTCTTATCTGCCCCTCATGCCTAGACACATCTGGTGTGGATTACTGGACATTGACAGATATTGGGGGTGGGTGTATACACAACACAATAAACATGTCATTTTGGACATACTCTTAAAGTATATTTTTACATACATGTAGCACAGAAAGTGTTTTACCCAACCGTGTAATTTTTAACACTCTAAGAAAAGAAATACTTCAGAAAAGAGTGAAAATGACTGAAATCTGAAGACCAAGTAAGATAATAATATCAAATTAACACATTTCAAATGATTAAAATAAAATATAATTGACCTCATCAAGTTGTTTTATGTTTATAACGAAAATAACACTGCTTTATTAAAAGATATATAATGAGTAACTTTAAAACAATCGGCCTTCTTTGATTGAAAGTTGCGATTTACCGGTAGTTTGAGAAATTAACGCTCATAAAGTTCATATTTGATTGAAAACTTCCGAGATTTCCAAGCGTTAGCTTTTGTCTTTTGATCTGTTGAAATTTGCAATTATATTATAATTGGATCTGACGCAGGTAATTCCACATATCCGCAGATACATATGCGTATAAGTAGGAATTTTAAAGCTAACAGTAAAGCACATCGCCGTTTTTCTTTGTCTCGACATAATTAATTTATTTTCTTTACATCCGGGTTACATTAAATTCCAAAACATATATTTCAGGTCATAAAAACCTTACATGTGACCACGCTTGTTCCTAATCCACAGCTTTTTTTAACATAAAATCGGCGTACTCTCAATATAGTTTACTGTATATTACCGAAACCGGAACTACCCAAAGAAGCGCCACCTCGCTCAAGGGAGGTAAATACGTAGCGAAATCAGGGATAACTCCGTATATCGGTAGGACCCCATTAAAGTTGTGTTTAATTAAAATATAATTGTATATAATGAAGTTTTACTGTAATTTTATAGAGCAAAACCCGCTTGCATAGTTAAATTCATAATTAAAAGGCACGAAATAAACAAACGATATATGTACAATTTGAACTGATGATTTTTTATTGCGCTTGTTATTTATTTTACTGTCCGCATATCATCGCGTGGGTTTAAGTTCCGGTCTCGGCGTAGGACTTAATATGGGAAGGTCTTTCAGTAGATCTGCGATGCACCGTTGGTTCTACCTAGACATTTGTCTGTGGTCTGCCTTTAAACCTAAATAGCTAAAACCTAAATAATGACCAAATTTTGCCGCGGCGACGGTAAAAAAACGACAAAAAACAAAACAGGAACAATAAACAGTATACTGCCTTTAAATCTTAAATCGAGATCTTGTACCCTTTGCCTTGCCTTATAATTGCACATGAGTGCTGTGACTTGTGTTCATCTACCGTAAATGTTGTTTAATAAACACTGTCCCTAAAATCGTGATGATCAGTTCTCTTACAGTAAGATCATCGAAAATGTCGGGCGATGACATCTGGGAAAGGAACCGCGTAAATAAACGCTTGTCTCACGTGACATATTTGTAAATGCACACACGTCAAAACAGTGAAAACACCGCGTGTTTCTCATATTAAACGTCAGAGATCTTCGAAAATAGCAACAATATTATAAATGTATACGTTTATCAATGAAAGTTACGACAGTATTGCGTCGTTAGGGGTCAGATATAGGTGTCGATAGTCAAGAAAACCCGAAAACTGAGTACCAGTACCGGGATTCTAAAAGTTGTCCCGCGATATTATTTACAGCATATACACGGTTCTTAATGAAATTTAAAATTTGACTTTTAACATATGGTGCAGTGTTACAACTTGGAAGAGATTCAAGAGAAGATAAAACAATTTAGTTAATTACTGTTTGTTGTTCTTGTTTATCGATGAGTGATTTTATAAAACATTGCCTGTAGTTGAGAACACACATACTTCTATGCATCAATGACTGACGTTCATTCATGTTAGAACACAAACCACGCATGCGTTAACTTTTGATTTATTTTGACCATCCTAGGATTGGTTTTGCCGTGTACGCAATGTATATTATTTAGTGTTGTATATTTGTATGCTGTACTGTTGTGGTCGAGCGGTAACGGTCACCGATTTGTAACTCCCCCCCCCAACCCCTGTCCGCCTGGGTTTGATTTCTTACTAGACATAAGTATGAGGTCTTTCTCCACCAACAATTAGACGGACGTTTTAATATGATTGTAATTGTGTCAATAGAAAGTAACAAAAATGTACTCTTCAAATTTGGAGGTTACAAAACTATTTATATCAATGTTCACATTTTGCCATGCATACATATACCCGTGCTACAAGTGTATGCAAGAAAGAAAAGGACATTACACAGTGTAACAAAACACTAAGCATATACGATACATGAATGCAAAACAGTTATGGCATATCATGTGTATAACCAGAATTAGTAATATTTTATTGTTAATTGACAGGAAACACAATGTGTAAGATTCTGATATTTTATCAAGTTACTGATAATTACAAATCATTAAAGACATAATTTGGAGTGAATTTCTCAAGGACAAGGATAAGCACTTATGTTCATGTGATGCTTTGTATGGTCAAAGAGTTCAGTCGTGATAAACAAAATCTAGAAAGTTTGTGCTTTTAATATAAAGAGAAAATATGCACTGCCACTTTGAACTTGTATATATTTACTTGAATAAAATATATTCATTGCTAAAATGGGCCTTTAAATATTAAAGTCATTATTATAAAATCTAAGAAACCGCATTAAATCAAAGAAAACCAAGTTCAGTCACACACAAAAAACAACTTAAGGGTAGTATCCACCAACTTGAACTATTTGTTTTCTCTCTTGCATCTAAATTAATTATTATAACCTGAAAGGATCCTGTGGAATGCTGTTTATTGATACTCTACATCCTTGAGAAAAGTAAAGCGTAACACCTCATTTGTAATTAAAACAATGTATTTCCTATCGGAGCCACGCTGCACAGTTAGCTATTTTTATACTTGATAAACCACGTGACCGCTTACATTTGCGGGTAATCAGCTCTGACGTCATTATTCATTTTAATCTGAAATCCCTACTGTGCTTTTTCTAGATTTAGAAAGTTAGAACACATAAAGCGATTAATTTTGCGATCTGTACCATCTAATAATTTAGACAATCAACAGCAATTATTTAAACTAAAGTTGATATAGTAATTATATCCTAATTTTTATAGAACATGTATAAGATGTTTGTAACATGTATTTAAAAAAATATAAACAGTGGGATAACACCTACCACCACCACCAACCACCACCACCACCACCCACCACCCTACACCCGTGGAAGTTAAACATATCAAATTTGATATGTATTTCGAAGCGCAATTGAAAAAAAAACTCATTTAATTAATAAATATGTTATAAAAAATGAAAATATAAGACACTATTATAATGATTTTTCACGGCATTCAGTTTAATAATATTCAAAATTGTACATTAATAACTTTACCGAAATGTTTTATACGCTGAACTTTGGAAACCATACTCACCATTCGCAATATTTACAATGAGTTATACTACTTAATACTAGACATCAACATGGATAAAATAATAGTTTAGCAGGGTTATTAAAATTTAATTGTAAAAGCAACATTGACTCGTTACAAAATTCGATCAAGTTGTCAACCATTGACAAAACAAAAGATTGCGCGTGAAATTAGAGATGTAAAGAGGAAATCTTCATAGCGTGTAAACTTGAGTTAAAATAATATTTTTACAAAGATATCAATCAGTTCTTTGTTAGCTCTGTTTTCGACATTGAAGTCTTAATCACTAAAGGAAAAAACAACAACACAACCACATTAATGGTATCATAACATGCATTTGATATGGTCAGCAAACTACCCAATATCATTTTTAAGGAGAGAATACTATCATTTTTTTTTTTTAAATTGGCTTAAGATATATCGCAGCGAGACTGTTATAGTCATAATAGCGGTAAAACCTACCCACGGAGGGGTTACGCGCCGGTAACCCACACCACGGAGGGGTTACACGCCGGCAAACCTACCCACGGAGGGGTTACGCGCCGGTAACCCACACCACGGAGGGGTTACACGCCGGAAAACCTACCCACGAAGGGGTTACACGCCGGCAAACCTACCCACGGAGGGGTTACACGCCGGCAAACCTACCCACGGAGGGGTTACACGCCGGTAACCCACACCACGGAGGGGTTACACGCCGGTAACCCACACCACGGAGGGGTTACGCGCCGGTAACCCACACCACGGAGGGGTTACACGCCGGCAAACCTACCCACGGAGGGTAACACGCCGGCAAACCTACCCACGGAGAGGTAACACGCCGGCAAACCTACCCACGGAGAGGTTACACGCCGGCAAACCTACCCACGGAGAGGTTACACGCCGGCAAACCTACCCACGGAGGGGTTACACGCCGGCAACCCTACACATAAGACCAAGTGTATCCCGAACACTTTGCTGTCAAGAGACAGAGCCGTTAAAATGAAATTGTCACAAAACTGGAAACGATGCTTACATGTAGGCCTTGCGCACCGTTTTATTGTCATTTTTATTCGGTAATTTGTAACAGAACAAAACATTTGTATTGCACATACCATGAGTTCGTAGTGGAATTATTTTACAAGTCATATCATGTGAACCTCGTCGCCGCATGGCTTCGATGATGTGCTGGAATCTTAAATTAGAAGCATTAACTAAAACAATGATGTTTTGTATGCGAAAAGATGAAGCTTAATAAATACGAGCAAAGAAAGACGTATTCTGTAATGAACCACAGCATCATTGTAGTCGACCCCAAAGCCTCGGAATTAATTCAAACATGATCTCTCCATTCATAATGATGAGATATACCCTAAGATAATAAATCTTCATCGGAAATATGAGAACATCTTTGCTCTTTCTATCAAAAACGACGATTCCCATGATTTCCATAAGGGAAGTTATCGCCTCTGTAGCTATTGCCCGACAAACAGTCTTCAATTCCGCAGGAACATTTTCTTAATGACTTCCCACTTTACTCGCCGGAGTTCTGTGATTGAAAATTTCACTGCCTTTAAAAGCGATCTAATAGAAAATACAAGCTCCTTGCCTTAACACTTTCACGTGCTTTTGCTGTCTTCAAGATTACAGAATTACTGATCGGCATCGCGAGACGCTCTTTCGAATGAATAGAAACAATCTCCAGGAAGACGTTGATGAAATTTAATTGTGAAACAATTATTGTTGACATAGGAACAAAGGTTTCGACCGTAAACATGCCCTCGCTGTCGAGAAAAGCGCAAAGTGGTAATTGAATTACATAACCTTATGGCTCCTCGATGAGGGATTGTTTCCCGGTCGCTGATGACTGAGTCCTGATTGAACATAAAAAGAAACCAAACACTTTAGCCTGGAATTGCCTAATGCGTTTGTCACGTCTATTTTGGAAGGAGAGAGAATGAGAATTCACTGCTATTGGTTTAAAAATTCGTATCAAATTTTCTAAATATTTTTTCGTATCATGATGCCTAAGATCCGCGAAATTAAACAACATTCGAGGTCTGGAATTGAACTCAATAAGCTTAATAAGGTAGAAATGTCATTTGCTTAATTCATTTCACTTGAATAAATGGGTGTTACGAGGAAATGATTCAGCTTGAGTTGTTTTAGGTAAAAGTTGTTGCTTAATTGGCATGCGTTCATGTTTGACATTAATTCGACGATTATCCCAGCTAATGAGACACCTATTTATTATTCACATCATGTTTTCAAGATAAGATGAAATATGACAAGTGATTATATCAATAACTGAAATCAACTTAGAGTGTTTCTAAGACTAACACACCCCTTCCATTCGTCACGTGAGCTTACTTACAATGAAATTGTGACACAAAATTCGTTCAGAAGGCGGTATCCGACAGTACATTTAATACATGTTACAATATCTTAACCTTTTGTGTTAGAGGGGGGGGGGGGGGGGGGGGGGGGGGGGGGGGGGGGGGGGGGGGGGGCGGTGGAGGGGGAAGGGAGGGGGCGGTGGAGATAAGTTTGGCTTTCTGAATTAACTCATGCTTATGTCAAAGAAATAAAATTAATTTCCAACACAACCCAAATTTAAAAAAAATTACAAATCGTGACAAAAACTCGTTTTTTAACGTTCATTCTTCCAAAATTTTTAGATAACCACGATGCGGATTTCTTTTCAAAATAGATTATTAGCGCGGTTATAAATGTTATAATGACAACTGCGGTTTTATGGTTCACTAATAACATGGCTGGAGGGTATCAGTACACAGCTCTTCGCGGAATCGTTTCAGCTAACAATAATTTATTTGGCCATTTCAGGGAGAAAAATTATTCTGAACTGTTGAATACTACTTTAAAATTGAGAAATGTTTAAGTCTTAAATTATTATTATAGACGTAGGAAAAGTTTCATTCATGAAAAAAAATCAAAGAAGTTTCTGTGCCTTTTCGGAGTTTGGTATATGTTGCAATACTCATAGGACTTTGTCATATATTCTTTTTCATGATCACAACAATGTTACTTGTGCAGTGTGGCGGTCGTAAAAAATCTCCCCGTGCATGCAATCTATGTTGTCATTTAATTCATCCTATAAGGATTGTTACGTGTATTTCCTTTGATGGACATTGAACTATGGTTTTTCAATTCCATCTTCACATGAACAGGATGCTACAACCATTTATTCGTCTCTGGTCATGTTTGTTCATGATTCAGAAAGTTAATTTTATTTGTCAACCATTTTGTGTTGTTTTTCAAATCGAAATACTACCATATTCCTTTTCTGAACACTATGTGGACATTATTTTTCGATGACGTCACTTCTTTCGTCATAACGTATAGAAAGTATCAGCGCATGGACATTTTGTTTTCAAATAGATCGTTTTTCTTTTCGTTGCTTGCATTTGAGAAACTCGTCAGGAAGTGCGAGGTAAGAGCTCTGTAAAACCGGTTTAAGCACTCCAGTCGGTCCATATTGCCGACTGACCGTTCCAAGGCGGTAACTGTCGGGTTTGCTCTTTTCCTTAAATAACTCATCACAAATTTGTTCTTACTTTTCGCTTGGCTTGCATGTGAAATACCTTTGTTCTGTGCCTTTTCGGAGTTTGGTATATGTTGCAATACTCATAGGACTTTGTCATATATTCTTTTTTTTTCTGAGAACTCTCTACTTTTTTCACAATGTCAACTACTGCATCAAAAGCAAAGCACGTAGTCATATTTCATTTGTTACAATTTAAACTTGATACCTATTCTGTAAATCCTAAATGATATTATCGTTGTAGAATCTTTAGCCATATTGTATGTTCTTAATTAAATTCATGATGCGCAATCTTACTTAACCAATTTCATTCAATATACCAGGGTCAACAAACGGGGTTTACGCACTATACACACAAAATTTAAAGCTAGCCAATCAAATTAATACCTTTAAATAGATCATACGACGAATTATTCAAGAAAATTACACATGACGTCATTAAATGTAAAAATAAATAAAAAAATCTTATAGTCTTTTTCATTGATTTCCCGTGTTTTGATTAACGTTTCATGTTGACTGGATTTTGTTTTGTTATATATTTGTATTCCATATAAAGATTGCTTTTTTACCGCGTGTTTAGTAAAGTTGAGTTGAGTTGAATAATTTCAAATTACGAAGATATTGACACATATTGCAAGCAGCTTCTCTTTACATCACATCTATTTTACAATCATGTTTAAAATGATTGACTGTCTTACTTCTTTTCATTATTCAAAGTTTTCTTATCAGTCTGTCAGATCTCCGACATTCCTTTCGATTTTCCAAACAAGGAGTTATGAGAACAATTCACTGGCGATCGGTGATGAGATTTAATCTGAAAACCTATCAGCGAGCCTCGAGAGGATAGTTCGGTCTTCTGACACGGAATTGAGCCATTTATCTGCTATCAGCAAATCTAAAGTCAGGGGAAACATCTGGTTTATGATAACGGCTTAACGTCAATGTAAAATGACATGTTCGTGGATTTAAATTGGTTTTAAACGAGTTGTATAAATTTACACACGTAATATCAGATTTAAAGTCAGGTTTGAATTCTTAGCAAAATCACGTCTGCATACTGCCATTCATCTGCACCGCAACAATTTACAAATAGACCATTTACTTATTTCTGTAGACACCATGGGGATAAGGGTCTTCTCTGTACATGTTTTTTTTTCTTTTTTCCATCATTGAAGTGCATACCTCTATTAAAATGAAATTTGCCTTCGTGTTACAGTTTTGAATATTTTGTTTCAATAAAAACGAAATAAGACTTTTCTTATCGATCTGTACCAACAGTGACTAGAGATGGGCGACAACTCCTTGACATCTGTTGGATTATGATTGCGCAGATGAATGGACAGCAAGTGATTTTCTAAGCTATTTGCCAACAATCTCATGTTCCCTGATGACAATGAATGTTATACTATTAAAGGCCGGATCCAGATGATCATCATATTAAAAAACTGTTGTTACGATTCAACTTATTGAATGTTAACATGTGGCAACAGTAGATAATCTATTAATTATTAAATCTACTATTTTGCGTAGCTTTTTAATACTATTTTTAGATTCTGCGCCGTTCTTGCAAAGCGTATTTGGAACGTCACGTGACGATTTTTACTGAATTGCCAGTACAGACCTTGGTCGGATTGTCGCAAGTGTCAGCATTTTTGTTTTTAGCTGTAAACTCACGTGACCTTTTGACGCGTCATTGAGCTGCGGTAAAAAAAGCTGCGGTAATTTGATTATGTATCTTCCTAACAATAAAAACACGGTTTTAACCAGTGAAGGTGTCAACTTTCGTTTTAGAGTCTGGAGTTATATTAGTAGCAACGAAGACATACTTTTCACGTACTAAATAATCCACGGAACTCAAATTAGCAACTCGGATTTTAACTTTACTCTAGGGCGCTATCGAGCATCAATTTGTCAAGTTCACTGTTAGCAAAGTAATTTGATGAACAAACAAAAACGATAAGACAACGACTCCAGACTTATTTCAGAGGTTATAAACAGAACTGATCTGTCACATGGCTATAAACAGAACTGATGCTGTCACATGGCTCTAAACAGAACTGATGCTGTCACATGGCTATAAACAGAACTGATACTGTGACATGGCTATAAACAGAACTGACGCTGTCACATGGCTATAAGCAGAACTGATGCTGTCACATGGCTATAAACAGAACTGATGCTGTCACATGGTTATAAGCAGAACTGATGCTGTCACATGGCTACAAACAGAACTGATGCTGTCACATGGCTATAAACAGAACTGATGCTGTCACATGGCTATAAACAGAACTGATACTGTCACATGGCTATAAGCAGAACTGATGCTGTCACATGGCTATAAACAGAACTGATGCTGTCACATGGTTATAAGCAAAACTGATGCTGTCACATGGCTATAAACAGAACTGATGCTTCACATGGTTATAAGCAGAACTGAAGCTGTCACATGGCTATAAACAGAACTGATGCTGTCACATGGCTATAAACAGAACTGATGCTGTCACATGGCTATAAACAGAACTGATACTGTGACATGGCTATAAACAGAACTGATGCTGTCACATGGCTATAAACAGAACTGATACTGTGACATGGCTATAAACAGAACTGATGCTGTCACATGGCTATAAGCAGAACTGATGCTGTCACATGGCTATAAACAGAACTGATGCTGTCACATGGCTATAAACAGAACTGATACTGTGACATGGCTATAAGCAGAACTGATGCTGTCACATGGCTATAAACAGAACTGATGCTGTCACATGGCTATAAACAGAACTGATACTGTCACATGGCTATAAGCAGAACTGATGCTGTCACATGGCTATAAACAGAACTGATGCTGTCACATGGCTATAAACAGAACTGATACTGTCACATGGCTATAAACAGAACTGATACTGTCACATGGCTATAAACAGAACTGATACTGTGACATGGCTATAAGCAGAACTGATGCTGTCACATGGCTATAAACAGAACTGATACTGTGACATGGCTATAAACAGAACTGATGCTGTCACATGGATATAAGCAGAACTGATGCTGTCACATGGCTATAAACAGAACTGATACTGCCACATGGCTATAAACAGAACTGATGCTGTCACATGGCTATAAACAGAACTGATGCTGTCACATGGCTATAAGCAGAACTGATACTGTCTCATGGCTATAAACAGAACTGATGCTGTCACATGGCTTTAAACAGAACTGATGCTGTCACATGGCTATAAACAGAACTGAAACTGTCACATGGCTATAAGCAGAACTGATACTGTCACATGGCTTTAAACAGAACTGAAACTGTCACATGGCTATAAACAGAACTGATACTGACACATGGCTATAAACAGAACTGAAACTGTCACATGGCTATAAACAGAACTGAAACTGTCACATGGCTATAAACAGAACTGATGCTGTCACATGGCTATAAACAGAACTGATACTGTCACATGGCTATAAACAGAACTGATACTGTCACATGGCTATAAACAGAACTGATACTGTGACATGGCTATAAGCAGAACTGATGCTGTCGCATGGCTATAAACAGAACTGATACTGTGACATGGCTATAAACAGAACTGATACTGTGACATGGCTATAAGCAGAACTGATGCTGTCACATGGCTATAAACAGAACTGATACTGCCACATGGCTATAAACAGAACTGATGCTGTCACATGGCTATAAACAGAACTGAAACTTTCACATGGCTATAAGCAGAACTGAAACTGTCACATGGCTATAAACAGAACTGATACTGACACATGGCTATAAACAGAACTGAAACTGTCACATGGCTATAAACAGAACTGAAACTGTCACATGGCTATAAACAGAACTGATACTGCCACATGGCTACAAACAGAGCTGATGCTGTCACATGGCTATAAACAGAACTGATGCTGTCACATGGCTATAAACAGAACTGATGCTGTCACATGGCTATAAACAGAACTGATACTGTCACATGGCTATAAACAGAACTGATATGTCACATGGCTATAAACAGAACTGATGCTGTCACATGGTTATAAACAGAACTGATACTGTCACATGGCTATAAACAGAACTGAAACTGTCACATGGCTATAAACAGAACTGATACTGTCACATGGCTATAAACAGAACTGATATGTCACATGGCTATAAACAGAACTGATGCTGTCACATGGTTATAAACAGAACTGATACTGTCACATGGCTATAAACAGAACTGAAACTGTCACATGGCTATAAACAGAACTGATGCTGTAACATGGCTATAAACAGAACTGATGCTGTCACATGGCTATAAACAGAACTGATGCTGTCACATGGCTCTTAACAGAACTGATGCTGTCACATGGCTATAAACAGAACTGATGCTGTCACATGGCTCTAAACAGAACTGATGCTGTCACATGGCTATAAACAGAACTGAAACTGTCACATGGCTTTTAACAGAACTGATGCTTTCACATGCCTATAAGTAGAACTGATGCTGTCACATGGCTATAAACTGAACTGATGCTGTCACATGGCTATAAGCAGAACTGATACTGTAACATGGCTATAAACAGAACTGATGCTGTCACATGGCTATAAACAGGACTGATGCTGTCACATGGCTATAAGCAGAACTGATGCTGTCACATGGCTTTAAACAATACTGATACTGTCACATGGCTATAGACGGAACTGATACTGTCACATGGCTATAAACAGAACTGATACTGTCACATGGCTATAAACAGAACAGATACTGTCACATGGCTTTTAACAGAACTGATGCTTTCACATGCCTATAAGTAGAACTGATGCTGTCACATGGCTATAAACAGAACTGATGCTGTCACATGGCTATAAACAGAACTGATGCTGTCACATGGCTATACAGAACTGATGCTGTCACATGGTTATAAGCAGAACTGATGCTGTCACATGGCTACAAAAAGAACTGATGCTGTCACATGGCTATAAACAGAACTGATGCTGTCACATGGCTATAAACAGAACTGATACTGTCACATGGCTATAAGCAGAACTGATGCTGTCACATGGCTATAAACAGAACTGATGCTGTCACATGGTTATAAGCAAAACTGATGCTGTCACATGGCTATAAACAGAACTGATGCTTCACATGGTTATAAGCAGAACTGATGCTGTCACATGGCTATAAACAGAACTGATGCTGTCACATGGCTATAAACAGAACTGATGCTGTCACATGGCTATAAACAGAACTGATACTGTGACATGGCTATAAACAGAACTGATGCTGTCACATGGCTATAAACAGAACTGATACTGTGACATGGCTATAAACAGAACTGATGCTGTCACATGGCTATAAGCAGAACTGATGCTGTCACATGGCTATAAACAGAACTGATGCTGTCACATGGCTATAAACAGAACTGATACTGTGACATGGCTATAAGCAGAACTGATGCTGTCACATGGCTATAAACAGAACTGATGCTGTCACATGGCTATAAACAGAACTGATACTGTCACATGGCTATAAGCAGAACTGATGCTGTCACATGGCTATAAACAGAACTGATGCTGTCACATGGCTATAAACAGAACTGATACTGTCACATGGCTATAAACAGAACTGATACTGTCACATGGCTATAAACAGAACTGATACTGTGACATGGCTATAAGCAGAACTGATGCTGTCACATGGCTATAAACAGAACTGATACTGTGACATGGCTATAAACAGAACTGATGCTGTCACATGGCTATAAGCAGAACTGATGCTGTCACATGGCTATAAACAGAACTGATACTGCCACATGGCTATAAACAGAACTGATGCTGTCACATGGCTATAAGCAGAACTGATACTGTCACATGGCTATAAACAGAACTGATGCTGTCACATGGCTTTAAACAGAACTGATGCTGTCACATGGCTATAAACAGAACTGAAACTGTCACATGGCTATAAGCAGAACTGATACTGTCACATGGCTTTAAACAGAACTGAAACTGTCACATGGTTATAAACAGAACTGATACTGTCACATGGCTATAAACAGAACTGAAACTGTCACATGGCTATAAACAGAACTGATACTGTCACATGGCTATAAACAGAACTGATATGTCACATGGCTATAAACAGAACTGATGCTGTCACATGGTTATAAACAGAACTGATACTGTCACATGGCTATAAACAGAACTGAAACTGTCACATGGCTATAAACAGAACTGATGCTGTAACATGGCTATAAACAGAACTGATGCTGTCACATGGCTATAAACAGAACTGATGCTGTCACATGGCTCTTAACAGAACTGATGCTGTCACATGGCTATAAACAGAACTGATGCTGTCACATGGCTCTAAACAGAACTGATGCTGTCACATGGCTATAAACAGAACTGAAACTGTCACATGGCTTTTAACAGAACTGATGCTTTCACATGCCTATAAGTAGAACTGATGCTGTCACATGGCTATAAACTGAACTGATGCTGTCACATGGCTATAAGCAGAACTGATACTGTAACATGGCTATAAACAGAACTGATGCTGTCACATGGCTATAAACAGGACTGATGCTGTCACATGGCTATAAGCAGAACTGATGCTGTCACATGGCTTTAAACAATACTGATACTGTCACATGGCTATAGACGGAACTGATACTGTCACATGGCTATAAACAGAACTGATACTGTCACATGGCTATAAACAGAACAGATACTGTCACATGGCTTTTAACAGAACTGATGCTTTCACATGCCTATAAGTAGAACTGATGCTGTCACATGGCTATAAACAGAACTGATGCTGTCACATGGCTATAAACAGAACTGATGCTGTCACATGGCTATACAGAACTGATGCTGTCACATGGCTCTTAACAGAACTGATACTGTCACATGGCTATAAACAGAACTGATGCTGTCACATGGCTATAAACAGAACTGATACTGTCACATGGCTATAAACAGAACTGATGCTGTCACATGGCTATAAACAGAACTGATGCTGTCACATGGCTATAAGCAGAACTGATGCATTCACCTGGTCATGCACAGAGCTGTTTATTTCACCTGCAATTAAATCCAAATATGCAATAATTCCCAAATGGTTTTTGGCTAAAGAAGAGTTGACTTATAAGTATGCAAAATGTGTACTTTATGAGACCAAGGGCGATATTATAGCAGTGCTTTATTCGATGACAGAGAAACATACTGAAACATTTTTATAAATCGTTTATTCCCAGTTAACCTGTTAAACGGTTCATACGTTATATAGACATACTACAAGCCAAACAATTACAGAGCTTCAAATACAGACATCCTTGGGGAACAGTGTTCAAATGGCAGTTCTATCTTTTGTTAGATAACACCTACGGTCCTTTGACTTGAAATTCTCTGACTTTATCACCTGTTTTATGGAGATAATGCCATTACAAACAGTGACATTTCTTACTGTTGCTTAAACTAATTGGCCATTTTACTTAGACGAGATAAAGTGTTTGTTAATGATGGATGATCTGAGTATCTCAATGCAAACATAAACATCAACATACACTCCAAAGAATACAAGCATAAAAGCCGAGGAATCCAAATAAAAGGACCTGCTTGCACTGAAGGGGTATTAAAGGTGGTATCCGAGAGTGTGCCTATATCTAATGTATATAACATTATCTGGCCTCTGTTTGGTGTATTGTGCAAAATTTAGAAAGAAAAACATCATACTCTAGTCTAAGCTTTGACGATTGGGATTTCTTCTAAAAACAGACACCGGCTTAACAACGGATGGCGTGAATGAGCTGAAACATAAGTGGCCATTTGGTTGACTTACTTTAAAAAATGCTAACTGTGCAGCGTGGCTCAGATAGGAAAACATATTTGTAATGACGATTGTGGCTTTATGGTTCACTTTTCAGACAGCTTTAGGATATCAATAAACATCATTTTGCGAGATCTGTTCAGGTAACAATAGTTAATTAAGTTGTTTAATGAAAATATGTTTCGTCCAAGGATAGCACCTTTAAGGGGAGATCATTCAATAATGTCTTCTTTTTAATAAGAATCAACCCAATCTATTTCAGTGGTTCGCCGTATCGGACACCCTTATCAGAACCGAACTCCACCTAAACGGAAGAAACCGAGGACTTCTTTCTCTCGGCTTCAGATCATGGAACTGGAGAAGAGGTTCCACAGACAAAAATATTTGGCCTCGGCAGAACGGTCGGCCCTGGCCAAGTCTCTAAAGATGACAGACGCCCAGGTGAAGACTTGGTTCCAAAACAGGAGGACAAAATGGAGGTGAGGGCAATGTTGTCTGACTTACTAACTGGAATTTGTCTGATTAATTTGATGGATCAAACTAGTACTTTTCTAACTAGGTAGGAAGTTGTCTAAATAATTCAATGGACCAACAGTAGACTATTCTTTCTTTTCAAACTCGCTAGACATTAGTCTAAATCATTGGACGGGTCAACGGGTAACTAGCGTAACAAGGTAGAAGTTTGTCTAAATAACTGACGGGTCAACGGTTTTTGTTTTTTCTAAATAGGTAGAAATTTGTTAAATTATTTAATGGATGGATCAATGAATGATATATCTAGCTAGGTAGAACATATGTCTATATAACTGGACGGATTCATGAATTACTTTTCTAATTAGGCAGAAAATTGTCTAAATAATTGGAAGGGTAAACGGATGACTTGCTTTACTAGGTAAAATGTATCTAAATAATTCAATGGTTAATCGGAGATTTTACTTACAAGGTAGAAATTTGTCTAAATAATTCAATGGGTCAACGAATGACTAGCCTAACAAGGAAGAAATCTCGAAAGGTCAGCATAAGGTTATTCTATTTTTTTATTTTTACGGGAACGGGTAAAACTGACTGTTGAAGTGAATAACTTCACGTTATAACAAAACAATAGTTTGTTGCCTTTTTTTAAAGTTACTAACCAGATAGATGTATTTTAATTGCATTTTGCTGGTAGAGCAGTTTGGCCTCTAATGTTAAACAAGCCCTTATGCACACTTTACAAGATGGAATAATCGTCAGCTATAAATAGTGCGCAATAGCAGAACTCTTCAAATGGAAAACAGTTGTATTTTTGAGTTAGAATAGTTGAGCGCATGAAAATCTAACTTGAATATAGCTGTATTTGTACAAGAGTATTCTAACTTAAGTTGAAATAATTTTCCTTTTATCGTGTTATTGATTGAATATTGACTAATTTTTGTGTGTTTTTTATGTCAAAACTTGAGTTTTATATGTAATTTATTAAATTTATTATTGTAGAATATATAGAATACTAAAATATCAGGAAAAATATTTAAAAAAAATACCGAATTTGACCCGTCTTCTGTTGGCCTGTCATAATGAACAATGTTACAGCTGCATCTAAATTACGGCATTTAGTCCATTTCATTTAATTATAACCATCCAACTATATGGCAACTTTATAACGGCTTACTTCTTATAAAGGATAAAGGAAACACCAATAAGTGTTCTAAAACGAAAGCGCAGACAGTCAGACCAACGAACACGGAGACGGGCGGATAACTGGCAACCTATTAAACGCTGCAATCTGAATTGTTTTATATTGTTTCGCATCAGTCGGAAAATCTTATATGAAGACGAACAGTTATTATGTGCATTCTTTTAAGTTTCCTTTTGATGCATTGACTTTCCGAAAAGGTATCATGCACTTGCGTAAAAAATATTTAAAAAACACACACACACACAGAACACAGGCTGTTCAAACATTATTCATTTCTAATCTATTTAAAGCAGACCAATCAAATCTGGTTAAAATTGTTAAAAACGCCAAACAATATGTGTACAGTATTTATTTAAATATATAATTCACATTATTATTTACACCTTATTGCGATGCAAAAGAACCGAAAACATTATAAACATATTTTAAATCCATTTTGAAACAAACTTACAAAAGTTAACTTACAAACTTACACTATTATGATTTTTACAAAGGCATTTCCTTCTTTAAGACAATCATTGGGAAACTTTGCCTATATACAGGTATTTACGTTTCAGACGACAAACGGCAGAAGAGCGGGAAGCCGAACGACAGGCCGCAAACCGTCTCATGATGTCGTTGCAGGCGGAAGCTAGCAAAACAGTTTACGACATAAGAGACCCTTTGTGCATGAGTAATTCATCCCTGCACGCGCTTCAAAATCTACAGCCATGGGTTGAAGAGGGACAGAGAAACTCGAGTTGAGTGATATGTCATTAACGGCAGCACAGAATTGAACCCCATGCGACAATATCTGTCATATTTAATGTCAATTACCAACAAAGAAGCTCCAAGCAAGTGTAACCAAGCAATACAAAATATGGTACGCATTCATTTCCAAAATGAAGAAACCGATATTTAAAATAACAATGACTTTTGATATTTCTGGTGACGTCTCTTGTGTCTTTTCTGCGGACGGACATTCAGTCAGATTCCACGTGCAATTCTACGTGCAAATTCACATGCCGTGAACAAATTGAGACAGTATTTTAACTCAGTTGACTGTTATATCAGTAGATACCTCATACAAATCCAAACAATATCAGACTGGCATGGAATGTCACAAAGGACTTCCTTATGCAGTAAAGAATGGATTCACTGTAGTGTCGATTATTGATAACCAGTGGTGACATTTAACATGGAACGAACAGGACTCCGTATGCAAGCGCATAGAACGGATGTACACGTTTAACACACACAACCAAACAAGGAGCTTATAGATAACCCCGAAAATGTGACGAAAGGATGCTTCAGAAAGTTTTTGTGGAAAGAGGCGAGACTTTGAACTTTTAAAGACGGCGATTTTCCCGCTCTCTTTTTGGTACTGTTTTTCGTAAAGGGGACGTAAATGGGATTGACGCTACATCAGTATTGTGCACATGGGCTCTAGCCGAACAATGTCGTCAATACACAAACAATTTCTTAAAGGTGGTATCCGACAGTTCGAGTATATCTAATTCATGTTACAACATCTAATTCATAATTAAGATTATTTGGGCATTAATTCGGCAAAAACCAATACGCAAGTCCATGTAAAAGCGTTTATGAACAATGCTTTAAAGTCTGAAATCGTGACAATAGCTCAAATGTTAATTTCTTATCAATATATATAAATAAGCACAATCCGGGATTTCTGTTAAAAATTGATAACGATATCAGTGTGGAAAAGCAAGGGAACACGTGGATTTCTAAGTTAAGAAACAAATAAAACAAACAAAAACAAAACAATATACACTCACCATGCAGGTTGACTCAAATGAAAATGTTTGCAATGACGAGTGGGGTGTTGTTTTTTACTTTTTACATTGAAGTAGAGTATCAATAAACAACATTTCAAGACATCTTTCCAGGTAAGAATTATGAATTTGGTTGTTTGAGGGGAACAGCAGGCCTAAACTGTCGGAATCACCTTTAAAGAACAGTCCGTTATAACCAAATAGTTGAAATGATGGTTGTTATTTTTTAAATTGAGACATTATATAAAACAGTTAGCAAGTTTTTTAAAAATAATTTTAAAACAAGTAGATTTATGTTCATGTTTTTTCCAACACATACATTTATTTAAAAAAAGTATTTTGTTAATATGGAACAGTAACAATAATTGATTGATGTTATACTGTTAAAATGCTTTATATTGTGCCATAAGTTTGTCTAAAATTTGATCATTGAATGTAAAATGAGTCATGGATTTAATTTTAAAATATACTTCAATTTATAAAGCTATTTGAAGTTAAGTTGAATGTTATGCAAAAAGTTTGAAGACATGAGCAGATTTCATATTAAGCTTATCATATACTTTCAAAGTGACATGCCAATACAAAACAAAATACAATTTATAAACCAACACAACATATATAAACTTCAAACACCGTTTATAAACAAAAAACACAATTTTATAAACAAAAGACAACAACATCAATACATCACATATAAACAAAAACGTAACATAAAGATACAAAACAACAACATATTTCAAATAAAACAAAAACTTATAAACTTAAAAAAAACTACATAAAAATACATCTATCAACACAAATACATATATACAAACACGCCAAATATAAACAAAAACATACCACATTTAAACAAAAGCATACCATATTTAAACAAAAGAATACCATATTTAAACAAAAGCACAACATTTATAAACAAACACCAAGCATATATATCTAAATAAAAACCCAGCATATATATAAACAAAAACCCAGCATATATATAAACAAAACCCCAGCATATATATAAACAAAAACCCAGCATATATATAAACAAAAACCCAGCGTATATATAAACAAAAACCCAGCATATATATAAACAAAAACGCATCATATATATAAACAAAAACGCAACATATATAAACAAAAAAAAAACACAACATATATATACAAAAAACACAACATATATATACAAACACACACCATATTTATAAACAAAAACCCAACATATATAAAAACAAAAATGCAGTATTAACAACAACGCAGCATATATATAAACATATAACACAACACATATCCTCCAAAATGACGATTACGAGCTTTTATCTCGACAATGTGATATATGTCAATAACCAACAAAATGCATAAGATGGGCAAAATGTAGGTTAAAATGTACAAAAGAAAACCATACTATCGGTCTAAATGACAAACTCCAAAAGTCTTGAACTATTCAGGGTCAGGTAGCACGTATATTCGATCTGGAAAGCAGCTTTTTAATAAGTACATTTAGTTATATGTTTGTAGACAATTTTTTGTTGATCGTCGTTTGTTTGTTTTTTTGTTATGATTTTTAGAAAACTCTTGTATTATAATTATATCGTTCTGTTAAAAGAACAAAATATTATTTGTAATGTTTCTAACGTTTCAAATTTACTGTATACAGAAGTTATTGTTAAAACGCCCAAAATTGCAACTTTAAAAAACCCAACTGAATCCTTAATTATAAATATTGTGAATGCTTTTACTCTTTATTGATTAATAGGGTTGGTAACGTTCTCTAATTAAAGACTATCAATTTAATGTTAAGCTGTTGTACAAAGAAAATATTTTCACTTTTATATTCCGGAAAAGCATTCCCGCCATTATTCTCGCCATTTGTAATCAACAGCTCACAATTTCAGTGACATTCATTTCATGCCTCAATCCTAATACCGAACTTTTAAGATAAAAACAGCATTACTTTCTCAATGACTTAATTGATTAAATAATCAATTCATTCGTTTTAAACCGTTATTGGGCATCTAAGTATAAGTGTATTAATCGTGTATTGCTATGGTAACAGAAAATAACACAAACGATCCTCTGTAAATAAATTACTAATAAATTTAGAAATCTGCGGATCACTTTACATTAATTGAAGTATGGTTACTATTTTTATACATTTCGAAGATTATTGACAACGGTTCTCATGTGTAATAAACACAAATAACTAAAACCACTTGTGTGCAGTATTTATTACTTATTACACAGACAACTGTAGTAATTAGTGTGTTTGTCCTTCGATGCTGTTTTATTTGCTAAAGTTATTTTTTGGTAATTGCTTCACAATGCGCGGGGAATTCGATTTCCGTTGCTAAAAGGTGGTATCTAATAATTTGGACCAAAATTAATTTCTCTCGAATAGCCAAATAAGTCATGGTGATCTGACAAGTTCCTGCAAAATGCTGTTCATTGATGTCCTACATCTTTGAAAACAGTCAAGCATAAATCAGAACCCGTCATTGCAAACAGGTATTTCCTATCCATGCCACGCTGCAGAGATGGTGGATACAGCCTTTAAACACATTACTGATTTTAGGAAAGATTATTTACCAGCTTTTATAATTATATGGATTTTTGAGAAAAAAAACAGGGTTTGACAACATGTCAGTGATTTTCTGACATTTCTTTTTTTCCTACAAATAAATGTGTACATGCGTGCATGTGTGCGTGCGTGTCTGTACGACCCGACAATCATAACCACAATGTAATGTGCTTAAGTTGTATTAATACATATATGTTTTTAAGTATTTCTTTTATTATAATAACTTTATTTTGTTTTACAATATTTCATGATCTGGACAGATATGTACAGTGATATATTTGAAATAAAACATGTATATGTTATAAAAGGAATTTGTTTTTATTCATATTTTAAAAAGATCACATAATTTTTTTCAGATGATACTTTGCTGGTTATCCTTGAATCCAATCATATCGGATCGTTTGAAAGAGTGTGGTGTTGTAATTTGTAAAACCCCTTTTCAATCTAGTTTCTCAACTGATTTCAATTAAAGTTTCAATATAAAATTGATCGTATCATAACCCAACCTTAAAACTAAGCATTGACTAAACTTATGTCGAGAATTGGATCGTTTTTATGAAGATTCTTAGATGTGTGTGCGTGCGTGCGTGCGAGTGTGTGTGCTTGTGTGTGTGTGTGTGTGTGTGTGTGTGTGTGTGTGTGTGTGTGTGTGTGTGATTGTGTGTGTGTGTGTGTGTGTGTGTGTGTGTGTGTGTGTGTGTGTGTGTGTGTGTGTGTGCTTGGAAGAGGAGGAGGAGGTGGGGCGAGGGTGGGGTGGGCGAGTAAGCGGTTTCTGACTTAATGCTGATATCCGACAGTCTGCCTACATCAAATTGTTTTTAACATAATTTTTCCTCTGTTTTGGGAAATTTTGGCATAACCTTCTACATAAACTCCTACTTTAGTCTAAGTAAAGACGATTTTGATCGCTATTTTGCTAGAATTGTCAACTATTGTGAAAAACCCGCTCCAAATGTCCATTCTTTCCAAATCTATAATGAAGAACAATCGTGATCCCTGCTAAAAATAGATATCAGGGGCGTGCCTGCCGTTACGCACTTACGCACGTGCGTACGGTGGCTTCCAGAAATTGAAAAAATAAAAACGCCAAAAAGCGAATAAAAATCGTCGCCTAACCCGGGTTAGGCACTACCTGTAAGATCTAGTGGTTTTCATCATTCATAATTTCAAATGTCTAACTTACACCCATCTTTTTCTTGTTTGACTATATATATATATATATATATATATATATGTATATATATATATATATATATATATATATATATATATATATATATATATATATATATATATATATATATATATATATATATATATATATATATATATATATATATATAGTCTTAATTTTACAACTATTACTTGTTTTCAAGAAAAAAAAATGTTTTGTATACAATATGAAGCGTTATAAAGACACCTGAAAAAGTATGACGTATTTGCTATTTCAAATGATAGTTTTGGCAATTTTTTATGTTTAATAACGCCCCAGAATGCACCTACGGCGTTATGTAGTAATTTTTTTCCGGGGGAGCATGCCGGACCCCCCTAGCAGGAGTGCGTATACACAAAAGTCGTCTTGGCACGCCCCTGGATATCGATGTCGTGGCGAACAACCTCGATGATGATACAACGTAATTTCAAAAGTATTGAAAAGTATTCAAGAGCATATAAAAGTATTGAGAAAAACATCGTGGGTCCAAACTGTCGGATACCACCTTTAAACTAAAAATTTCCTTAAATCTTGAAAAATCGTAATCGTATAAGTCTTTATAAATACGACACAAGATGCATGGAAAAAGTTAAATAAATAAAACCTTACAAAAAACTTGGGCACCTGTTTCAGTTTCATTCTGGTCATTTGAAATATTTAAAAGATTTAAAGCTATTTCTGTTGTTAGGATGAAAAGGCTTAAAACTACTTTTGATTGATTTGTTTATAAGGTAGATTGCAGCAACTCATTTATGGTTATACTATATAGTTTGTTTATGTTGTGTTTCGTTTATATGTTGTTTTTTGTTTTTGTTTTGTTTTTTGTTTTTTGTTGTTGTTGTTTTTGTTATTGTTGCTTTTTGTTTGTTTGTTTGTTTTTGCACCGACTCAATTGTGGCCATACTGGCGACGTCCAGCTAATTATTGGTGGAGGAAGACACCAGACGTATATCTGGGTAGAACCACCGGCACACCGCATGTTAACTGGAAAACCTCCCAACGTGAAAGTTCTCGCCCCGACCTGGACTCGAACCCACGCGGTGAGGGACTGAGGAGTTTCAAGTCAGTGACTCTAACCGCTCGGTCACGGGCGCTCCCCTTTTATATGTTGTTCATGCATTATTAGAGAGAATTAATACAAAAGGTTATGCCAGATGCAGAGATGGAGTGAATCTATCCGGCAAGAGGGGAGAAATTACTTTGTGTTGCCTCTGGAGAATAAAAGGTTAGTAGTATGTATGGACTTAGTTTATCCGGCGAGTGTGAAGGGAACAATTTTGTCGAAACTCTGATGAATATAAGGCTTGTAATCAGAGATGGAGTTAATTTATCCGGCGAGTAGGGAGTTATGATTTTGTCTCACCTTCATTGAGTAAGAAGTTACTATCGGAGATGGATTTAGTTTATCGGGAGAGTAGGGAGAAATTATTTTGTCTCACCTTTATTGAATAATAGGTAAGTTTCAAGGATGAACTATGTTTATCCGGCAAGTAGCGAGGAATTATTTTGTCGAACCTCTGGTGAATCAAAGGTTAGTGTCAGAGATGGAATTTGTTTATACGGCGAGTAACAAAAAATAAAATATTGTCGAGTGCCTGGTGAATAATAGGTTAGAAGAAGAGATGGAGTAAGCTTATCCGGCGTTTGAGGAGGAATACTTTTGTCGAGTTTCTGTTGAATGATTGGTTTGTAGAAGAGAAGGAACTTTGATGGTTTGATTGTTTTATATCTAATGATTTTTGTTTAAGATTTAAGAACCTTTTCTACTTAAGTTAAGTAAGGAAAATGTAAAAAAAATGAATTCTGAAGTTGTTAAATCATTTTGCTGACATAATAATATAGTGAAATCATGGAATATAATAATCAATGTTGGAAGAAATTCGTACAATATAGTTCTTTTCAAACAATAAACAATGTAAAGGAAATTTTAGAAATTTATCAAATGGTTAAAATACACTTTCGAGTTGCAAACACACTGTTTCGGTCTCTTTGTCGTGCATCTTCATTAGCTTTGATCTTGATACATACCTGAAAGGTGGTATCCGATAGTTTGCCTTTAGCGAATTCATGTAACAATGTCTTGCACTTTTTAGGGGATTTAAGGTTAAATGTCATACTTTAGTCTAACAAAGTCGATTATGAACATTAACAGAATTATAAGACAATAACATTCGCCCCATATCGTTATAAATGTCCAAGATTTCTAAATCTACAAGTAAGCACGATGGGGATTTCAGTTAAATTTATATCGATGTCAGAGCGGTTTACCCAAAAGATCATGTAATTGGTCAACGAGGTAAGCCGTTTAAAAAAAAGCTAACTGTGCATTGTGGCTCAGATAGAAAATACATGTTTGTAATGGGTATAAGGCACCAATGAACAACATTTTGCTGGATCTTATAAGGTAACAATTATTTAATTGACTGCATGAGCGGAAAACCTTTTTACAAAGTGTCGGATACATCTAGGTAACAGTTATTCGATTGACTGCGTGCGCGGAAAACCTTTGCATAGATAGTCGGACACCATCTACATAACAATTACTTAATTAACTGCATAAGCGGAAAACCTTTGTACAAAGTGTCGAATACCATTAATAAGTCAACTCATTATGGCACGGCACCCATGACACACACATGACACACAAGAAATCATTTTTATAATGTCCATTCAATGATAGAGTATGTTGTTTGAAATATTTTAAGAAGAAAAAATATATCTATATAATATAAAATATATGCGGCGTTTGTGAGGCATGTACACAATTTATTGATTTCTTTATTATATGAATAAAATATGACTGTAAAAAGAAAGGCACCGAGAGATTTAATTTTATACCAGTCGCTCGCTACTGTCCTTTGTCATTTTTAATTCCGAGGTTCCTCAATTAATAGAGACTGGATCAAGCGATACTTATGCATTTCACATGCTAATACTGTAAGAAATGAATGTTAATGACTTAAATACGCCCCCACACTCCTTCTTCTGCTTTGAAAGAAAAAAAGTTACGTGCCGTTGACTGTTAAAGGGAACAATACGGTATATGATGTTATGTGAAATTTCTACCAATGGCAGTCACTTTGATATTCTTTTATTCTTTGTGTAGGGTCAGTCTTATGTCATTCCCTGCAAACAATAAATAAACAGATCTGTCCCAAAGATGGCCCAATATAAAATGTAAATGAGTAATAGTCTAGTCAATGATTTCTCTAAATTAACAAAATGTAGCCAAATAAAGAAGATCTCATCATTTTATTTGCAATACTAGAGAAGTATTTTTCGCCATCTTGAAGCGATTGTTAGCTTATATAATTGTTAACAGTTTCCCCAAAACATATAAATGGAAATTCTTAATTTTTCTTAAGTAAATAAAATAAAAAGAAACCATAACAATATAAAATCATGATCTTAACCTCAACATAACTAAAACGAGTGGATATTATTATTATTATTATTATTATTATTATTATTATTATTATTATTATTATTATTATTATTATTATTATTATTATTATTATTATTATTATCATTATTTTTATTATTATTATTATTATTATTATTATTATTATTGTTATTATTATTATTATTATTATTATTATTATTATTATTATTATTATTATTATTATTATTATTATTAATATTATTATTATTATTATTATTATTATTATTTACCACATTTATAAAGCACTGTTATCATGTAAGGTACACGTTCAAAGGTGTTGTACAGATAATACAATTTAAAGCATACATAAGAGCATTGTTAAGAACATTATTACAATAATAGTGCAGTATACATTAAGTAAAATGTATCCAATCACATGGCAAGATATCAGATTTAAATCATAATAAATCATATAGGAAAAAATACACATTAAAAATAAGATCAAGTTAAAATACACGAATTAATTCGTATTGGTTTAAAATGGATAGTTATATGATTTAAAAGTTGTAATCTTAAAATGCTTGTAAGCAACTTGCAAAGCAAAACAATTTTCAAGACCAGTATGTAACGCATAGTGAATCTGGGTACTAGTAAGTGTTTATGAAAAGATGAGTTTTCAACGCCTTTTTAAATGAAGAAACAGTTTTTATGTCGCGTAATGCTAAATGGGATTCGACCCAATCTCCCCGTGTTTTAATGTCTAATTTCTTACCACAAGATCAATTCAACTCAACTTTATTAAATTCAAAACCGCTCTAAGCTGTTAATGAGCAAATTAGCATACAATATAAATACTAGACAATAACAAATTCCAGTGCAAATAAATCAGCTACAAAAACACGGAAATCAGTGAAAAAGCCTATAATATGTTAACGTCTATGAAGTAACGTGTAAACTAAACGTCTCATGATCTAAGTTCAATTCAAAATGTTTGTGTGCCATATGTAACCCCCGTTTGTTGACATTTGTTTTATGAATGGAGGCGGTTCAAAATATTTAAACATTACGAGTGATGTGTTGTACCGATTGAACCTATTTTTACATTCATGCCTAAATGGTAAAGATATGATTTATGATTAAATCCAGAAAAGATAATACATGTTTATAAGGGTTATGTAATTAACTTATTTTGCTTTTGTCGATGTAATTGTTTGCCAAAGCATTGTGTAGAGAACAAAAATCTCAAATTAATAGCTAGAAGTCTGAATGATAATTGATGATGTATCTATTCGCATGTTGGAAGATTGCTATTATAGAATAAAATCTAAACTGTCACGATGAGACATAGAAACATTTGACAACAATTTTATGAAACTGGTTACATTAACAAAGTTTGGGAAAAAACAGGAATTAGTGTCTCTCAAATAACAGTTGCTTATATACAATAGCAGCAATAACATAAGGAAACAATTTTAAAAAACAACACTAAAACAAATAACACACACCTTAGAAATTAAAATAAAATGTGACTAGATTGTGTCTTATAAGTTAAGACAATTGTCTCGAAAGTTAAGACTGTATAATAGAGCAAGTAAAATCATCAGGGTATATGTTTTTTGTTTTGATTATTTATGAATATAGCAAAACAGACAAAAGTTCTGGTTAAACACTCGGATGTGTGAATTAAAATGTAAGAATTTTTTATGAAAATGCGTATTTTGTCTTTGTGGTTGTTTAATAGGTTTGTTTTTTAAATTTAATTATATTTGGGTGCTTGTAGAAATACATGGGAATGTAAATTTCTCTGAGGGTGCGGAAAGCTGGACACAAAAGTAACTAGTGCATTTCAACCGTTTATGGAAGGGGATATTCGCCAATATTCAATTTCTTATTTGCAAATTGCAACACTGCATATGTTTAAATTTGCTATTTGTTTGCACAAACACATTCCACATTTCTCGTATACAATTTGGAAATTACAAATCTCAAGTCACAATTATCAAGTCACAAATGTTATGTTCGCTTTCAATTTGCAAGTTACAAATCTCAAATTCACAATTCTCAAGTCACAAATCACTAATGTACAAGTTAAGAATTGGCATCATTCAGACGCTAGGTGGCGGTACCACATAAATATAGACGTCATTAAGCTAAAAATAGAACGGAACATCAGAAGTTACAAATAGAACGGAATCATAAATGATTCTTCAAGGGAGATACAATAGAAAACAGCCAACGTTATTTGGCGTCAAAATGAAAGCGTCATCTTTTGCAAAAAGTAGTTATTAATGTATTTATTAAAATTCTGCAAGTAATTTTACAATATAAGTCTTTGTTTTCTTAAAACTACATTCAATCCAACTTAATATAAATAGTTTCCATGTGATGTCATCGACACTGATAAGACTGTTTAAGGCAGCCATCTTTGTGGGCAGAAGTTAATGCAGGCCGAAATCGGGAAATATGTGCTGTAGTAAACTCACCACTGTGTTTTTTTATAATTCAGTCTATTTTACTGAATTTTATATCAAATTTAACAGCTTTCATAAAGTATTTTAAATATCAAAACTATATTTTGATAGTTTAAAATGTTTAAGAAATACAACCAAAAATGATACATTGTTCATTTTGTTTTAAGTATGAGCCAAAAGTTTTTTTTATTTCTGTGTATTATTTCAGTGTGCCTTTATCACTTGTGAAAATATTGTATTTTAAAAATGTGAATTGCAAGAGCTTTCCAATGGTGTGTAGCTTTAAATTTTCGGACCACAAATGAAGAAATTACAAGAAAATAAAATTTACCCTTCAATACAATTCATATGAAAATCCCTTGAAGTTACCATTAAGGATGCCTGCCAAGATAAGGGATTTTCACTGATGTGGAAACTATCTATACATATCGAACGTTTCCAGAATAACATCTCATTCACATTCGGATATGTTTACAATGCATTTGAAATGAACTTCATCAACAGGAGTACTTAATGTAGTGAGAATGCTTTCCCCAGAGGCAGGTGCCCATGTAGCTCATTTGCTAGAGCACCTTCCTCAAGAGCAGGAGGTTCTGGATTCGACTCCCGCCCTCGGTACTGGGATTTTTTCAGCCATTTTAGTGGCGTCAGAATTAATTCATCAGAACACCATGCGGAGCAGGAAAGCGCTAGGTACTGGTGGTTCTGTCCAGTTGACGCCTGGCTAAAAATAAAGAAGGTTAAAAGCTCTCTGCCCAGGAAGAGCCCCTGATTACAGAGGAGGTCTTGGGTTCGAACTCAATACTGTGTACCGTTAAAGGAATTTTGCCAGCTCGGATCACTTCGGTTAAATCAGGATATATGCCGTTAAATGAAAGAGGGTGGGACAATAGAGGTTAAAAGGGGTGGGGGCGGTGTTGTAGAGGCTGTCAGACCTGAAAGATAAAAATATAAGAACATTTGAACCGATTAATACAGTTTGAGGAAAAGGTAGAGACGTGTAAATATGGACCAACTTTTATTGGTGCATGTCTACAGTACAGGTCACGAATGATTATAAATGCATGTATCACGCATTTTTCTTAATGTGCCACTAACACTGAATTATCACTTGATCTTCTATAATCACAAACATAGGCCTATATATACGTAGTCATATCGTGATCAGCAGTACAGAATAATATCCCTAAAATTGTATAGCACAAATAAATAAAACATGTGTAGGATTCTGTCGGTAAGACACTCACAACTTGAAAGTACACACGAACGCGGACAAGTTCAAGCGATACACTCTATTTATAGATGGACATTCCCGTGTTACAAGCGCCCCCTTGCGTCCTAATGTTGAACTGGTGTTATGCGGTGTACAATTTACATTAGAGGTTTGCGCCTCTAGATTAGTAACTTGTAAATTACATTTTAGAAATGTAAAATGTATTCGTGATTTTCGCCCAGCGATTTGTAACATGTAAATTGTACATGCGGGAAATGTCAAATTGTTTAAATGTTGAAATGTGAACATTTTCATGTGATATATAGATGCTAGGATGTAATTAGAAAGGTTATTTAGCCTGCGCTGTGTGGCAATTTACAAACTGACATTTGAAGTGACAAATCCGAGTATTGAAAGTTAGAAAAAGTAATTAGAATATTGGCAGATATCCCCTTCCATAGTCGTTTGTATTACAAAGTTGACATTGTCTGTCGCTGATATCCAAATTTTCCAAACGGCCTGTTTCAATTGGCACGTAGTGGTTAGCTGTTTTATATTTTATGAGTGTGTAATAATCTTTCTTTTAACGTAAAAGCTGATAGTGATCAAGTTCATAAGTTTTCTTAAATATTGAATAATGATTGTCATCGTATGATACACTTCCGCTGTTCGGAATAACTCGGCGATTTTTGTTGAAAGAATTGTCCAAGCAGTTTATTTTAACTGTTTCTAGCAGAGAAGACTTCCCACGATAAAAGTACATAAAGACCAATGTCCAAATAATCTAAAAATGCACTATGTGTACAGTTTATGGTGAACTTGAAGCAGAAATAACAGTGGAACATGGTTTCCTTTCAATCTACTCTTTTTCTATATGAAACAACTGGCAAACAGTTCCTTTAAAAATTAGATCTGCAGCTGAAAAAATTGTTACCTGGGTTTGCACATAATAATCACGTTGTATCAGAGACTGATCGATGGATGGCTGTGGGTGGGGGATACATCCCCGCCCAACCAGGTAAAAGAGTAGAGTGGTGAAAACACAGATATGTAATCATAAAATACTAAGCTTTTAAAGTAAATTTACTGCTTAGGTTGGAGTTTGGGTCCCTTACTGTGTATATGTATATATAGTATTTACTGCGATAAAGTAAAATGGGACTTGATTCATATCATCACCAAAATTTTCTTGATCCGCAACCTACGTTGTATATCATGTTATGAGACATATAAACTCGTAATGCAACTTTTGGAATAAAAGTTAGGGTGTTTTTTCTGATTTTGATAAAAATCCGAAAAGTGGAATGTGATTTTTTTTAAAAAAAATGGAGGTCAGAAGATCATAATTTTTGACCTGCTTTCAGTTGCTTGTTGCCCTTTAATGTGAAGAAATGAGTCTTCTTATGATTTTAATAACCTAACTTTCTGTCAGAAATGTCGGCTCAAATTTTTTTGTCGCCCTATTGTCAAGTGGGAAAAATCTTCTACTTCTGACTTTTGGTTAAATGAAGCAACCTATAATTGTCTCAAAAGTTGATTTTATAGGCCTCATCAATTGGGTAACATGAGAATCCAAATTTAATCACACTTGAGTTTTTACGGTCCAGTGGGGTCACAAATTAATCTGCTCTTTTTCGAACCCGCTTGATAATAAAATCATATTTCAAACTCATCACTCCAATCACATGAAGCTTCATGTTAGTAAGGAAATTCAGGAAGTAACAGAACACACACATTGTAGGGATCCGTCATCATAGGCCTATAAAATGTATGAAATTGAATTAGCTTTCAACACTTTTAATAGGGCCGGGGTCGGCTAAGATGGCAAAACCTTTGTCCTTGTGTCAGTTTTAATTGTCTTACAATTGAATTACACCGAACTCTTTGACGATCATCTCGCATCGATTCGACATTTGCCTTCTTGCATCTAATTCTGTCGTAATGGATTACAATCAACAGAGAAGCCTGTGAAATATTCCTCCAACCGGTCCGCTGACGGATTTGCACAGGACTCAGGATTCCATATCATGCCTTCGTAAATGGAAAAGAATCGTATTCAATCGCCGCATGTGTAACATAAAAGCTCCAAACTAATTAAGCAAATCTTAGAATGTGAGGAAAGCGATCATGAGTTGGGATTTCCTAAGACTTGATCCAATAAAGCAACATAACAGACGTGTAATGAAGGTCGTTAGGGGAATTGGAGATGTCTTTAAAACGATAGAACTGGCCTTCTAAAGGTATTTAAAGTGATGGCTTGATTTTGTAATAGCTAAGAAATCGTCGTACCAATAATGATTGCCATAACTCTTGATTTTTAAGTGAGCTTTAGCAAAAGTCACCCGTGACCACTTAAAAGAAGGTATAAACACCAGGCGCGTGTCTGCCATTACGCACTTTACGCACGTGCGTAACCTCCATTCGAAAAATCGAAAATTTAAAAGTAACAAAAACACTAAGAAAGTCGATGCCTAACACGGGTTAGACGTGGTGTATTTTATTTCCTAAGTCTATATTTTATAAAATCATATAAACATCAATCAGGTTGAATATCGCTTTTTAAAGATATACTTTCCAGTCAATACCAGGAAAAACTAAAAAGTATTTCGTTTTTATTTTTCTTCTCAAATTTTGGGGCAAAAAAGGCACTAAAATGCCACTGAGCGAATGTAAAAAAAAATCCGGGAGGTATGTCCCCAGACTCCCCACCACACACACGCGCATGCACGCACGCACACACGCATACATACACACACACACACTTATAATAATTGTGCGTAACTGAAAAAACGGCCCAGATACGCGCCTGATAAACACCCGATACAACCAGTGTTATCCAATAAGAACAAGGTTTTACGGGGTTTGCTTGCTCAACAGTTAACCTGGTAGTACCATCCTACCATATTGGGGTTAACCTGTTTAACAGATTCTTGTATTGACCAATGAGATAACGCGTTTAGGGTATATGCGTAAAAATTGTGTACCGGTATGTGCGGATTGCAGCAGCAGCAATTTTCTATTAAACTAACTTACCGAAAATGAAAAGATTGCATTTTGCCAAGAAACCCCAGAAAGTAAAAAAGAATCGTAATTCATGAAAATCGTGCAACAATCCACTATGTGAGGAGATCTTATTTGCTCGCTTTACCATGTAATGTATATAACAGGTTAACCCCGATTAACCCAGTACTTATTCAACAGTATAACGTCGATCGAATCGGGTGGTATAAACATATATAGGCCAGTATTCACCAACTATTCTTAAGTAAGAATGGCTCAAGTGATGGATTTCAACCCACAGTATCTTCGGTATCTTCAGAATGTATTAAGCTACATGTTGTTTTTGCATGACACTTCAACTTTGTTAATTTTAGCTTAAAACCACATTGAAACTTTATCAATAAGGGATGTGATTGGGATTAGCCGGCATTTTTGCCGATACTGTGCAGCGACATTTCTATAATTATAGCACAGGGGCACTTATAAGGTGCCCAGGAACTAAACCCGGCCGGTCTATTATACTGACACCGACGAGTCAGGCGTAATGCAGTCCCTTTAGCCCCGAGCGTTAGGAGGGAAGCCACTACTACCAACTTTAAAGTCTTTGGTTTGACCCGGCCGGGGTTTGAACCCACGACCTCCCGATCCGAAAGCCGACGCTTTACCACCTGAGCTATTGCGGCCGGTTTATAAATAAGCTCTTTTTGTTGTTTTTTTTTTGGTATGAACAGTGTGGCTTTGGCTTAAGTCATGACTTAGGCTTAAGAATGGTAAGTGAATACGGGTCACAGGGTAAGGAAATAATGAATGATATGCTCTGGGACTTTCTAGTCACTACAAACTGGCAATTTTGATATTTTGTTCAAGGATTATGCAATTTTTTATTTTCGTCTTTTTTTCCCTTTATGCTTTTTTTCCAGATTTAAACATCTTATTATTACATAAGACAAAGTGTAGAAAAAACAAACACATTTAACCAAATGACCAATATGAGGGTTTACGTTTTGGGTTCGAAGACGAGAACCTTCAGTAAAACGCATCAACTTCTCAAAACAATCTCCAATATATGGAACATGATTTAAAAAATAAAACCTGTTGCTCAAAACTCAAAACAACTATTGTAAAGCATGAATTGTTGTATTGCTCCATGGCAGTTTTAAATGAATTTAAACAATTCTATAAAACCTAATAGTAAAAAAGTGCATTGTAAATATGTGGCCAGTGATGAAGAAAGATATGGCATAGTGTAAATATTTTGTAAATAAAAGCAAGACAATAGATTATGTATTATTAGCACCCGAGACTTGTTGTATGCAGGTACCATGCTCCATTAACTTTGTCACTGAATCTGGTACATGTCGTTTAATGGGGCGGTGTCGCTGGATTTCGGAAGCACATAGGATTGACCATGCATGAACCTTCACTACTTGCGCTGTCCGTTATTCATGTCTGGGAAGAAGTAGTGCGTGTATAGAACAATTATTTTAGTCAAATGAGGCACGACAAATCAATTGTGGCCGGGCATGCTTCAAATGATAACTTTAATATTTTTATCTTAAAACGTATACCGCCCAAACAACGGCTCTGAGCGCTTTGATTATAGGCCTGCATAGCAATTGGAACGATCTTAAAAATAAGTTGCCACGCAGTTTAATTAACTTAAAATATCTATCTCCGCAGCGTGGTTCAAAAAGGAAATAAGCGTTTACAATCACGAGTGCGGATTTGTGCTTAAATGTACACACACGTCTAGGGCATCGATGAAACATCATTTTGCAGGACCTTTTCAGGAAACAAGGATTTTTTTTTATATTTTAGGAAAAAAATCTTTGGTCCTGTCGGATACCACCTTTAAAACAAACAAAATCGTGTAAATGAGTGTGGCACAAGCGGCGGTATGACATCAGCAAGCACGTTGTCACTGTGTTGTTAAGGTTGTTGTCTTACCTATCAATGGAAAGTGTTAATGTTACATATGTATATGTTTTATTAATTTAATTTGCATTTGTAACGACGCTATACTATGTTAAAGTTATTATTATTATTATTATTATTATTATTATTATTATTATTATTATTATTATTATTATTATTATTATTATTATTATTCCAATGTTCAATCGAAACTCCTCGGGTAATTCTGTCCTCGGGACAATCATCCCTCGGATGTATCTGGTGCAGTGATACTTACTGAAATCACGATGTTTTCTTCGCCGGAAGTAGTAAGAGGAAAATGCCTAAAGTGTAGTTCGCACAAAACATCAACAATGGCATCGTTTGACAGCTAATTGTCTGCTGCGATGGGTAAATTAAACTTTGATGATTTATAATTGATGCCGCCACAAATTGAAGCTTCATACAGCAAAGAGCAGTCATCTGAGCTGTCATCTTTGTTTTGACGTCTATCACAAAAGCATTCCCATTAAAGGCAATGGCCGAGGTGATCCCACTACCTACACTCATCCGAGAGATGATTCGTGAATTATCCGAGGTGTTCCGATTTGTCCAATGTTATGCTCTGTTCTGCTGTTTGTAATCGCTCCTTTTTCTATGCGTCCAAAGACAAGTCGTTACTGCAAATAATTTTAAGACATAAAAATTTGACGGTATTGTAAATCTTTGAATACACCTTAACAACAAAGTTTTGCTGTCTCTTGGTGGATTTGTTGTTAGGCAAAAATGTTCCATTATAGTTCGGGCCTCGACGGCGACCTTTGACGCTTTGCATCAATGTTCTGTTGTTTTAAAATTAGTTTATACTCATACCATTGTTACACAGTAGTTAGTTTGTCAATGCAAATTTGATGAAGAATATAAAAGGTAATAATCCGACGACATGCGACTGATTAAAACGGCAACAATATAAAATAATCGCTAGTCTTTGTAATACAAGTATTAAAGGTGGTATCCTACAGTTTATCTAATACACATAACACCATATTACCCCTATTCCTTAAAAATGTGTTCATAAACGCTGCAACGGCTTATATGTTCGTTTAAGTAGTCTGTTTAAAATAATTAATCATTAGACAATACTAATCATGACAAATATTGCTTAAAATTTACATTTTTTAAACCTATAAATCTGCAAGATGGAGATTTTAGCTAAAAGAAGACAGCGTCGTCACTGCTGAATACCCGGATGATCATGTAACGTTATCTCAAAAATAAGTGATCACGTGGTTTGTTTTGTTTGAATAGCTTACTGTGTGGCTCGGAAATGAAATACTTTTTTGTTATGACAAATAAGGTGTAATACTTTACTTTCTCAAGGATGTAGGACACCAAAAAACAGCATTTCGCGGTCTCTTTCCAGATAACATTTATTTATTTGTTTGCATGAGAAAAAAAGTTCTAAACTAGATACCACCTTTAAATTATGAAAAATATTAAAATTGAAGTGTGTTATCTTCTACAAAGGCACGACACGCGATTATATCTTTATATCAGTTACTTTTAAACTTTTTCCCCCAAAACAATTTGTCGTCACACCATTTAGATAGCTACAGTACATAAAAACGTTGAACTTGCCTTAATTACATATAAAATCGCTTCAACGTAATTGGATGGCGGATTCAAAGAGCTTTTATTGCTTTCAATTTAATAACCGCCCAAAGAAAGCATCTAATTCGATTATTAATCGTTTGATTAAATTCAATACATTCAGATAAAGTCTCTGCAATCGTTATTAAGTGAAGTATAATTGTATAATTTCATAATTCTACTTCAAGATCCCAATTTTCGTTTAAAATTTCTAAAAAAAAAAAATTTTTTTCCCCTACAGCACGAGATTCGTGTGGCGCACGTTAAATAACTCCGGAACGGCTTATTAAAAATTGAACGACCCTTAACACATTTAAATACTTCATTTGCATAATTTATTTGAAGACAGATGTTTTACTTGTTTCTTTATGGATTCGGTCGTGAAGAAGGTCATTCATTTTGAAACATCAATCATTAAATAACAGCGACAAAATGGCTAATTGATGTTTAAGCTATCGGCGGCATCTTGTCGATAACAACCCTCTCAATTTGTATCCGAGTTTCAAGTTATATTGATACGTGTAGAAAATCAGAGAAGAGTATAAACATTGTGTAATTATCAATTATCAAAATTACTGACAACAAGCACTTAAATTGTCAATCAAAGGGTAGGAATTGTCGCGTATAAACCCCATTGTTAGTCGGAAAACAGCGAAAGCGTCGCTGAAAAGGGATTAGTAATTTAGTTCGTCGCTAACAGCAACTTCCTGGCGTTTTAGGAAAAGAGTCTCCCTTAATTTAAAGCTAGCCAATCAAATCAATACCTTTAAATAGATCAAACGACGGGCCAATCGGAACACCTCGAATAATTCACGAATCATCTATCAGATGTATGTAGGTAGTCGGATCATCTCGGCCATTTACCTAAATGGGACTTATTTTGTGACAGACGTCTTAACAATGATGGCAGCTCGGATGACAGCTCACGATGCACGATGCAATTTAAACTTCAATTTGTGGCTGCTTAAATTTTAAATCATCCACGTTCAATTTACAAAGCGCAGAAACAAAACAACTGTCAAACGACGCCATCGTTTATTTTTTGTGCGAACTACATTTTAGGCATATTCTTTCGACTTCCGGCGAACAAAACGATCGAGATTTCTTTAAGTATCATTGCGCCAGATACATCCGAGGGATGATTGTCCCCAATCGTACCTACTCGGCGATCTCCGACAAGCTTCGGATATATCACCTCGTATGTAATTGTAGAAATACACCAGTTGGTGATTTGCCCCGGCGAATAACTTTTCATTGCATTATGTAAACAAAGATGGCTGACTTTTCAAAGTGCATGCAGTACGCTTTAGATATGATTGAGATTCAACACTCCTTGAAAGAAGAGCAGATTGCTTCGTTGAAGAATATTTTAAACTTAGCTGATACTGTATGTATATTACTTTTATTACCAACAGAATTTGGTATAAGTGTAATATACCAGTTATTACCCTGCATGCACTCGGATCACGCTTCGGTGATGTCTCCATCCGAAGCTTACCGGAGATCGCCGAGTAGGTACGATTGCCATTTTGGATGTAGTTCGTCGACATGGCGGCGACAGCATTATTTCCGAGGTGATTACGTAGAGGACGAGAAGTTACGAGTGGATTGTCCCGAGGACGGAATTACCCGAGGAGTTCCGATTGACGCAAGTAGCTCGGGGAACTTGAATATGACGTCATTGAGATGTAAAATATTAAAGCCTTTTTCACTGTTATCCCGTGTTTAATTTCATAGTAAAAGATTGTATGATTGAAACATTGAATTGAATATTATCTTCGCTCATTAACCGCGAAAAGAGTTAAATTAAGCTAAGTTGAGCTGAGCTGAGTTGAGTCCACGAATGCCAATGTCATGTTAACGTTCTGTATAATGATTGACAATAAACAAAATGACTTAGATCATTAAGCAAATATAGTTTTTATTATACTGTTAATTAAGTGAAATGAGTTAGAATAAACTATTGACTTAGGTCTTTTAAGCAAATATAGTTCTTATTGTACTGTAAATTAAGTTAAATGCAAATACAGTATGCAGTAAAACATCATTTTGCAGGACCTTTTCAGGTAACAAGGACTCTTTCTGTTAGAAAAAAAATCTTTGGTGCCCCCGGATACCACCTTTAAAATAATACAAAACAAACGTGTAAATGAATGTGGCACAAGTGACGATATGATATCAACAGTTATGTCGTCACTGTGTTTTACTGTGTTGTTACTGTGTTGTTAAATTTGTTGTCTTATCTGTCACTGAAAAGTGTTAATGTTACATATGTGTATGTATGATTAATAAAATTTGCATTTGTAACGACGCTATACTATGTACAAGTTGTTGTTATTATTATTAATTGTCCAAGGTTACTGTGTTGTAAAGTTTGTTATCTTAACTTGTTTCTCCGAGGCGGTATATTTTCGATTTGTGATCGGTTTCGATGATGTTTCGATGTCATACTAGTAGTTGCTTATTCTTACTCCATTTGGACTAATCATGTCGTTTTTCTTTTCAGTGCTCGCATTTGAAAAACTCGTCAGGAAGTGCGAGGTTAGAGCTCTGTAAAACCGGTTTAAGCAACCCAGTCGGTCCATATTGCCGACTGACCGTTCAAAGGCGGTAACTGTCGGGTTTGCTCTTTTTGTTAAATGATTCATCACAAATTTGTTCTTACTTTTCACTTGGCTTGCATGTGATATACCTTTGTTCTGTGCCTTTTCGTAGTTTGGTATATGTTGCAATGCTCATAGGACTTTGTCATATATTCTTATTCATGATAACAACAATGTTACTTGCGCAGTTTGGCGGTCGTAAAAAATCTCCCCGTACATGTAATCTATGTTGTCATTTAATTCATCCTATAAGAATTGTTACGTGTATTTGCTTTGATGGACATTGGACTTTGGTTCTTCAATTCCATCTTAACATGAACAGGATGCTACAACCATTTATTCGTCTCTGGTCATGTTTGTTCATGATTCAGAAAGTTAATTTTATTTATAGTCAAACTTTTTTGTGTAGATGTTCAAATCGAAAAAATATCATATTCTTTTCTTAACACTATGTGGGCATTGTTTTTCAATGACGTCACTACTTTCGTCATAACTTATAGAAAATATCAGCGCTTGGACATTTTGTATTCAAATAGATCGTTTTTCTTTTCAGTGCTCGCATTTGAAAAACTCGTCAGGAAGTGCGCGGTTAAAGCTCTGTAAAACCGGTTTAAGCACCCCAGTCGGTCCATATTGCCGACTGACCGTTCCAAGGCGGTTACTGTCGGGTTTGCTCTTTTCGTTAAATGATTCATCACAAATTTGTTCTTACTTTTCGCTTGGCTTGCATGTGATATACCTTTGTTCTGTGCCTTTTCGGAGTTTGGCATATTTTGCAATGCTCATAGGACTTTGTTATATATTCTTATTTATTCACTGTTTTTGTGGCACATATGTGAGACAGTATGCGTTTTTATCGGAACTCCTCGGGTAATTCCGTCCTCGGGACCAGCATCCCTCGGATGTATCTGGTGCAATGATATAGAATCACGATCGTTTTGTTTGCCGGAAGAGTAAAAAAAGGTCCTTCCAAAAGGCGATAGGTGAAGTGTATAGTATTATTTCATACTATAAACTTTCATTTATCAAATTTAACTGTATACATCTCGTTAGATATACAATTGTTATTGCATTTTCAGGAGAGATAACCAAACATTTATCTTCATTGTTTTAGTGGCGTCATAGGCACTGGCATGTTTATTTTAGCGGGGTCTTTACGTCATATAACCTAGAGATGATTCATGAATTATCCGAGGCGTTCCGATTGGTATACATTTATCCCACTCGGATCACGCTTCGGTGATTCTACGTAATCACCTCGGAAATAATGCTGTCGCCGCCATCCAAAATGGCAATCGTACCTACTCGGCGATCTCCGGCAAGCTTCGGATATAGACATCAACGAAGCGTGATCCGAGTGCATGCAGGGTAATAACTGGTACATTACACTTTTACCAAATCCTGTTGGTAATATACATACAGTATCAACTAAGTTAAAAATATTCTTCAACGAAGCAATCTGCTCTTCTTTCAAAGAGTGTTGAATCTCCATCGTATCTAAAGCGTACTGCATGCACTTTGAAAAGTCAGCCATCTTATTGCCGTTTACATAATGCAATGAGTAGTTATTCGCCGGGGCAAATCACCAACTGGTGTATTCCATCAATTACATACAAGGTGATATATCCGAAGCTTGCCGGAGATCGCCGAGAAGGTACGATTGCATTTATCATTCTCACCAGCACCTACTTTCTTTCCCTTTTTGTTGTTGTCTCGAAATCTTCTACTTTAGATTATCTTTAAAGTCGATGATTTTCTTTATTATCACATCACGCTATAACTAAGTAATCGTTTTTCTAAGCTAAAGCAATTTGTTACTGAATTATAACATGTAAATGCATCAAGTCGACAATAAGGTTTTTATTATTGTATTGTTTTGTGGGCATGAACACAATTCCATCGACAAAAGCAAAATTAGTTAATAATATTATCCTTATAATAATGTATAACCTTTTCTGGATTTAATCATAAATTATATCTTTGTTGCTCATTTTGTCCTGAATGTAAAAATTGGTTAAATCTACAACACATCACTCACATTCTACATATTTCGAATCACACCGTCATTCATGAAACGAATGTCAACAAACGGGGTTTACATATGGCACACAAACATGTTAAATTCAACTAGCATCCTGAGACGTTTTGTTTACCCGTTACGTCATAAATGTTAAAGTCATTTTCATTGATTTCCCGTGTTTTTGTACATGATTTATTTGCACTGGAATTTGTTATTGTTTAATATGTGCATTGTATGCTAAATTGCTCATTTAACGATTAGAGCGGTAACGACTTTTTGCCCTTCACCGCATGGGCTAGAGTCCCGGTCGGGACGAGAACTTCCATGTGAGGATATCATCCAGTTACTCCAGGTACGGGAGGCACCGGGTTCGATCCCAGGCCGTGACATACCAAAGTCGTTAAAAATAGTAGTGGTATAGCTCCCCTGCTAACGCTCGAGCAAATATAAAGCAGTTCCACGACTGGTTGGCCCGGTATCAGGATAATGTGACTGGGTGTGGTATCATGCCAGGTGTTCACGGCATGCTATACACAGTGAAGGCAGCACTATATATGCTTCAAGTGGACACCGTCTCCAGATAACTGAAATTCTGTTGGTGGGACGATAAACCCAAAAAACAAACAAACAAACATCCAGCAAATCTGCGATGGCCCGGTGGTTCTACCGAGGTATACATCTGGGGTCTTCCACTAATAAATAACTAGACGCCTCCAATATCACCACAACTGTGTTGATGCGATGTAAAAAAAAAAAAAAAAACATGCAAAGCAAAAACAATAAAGAAACAAACAACACAACAACAACAACTTTTCGTGTTAACATAAATTTTGTAATGAACCGAAAGTATGTAAGAACAGATTAGACAACAGGAAACTTATATGACAAAACAAAAATGGCGTAAAATTGATGACATTTAAGTCACTTCACTGAAAAAGTAAAGGGTAACTAATGTTTTTTTCGCTTCAGCTGGACTGTTTCTTTATGTACAATCAAATTTAATGTATTTCCAAATGACTTTGTTGTGGGTGCATTATACGGTTTACAGTAACATGACATCGCGCGCTTTTTATACGCTCGGCCATTTTGGGAGGAATTCGTTGATGACAATAAAACCTTTTTTTTCTATATATCTTTCATGATGGTATTTATGGTAAAACAACGATAGTGATATCAAGGTTGTTGTTGTAGTTGTTATTGTCTGAAATATAATAAAACATCAGTTTAAATAATACGTTTTACGGTATAAGTTAACAGTTTAACAACAAACAGCAAACAACCCTTAAAATGTAACATACAGTATCCTCAAAATAAAATCAAAATGATTACTAACAATATATTTAATACCAATTAAGGTGCATAAAATAATTACCCTTACGACAAACTTGTTAATCATTTTTTTAATTTAAAGATGGTTTCTGTCATGCAAACAGATAATTAATTGTTACCTGAATACAGACCGCGAAAATAAGTTTATTAGCGCCCTACATCTACGTGAAAAGTAAAGAATAACACTTGACAGTACCAACATGTATTTCCTAACTGAGCCACGGTACACAGTTAGATAATTATAAACTAAGAAAACCACGTGACCACTTACTTTAAATAATTATTCCCATAAAAGTTCCTGCAAAATGCTGGTCAATTGGTGCCCTACATCCATGTGGAAATTATAGCATAACATCCACACTGTCATTGCAAACATATATCTTCTATCCGAGCCCCAATCCACAGTTAGCTATTTTCAGACTTAGAAAACCAATTGAACAATAACTTTTGAGATAACGCTACATAATCATCCGGGTAATCAGCTCTAACATTGATATTTTTATATGTAATCTAAATCTTAATATGTAGAATAAGTTTATGTTGTAAATACGCAAAAATTCAAAGAAAATTGGTAATATGTTGTTATATGTATTAGATACAGACAAAATGGCGGTTACCACCTTCCAATGGAAGAAGACATCGATAACAAAAACTAAACGGCGATAGGGTCGCTTAAACTAGACAGAAGCAAATTATTGACGCTTGAAGCTGACATGCCGCAGAATCGGACCCTGGCAAAGAACCAAAGCTTTATCAACGACAACAGCAAAAAACAGAAACATAGCTGCTAATTAGGATGTATTATTTCCACAGATAAAACGGGCTGGCACAAAAGATTTATCAGGAAAGGCGCAATTGTTGTGACGATGCGATAGGATAAATAGAGTCGTTTAATTGGCTCTAAATACGTCAACGCCATGTCGGAAACCGCTTTATAGAGCCAAGAGAAGAGGTGAGCTAGATGAAACAGTTTTTTTTCTTCTTCAGAAACATGAGATAATGGAATTTGCTGTTGTTTTACAGTCAAAATTTTAAGAAACATATTCATTGGTGGCATTTTTTGGATTTGGAAAGTATGCCGCTTTGAAATTTCATTTAATCAAAAATGACAGAATATCAACATTATAGCGATGTCACGCTATAAATGCTATAACAATTATCAAGATTGAACTACCGACACAACGCAAATCAGCTGAGCTATTGCTACTAGTATTACTTCTGCTGCTGCTACTGCTACTACCACTACCACTGCCACTACTACTAACACTTTCACCACTACCACTATTATTAAAGATAATGATGATGATGATGATAAAAATAATTACAATAATGATAGCGACTTTTAACAACTTTTTGGCGCAGTTTGTATCCAAGACCGGTAGAGTAGCTCCCCTTTTCACCAATCGCTGCCGCATTCGCTGCATTAACAGCAGTGCGTCGAGGTGGCTGCACTAGTCCAAGTCATTTACTAAATTATCATTTGTAGTTTTAGCTTCCTATTAAATGTAGATGTGGTCTATTAGCCTCCATCGACAGTCTTGAAACCAATTACCACTTGAAAGGGCTGTACTAAGACCCGTAACAAGCCTTTATTGCCATTGTTAAAGAATGTTCTCAATCGTCTACCAGATATTCGAAATCCCACTGCGATCTTGCTTCCCGAAGTCACTAAACTATGCAATAGACAACAGCAGGTGATAAAAACAGACAGATTCAAATTATTTTATGTCTATACATCTCAGCAATTTAGCTCCTGTGTTTAATATTTCATAATGCCAGAGTCATAAATTTGAATAAAAGCCCTCTTAGCCCGTCACAACGTTAGACCGGAGTCGATCCCGCTAAACGGAAGCCTGGGGCGGGCGCCAGTGTTTAACGTTCACAATGTCCCGTCGCTGTCAATGAAATCGACAATTGCTTCTCTAACACTTTTCCTGCTTTAGATAATCAGGGCCTAGGCGAAGGGCGTAGATCCAGATCAGCCAGCTGCTGTTTGGATCTGACGGATTAGAATATGCATTATTTGCTGACAAATTTCTGGTAATGTGTTTTATATAATGCACCTTGTTGTAAGTCAATAAGCGTGAATGAGTAAGTTTTGATGAGAAAAAATGGCAAGTGAAAGGCTAAATGGCTAAATGACCCTCGAGCAGAAGATATCTAGCCAGTATTTCTTGTAAGCGAGACGTGATTTATCGTCGATATATAGAACGTCTGTTGGGGCAATTATTTTCTTCAGCATTTAGCGAAAACGCTCTGTACTTGGCAATATACCTTGTCAATATTTATCCGGATGCCGTTTGTCCTCGTCGACAATAACTCAGTCCATGTCAGGTTCGTAAATGAAAAAACAAGACCCAGAGAAAGAAAGAAACGAAAAAAATAATCAATCATTCACAGCATTCTTGATAGGACTGGAAATAAAGTTGTCTGGAAATATTTATGCTTATGTTATAAATCGAGGATAAATATAAATATAAATCGGAACAAAGAAATAGAAAATATTACTAGTCCGCTTTGGTGACGCGTCCGCGGTTGTCATACTACCACAGGATTTTATATGCGACGGTTTCTTTCCTATGATTGACAATTTAAGTGTTTTTTGTTTTTGCAACAATAAAAAGACTGACACTTTGATATATTCAAGAAGCTTATTTCTAAAACTTTAAAGATTGTAGTTTACATTATTTTAACCTGATAGTTTTTTGTATTTTTCTATATTTTACTACCATAGTTTAGATTTTACATGATTATTCTCTATTCACATTACACTTCTTTGTATTCGGCGCCGTATGACCTGTTAAGTGTCGGTGCGCCGAAAGAAACCCCAAAACAAACAAATAAATAAATAAATACATAAAATTTAAAAAATCAATTTTAAATACTCTAAGACAACAAGGTGTATACCATCCTTTTAGCGGCTTCCAAAGTTACGCTGTTAAGTAATGGTTACTGTCGTTGGCCTGCGTTCCAATCCTTTAATGCTATGCTTTAATTTTGAGTCATGAAGTAATCCACAAAGTATAAACATCAAGATATGTAAAGCAAACTAACACGTGTACCAGATCGACTCGAAATTGGTTCGTTGGTTTAGAATGAAAAACTGAAATTATCAAAAACAAAGAAAAGTATAACGATGACATTTTAATTTAACAATTTCTGATGACTTACTATAATAATTGTTTTGAATACATGTATCTTTATGGTGTCATTACAAGCAAAAGGCGGGAGGAACCGGGTTCGATCCCGGGCCGCGACATACCAAAGTCGTTAAAAATGGTAGTGGTATAGCTCTCTTGCAAACGCGCAAGCAAATATAAGGTTAGTTCCACAACAGGTTGGCCCGGTGTCAGGATAATGTGACTGGGTGTGGTATCATTTCAGGTGTTTACGGCATGCTATACACAGTGAATGCAGCACTATATCTGCTTCAAGTAGACACCGTCTTCAGATAACTGAAATACTGTTGGTGGGATGATAAACACAATAAACATAAAACAAGCTAAAGTTGGTTGAAGAAGAAAATGGTTATGTAGTCAAAAATAAAGATAAAAGTCAAAGAATAACATATTAAACATATTTATTCAAGAAACATATAATCAACAAGAATAGTTGTTGATGCGAAGAATCAAAGGCGACGCAAAAAGTGGAAGAGGAAAACAGACATGTTTAAAAAAAGTAATGGTTTTTATTTTAAAGTTTTCAGTATACTATAAACCTTGAGAAATAGGTTTTTTAAAGGTGTTACATATGTAGAAAAAAAGTTTCAAAAGTATTACATTAACTATTAAACTAAAGTGTACAAGCAGAAATTGCACACGAGCAGCAGCCTCACATAACATAATAATTATTGTTCATACAGTATTTTTCTAAGTTATGTTGAAAGATACAGACACACAAAAATAAACACACAAATAAATAAATAAAATTATAAGCAAGCCTTTTACCGAATTTGGACCCGTATTTTATCGGGTAAGGTCCGCAAAGCAAACTTTCCCCATGTGCAAATTTCAGTGAGCATTCCATATTTTAAGACGCGCTCCAGCGCGTCGCCAATGATCAATGTCTACAAAGGAAAAGGGGGTCAGAACGAAAGAAGAAATTCTTATCGAGTTCCTTTCCCGGAAATGATTTTTACAATGATATGGCGGTATTGTAATATTGGTGTGAAAAAGTAAAGACAGGCAGAATACAGAGATGCAATAAGTGACAATACAGCTTTTGTATGTTATTCTGGTTGATAAGCAACAATGATAAGAAGGAAAGTATGTGCTACATAGAAACACAAATGAATTAAATGGTTATAGAAGTAGGTTAGGATTTCCACTTACTCGTCGTGAAAACATTTGGAAGATTCGATGAACCTATCAACAGCTTTAAAAATATTTGTATTCTTAAGTTTTCAGAAGTCAACAGTTTAATAGTCTTAGCAAGAATGACAATTCATTTTATACAGGGATGTCTGAGACTTAACCATCAAAGGGACCAGTGTTCACAAACTATTCTTAAGCAAGAATTGCTTAAGTCATTGATTTAAAATCCGCAATATCTTCATTATGTATTTAGCTATTTAGCTACATGTCTGTATTTTTGCATGACACTTTAACTTAGCTACTTTGAGCTTAAATTAAGATTGTAACTTGATGAATAAGGTTATTTTTGTTGGTATGAAAATTTGTGACTGTGGCTTAAGTCATGACTTAGGCTTAAGAATGGTTGGTGAATACGGACCTAGGTGTTTGATCTTCGAAATTACTATTTAGAACAGTTTCCTTGTCTATTATCATTGTAGGCCAAAGAATCCTTATACTGAATATTTATACATCATGTGAGTGTTCGTTCTTCTTGAACATTTTTAAAGTTTAACACCAATCTTAGTACGCTAGTAACTTGGCATCAAACAACATAGTGAGACATTATTTTTTAAAATATTCAAATACTTTCTTCTTTTATAGTTAAATGGGAGTAAGTTGGTCTGACGCTGGTCAATGTGACCTGAAATGTGGGCGCATTTATTTGCAATGAAGACATTTTCAATATCCCTATATTACTTTGATATTGTAATATTAAATTAAAACCCGTCACCAAATATATTTCAATAAAGAAATACACAAAGAAATAAGTTTCTATCCTTATTTTTATTTGCCTTGGGGAAATAAAACAAAAAACTTGAACCAGGGTTATTTGAACTTTGGTTAAAATGTAATTCCATTACACCATAACCGTAATTGATAATTATGCGCTATTTATTGTAACTGCTTATCATTTAGGTATTTCATCAGCTCATTAAACGGATTTATACAATTTGTTCTGAAGACGGTACACAAAAAACGGATGAAAGTGAAAAACCTCTGGGACAATATTTATAAACAATAAACGCGGCTTTTCAAAGCAGATCAGTAATATGCCACGCCCTTCCGACACTTTCTTCGGCTCATTGTTTTCTCGTCTGCCAGAAAAGATCTGATCTCACGGAAAGACTAAAGACCACGAAACCCCTTGTCAATTTCTTCATTCGACCCCCTGCGATGCCTTTCTCTGCTGTTATGGGCAATGTCATCGAATGGACGAGAAAATAATCAGGGGAGTTATCGCCCCTATCCAAAAAAGCTGGTTGTGTCTCATTAAATATCATATCAATTTTGGTAATTGGAAAAGACCGAAGAGATGGGTACCACACTGAGAAAATTATTAAAATATCGGCACGGAAACGAACAATATTATCCCCGCTCGTGTCAATGTTGCTAGTGGGAAGCATGTCAAATGTACATAAATGGCACTCGCGTACAAACGTTAAGAGACCCTGGAGAAATAAGGGTGACAGTTTAGAGGAACAGTTTATAGCCGGAATTGCAGCGCCGATCAGATTTCTGCGCGTTTATGTGTTATATGTTAGTTTACTAGTTGATGATAATAGATCTTGGCAATGTTGAATTAGCTGAAATCTGCATTTTTTTTATTACACTAAATGTAGAGTTGCTAAGCAATTAAGCAACCGATCCACTGAATAAGGAACGGTTATTGAGATTTGTTTTCATATTAATTGAATTTAAAGTCGCTTATGTACACATCTCATGCATTTAAAATGTTGAAGGAAATTTAGTTGTGCTTCATATCGTTCTTTTAATACTTTCACGAGTAAATATCTCCCCTCCCACTTATTATCTGACTTCGTAATTAATTCGATTTTATTCAAGATTTTGGAATGTTGTCCTTGTTATAAGAAAAATGTATTTGAAATAACAAAAACAAATTCATTGCAAGTTAAGATAATTCATAATTTCTAATTTAAAAACACACACACACAACTTTTTACTAAAATTAACATATCTTCTACGGATAATATGAAAGTGTCTTAAAGTTGTAACAATCTGACAGTTTGTGACAGAATTAAAATACCAAATTAAAGTCTACTTTCAAGCTACTGCTCGTTTAGCCGCCATTACGGTTAGGCGTCCTACCACTGGACTATTCCGTTCCTCGAAATAAAAAAAAAAAAAAAAAAAAAAAAAAAAAAAAAAAAAACAACGACTGCTTCACTTGAGCCGTATCGCTAAACCTGAATGTTGCCGTTATACATTTTATTTGTGAGTTGCTTTATAAAACCAAACATTTGTTTTTTCAGTGGGTGATTCCTATCTCTGCATACGCAACATAGTTAGCTATTTTTAGAACTAGCCACTAGGAGTTTAGAACCGCTGGTCACAAACACATAGAAAAAAAAACAATGCTGTCATGCATTCTATTTGTAAATATTGGCGAGTAACAACGATTCGGTCGTAAAAATATTATCTCTAAATAATAAGGTTTTCCGTCAGATTCGAAATATATCTTTAGCGAACGTCCCAATTGCGTTCAAACATAAATTATACTGACATTTTCATAAAAATCTATTATAGTAACAAGTATTTTAATTCATATGTATCAGCTTTAATCAAGTATCCTTTATATATAAAGTAAGGCGAAAAAACTAAGTGAGAACAAGTTTTTTTTTTTGCAGACATATGTCATTTTTGTTGCTATTTATGCGAGAATTTTGTATGCACGTGTAATTTTTACAAATAAACAAATGGTACGATGAAAAACAAACAATGGTCGACCGACACGCAAATATAGTGATTTTATTAAATATAACTTATTGATATGTAACACTGCCATTTTTTTTTTTAAAAATGTACTATTAACGCCACAACCATTACACTTTAACGGCTTTCAAATGTCTTGCCAGGCATAATCCCTCTAAGACTCTGGACATAATATCAATCTCACTAAAGTCAGATCTTACAAAATGACAGTTCTGATGACGGCCCGCAATTACCGTCTATAAACAAAAATGGTTTTCCCCGATTAATTTTTTATAATAGCCAATCAGAGAGTGTAATGCATAGCGCTACCGGTAATAGTCGCAAAATGGTCGAAGATGCAATAGAAAAATGTTGGTCAAAATTAGGAATTCGCGCGTTAAAACAACTTCAGAAGCTAATTCTTGATTGAATTATGGACAAAAAAGAATGGATGGCAATATTACCGACATGATGTGGAAAGTCGCTATCATATCAGTTGTTTCTACCAATAACGGGCGCAGCCATTAAAATGGTACGTTCGGAAGCTTCGGATCATTATTTACATGTGCAATTTTGTTGGCGACAATCTGATTGGCTCGGAGGGTTTTATTGACTCCTCGTCACATCCAGATAGCGTAGCGGTTTTCAGGATATAATTTTAATCAGATTAGATATAATTTTTGAAACGTCTAACCTTTTAAAGGAGGTTTCCTACAGTTTGCAAACACAGCCGAGTCTCATCACCGGCCGCAAAAGCTCAGGTGGTAGAGCTTCGGCTTGCGGATCGGGAGGTCGTGGGTTCGAACCCCGGCCGGGTCAAACCAAAGACTTTAAAGTTGGTAGTAGTGGCTTCCCCACTAACGCTCGGGGCTAAGGGGACAGCATTACGACTGACTCGTCAGTGTCAGTATAATGGACCGGCCGGGTTTAGTCCCTTGGCACCTCATAAGTGCCCCTGTGCTATAATGATAGAAATGTCGCTGCGCATTATCGGCAGAAATGCCGGCTAACCCCACCCCCGAGTCTCACCCGATGGAGATAGCAAGGGACCACCAAAATTCTTGCTATAATGAGGTCCGTGAACTTCTGTTTAAGCACATAACTGTTTTCAAAACAGTGTCGTATGGGAGTCTCAATTGCCGTAAACCGACACACTTGTAAAAATCGATGTCGTTATAGTCTTATTTCTATTTTATAAGCGTAGGTGACCGACGTGTTCAAATTGAGACAGATAATGGTATTGTTGTTATTTTTATTAAATAAATGTATCTGTTATTACCATTTTCGTAAACTCGCATATTAGTGAAAGTAAAAACGATCTTGAACACCACCGCTATTGCAAAACAACTCATGAAATAAATGTTCATTCTTTCAAAATCTATAAACACAATGGAGATTTCATCAAAAGATAAGCATTGACTTCAGAGCGGATAATCCGGTTGACATATAATCCGGCTGGATAATCCGGTTGACATAATCCGGGCGGGTGATCTAAGTAATCAGTTATCACGTGGTTTCTTAACTTTGCAGCGTGATTCAGACTCATCACCGTCATAATTGTATCATGATAATATAAGTAAATGTAATAATTATACAAGAACAATTTGCCAATTATACATAGTTGTGATTCTCATAAATCAATAACCATATTGCATTAAGAGACCACCTGTCTTAAGAGACCATTTTAGTTGTCCCGCGGTTGCTCTTTTAATACAGGTTTGACTCTTTCCATTCCTCTCTCCCTCCCTCTCTCTCTCTCTCTCTCTCTCTCTCTCTCTCTCTCTCTCTCTCTCTCTCTCTCTCTCTCTCTCTCTCTCTCTCTCTCTCTCTCTCTCTCTCTCTCTCTCTCTCTCTCTCTCCCTCCCTCTGTGTGTGTGTGTGTGCGCGCGCGCGTGCGTGAATGTGTTTATATATGCATATATATAAAGTAAATAAGTATTCCCTTTGAAAACAAAAATCAAGGGGCTTGTGTTATTGACATAAACATGTCAGACGTTAGATAGATACATGGACCAATTGTGGCAAACTACACTAACAATAAACAATTCTTGACACTTTTTAGATTAGCTAGACATTTCAAAAAGTCTTACTGTAAATTTGTCTTCGTCAAAACATCACAGACTTCGAGCGAAACCTTCTCCGTCAAAATCACGACAAAACTATAAATAAATTGACTTGCAATTAAGATGAGGAAGATTCCATTTTTTCGCTGGGAGAAATTCGTATTGCTTTTAAAGGCAAACATCTCGCAATTTAAGGAAACATATCCGTTAATTTCTCCCAGAAACATATTGATACTTGTGGTTGAAATACGAGCAGAGAAGACAAATAGTTCAGCCTAGACATAGCACTACACCCCATGATATCATTTACGAAAATTGGCATCGGCCTAACAAGATGTCACAAAAGCAATGATCTTATTCAAATTTATGATACCTAGTTCATTAAATATTTAAGACCGCCGCTTAATTGTGATGATTTAGAGAACGAACGTGATTCGAGACGCTTTGTTTTTATCACCTGCTGGGTTAGAAATTCTTGATATGTTCTCGAAACTTCTCGTCCGGGAGCTCAACGGGATCAGCGTTAAACATAATTGGTATTCCCGAACTCGTGTAACTTCACTTGTGTCTGGGTGGAATGCATTGCGTCTTAAAATACGAGAAAGTTACGGCGATAATAATGTCAGATTCATTGTTTGATAGAAATGGAAGTGTCAGACAGGTATGACTTGTTGCGCATTCAGGGTTAAATAATGCCAACAAACATGTACCGGAAATAAAACAATTCGCAAAAAGATTCGGTGCAAACACTGCAAAACACAATTGGTATTTGGTATATTTTTTTATTTTATTTTTTTTGTTAAGGAAATATTGTAACCAAATTTAAAAAAAAATATAGATTTCCAAGAACGTCAAAACTGTTCTTGTTTATTTAAGTTCTCAGCATTTAGAACAAATAAATCCGCAAAAAGTCAGTATATTTTGGCATATTACGCGTAACACACGCCAGTGATATATGGTAGTATACATAATTCACCACAACAATAATATGAAGTGCCTTTCAGAACATAGTAAGCTCTGTTACTGTGTAGTCTTTAGGCTGTCTCCACGTCAGAGGCCACATTTCTTTCCGAACATAGAAACCGCTGTTGGCGGTAAGGAAATGAAAGCGCTGCAAGTACTGAGGTATTTACTGTTTGGGAACATGAAAGCTGGTGTAGATAAACTGTCGTACATACTTTTTTGTGTCAGCTTCTTTCTTTTAAATTATACAGAAATAAGCAGAGGGTTAAGGGCAAAGGACTTAGACCGGGACAGTTGACTTCTTTCGCCCTGTGATGGTTATATAGCATGTACCAGGCACTGTATTTCTACGCGCTCTCGACGGCGGTTTATGTATAAAGGAGCTCATTTGGTATTGCATTTTATGGTCATAGTTAAATACATTTAAACGGGCTGGACTATTTTTGTGAACAGTTGATCGTTTTGTACTGCTACGTGATTTTAACTGTTTAAATTCTTTTGTTTAACACCACATAATGGAAAATCATGGAACTATTTTCTGTGTGCCGGCAATAGCTGAATTTTGTTATGTCAGCAGCTTTTCCCTAAACGGTGAAATCGTATTTTTCTGGTTATGCCGTGAATACAAACTGAACATGAAGAACGAGATTAAAATATTTTTGGTTAAGATTTTAATTTACTTTTCATCCTTGTATAGTTTTATATTAATGATTAAGTCTGAATAATATTTTAATTTTAATTTAATTGTTTTAATTTTATAACGTTTGAGTCGGAAAACTCCATACACTGGTTATGTTCCGGTGTCTTACAGTAATCTCTGCCGTCTTGAAATACACGTGACCATAGTTGAGATCATGCACGTGCACATCAATATCGGTGCAAACGTAAAAATTGTCCATGCGATTTCGATGTAATAAAATCAGTATTTTTTTCAATCCTTTATATGTAAACATTCCTTAGACTACGTAGTTAGATTTAATTTATAATGGTTTAATAATTAACGTCAACATGAAATGAATGAGTAAATAAATAAATTAACAGATGGATGGATGGATGGATAGATGGATGGATAGATAGATAGATGGATGGATTGATGAGTTATTAAATAAGTATTCAAATCGATAGATGGATGGATAAATAAATAAATGGGTGAAAAGGTTAATAAAAAGATACATAAATAAATAAATAATAAATCAATAAAACTCATACATTTAACTATATTTCAGCTCTTTAAACATTTCCGTCCCAGCTATTATTACCCAATGATTCCAGAACGGATATCTTACTTCTCCAAATTATACACGTCCGGCCTTTGACACTCTCTGATATCAAATCTATGGCTGTGTCCATAGGACCGGGAAGTATGACGTTTTAAGGTCCTGTGGGGACAATAGGAAACGTTTCACTGGCAGGCATGTCGCCTAATTATACCAGTCTTCGCCATCTGGTGTCTCCATGCTTAGTGATGTCGCCACGTGCTGTAACTGTATGACATTATCTCTAGCTAGACTCATCTTATATAACAGACTTTAAATTTATGGCCATTTAAGTTTATTTTCTGACGTGAAGGGCAAATATGGGAAGGGTTGTAGTGACATTATGTTTTATTGTGCTTGTTTTGTTTAAATGCGGACCGGCGAAAAATATTTCAATACAAGTCTAGATCTATGACATTTATATCTCTCACATTGATAAAAAATAATAACCAATTTTGTTTTAATTATGGAATAATGTACGGGATTAAAATTAAAACCGCGTTTTGTGTTTACACTGAAAGTTAATAAATATTGCGTGTTTAGTAATTGTTATCTACGTTTGTTGCAGCACGGGGAAATCGAACTGACGTTCGAGTATGAATGTAAAGGATCAACTGTTGATGGCAAAATTGTCGTAAAGTCAATTGAGAACATGTAATAAAATAATCGATGATTACGAGCTATGTCTTTTTAAAATTTTTATTTAAAATAGTTTTAACCCTAGATTTCAATAAAAATGCATTCCTATTAAAGTTTTACTGCTGGAGTTATATCAGAGATTTATACTATAATAAACATTATTTTTGTGCCCACACTGAAAGTGCCTAAATATAGATGTGTTTACTAAGTGTCATAATTTGATATCATTTCAGAAATAGGAAATCGACCTTAAAGGTGGTATTCGACAGTTTGCCTATATCTAATAAATGTAACAATATCTGTTTGGGGTGTACAACATTTTTGCAGAAAGAAAGCATACTTTAGTTTAAGCTTTGACGATTTTCAACAGTATCTCTTTTTAGAGCAGTTAAGCTAGTTAATCAACACTTAAAAGTTCATTCGTTTCAATTCTATAAATAAGAACGATTGGGATACCTGCTAAAAATAGACATCGACGTCACAGTAGATGACGTGATTGAGCCAAAACATAAGTGATCACGTGGTTTTCTTAGTTTTACAATCGCTGTGCAGCGTGGCTCGGATATAAAAGACATTTATGGAATGGCGACTGTAGCGTTATGGTTCACTTTTAAACACGTGTAGGACAACAGTTTGCGATGTATGTTCAGGTTACAATAGTTTTTTAAGATGTTTTATGAAAATATTTTTGATCCAAACTGTCGGATACCACCTTTACAAAATTAAATTAAAATAAATGAAACATTGCTTTTTATAATAAAAGTGTGGTAAAGTAAATTAAGAATCTGAAAGACAATAATCGATTACAACAAGCAGTCTTCAATATATAGCAATTTCATTTTACATAACTTTTATATAGCTTTAAATAAATCTTCTGTCTATTTCAGTTTTATTGTCGTTTCTTATAGTTGATTCTATGTTGTTAAGTTATTTAGTTTTATTTAATTAATTCTACTTTTTGCTATACATAAACATATATTAAGTAGAGGATACAGTATTTAAACTTTAGGATCGTTAAGTTAGTTTTCTTAGGTGGAGGGAAATAAGCCAGGGGAAGTATGATAAAGTTGAAATGTCATTATGTTTTATAGTCTGACTTGTTTAGTTTAAGTCGACAAAAACAACAACAACAAAAAACAACAAACAAACAAAAACAACACTTCAATGCAAGTATAGATTTTTGAATTGCTTACATTGTTTTTATATTAGATTTAAGGTTCCTTGTTTTTTATTGTCGTTTATGCTATATTTTTTAAATTGAAAATATATATCATAATACACACACATGCACCAAAAGTAATGTTATTTGAACTGTAATAAAAACACAAGAACTTCAAATCACACTAAAAGATTGAGTTTGCTTTTCTTGAATTCTTGAACTAAGAAGACTTAATATTACTAAATGATCATTTCGAACAGCCAGTTGACGTGTTAATAACTAAATGATAGTGTGAGCAATTATCAGAAGTAGAAGTTACTAAATGATCATTTCGAACAGCCAGTTGACGTGTTAATAACTAAATGATAGTGTGAGCAATTATCAGAAGTAGGAGTTGCTAAATGATCTTTTTAGCGACTACTAGAAGTATGGCCTGATAAATGATCTTTTAAACAACTAGTGAGAGTTATTAAATGATCTATTGAGCAACTATTGAAAGAGTTACTAAATGGCCTTCTGAGCAACTAGGAGATGTGGGAGTAACAAATTGATGTTTTGAGCCACTAGAAGGAGTCTTACTAAATTACCTTCTGAGCAACTAGTAGAGGCATTAGTTACTATAGTTACTAACTTATCTTTTCTAGCATGTAGTATAAGTGTGAGTTACTACATGATTTCTTGAGCGACTAGTAAAAATATAAACTACTCATGACTACTCTTTTAAGCAACTAGTAGTGATATGAGTTACTAAATGATCTTTTTAAAAATTTGAATGATTTTTGTTTTTGCAAATTGTCAAGATTTATGTATATAAATAAATAATATATATATATATATATATATATATATATATATATATATATATATATATATATATATATATATATATATATATATATATATATATATATATATATATATATATATATATATATATATATATATATATATATATATATATATACATATATATATATATACGCACGCACGCACGCACACTACACACACACACACACACACACACACACACACACACACACCACACACACACACACACACACACACACACACACACACACACACACACACACGCACATTTTCAAGATTGTATTCAAGATTGTTATAAATGGCAAATAAATAATAAAGTGCTAATGTCACAACTAGGGCTGTAACAATAAAGAAATGCGTAAAACAAATGTTAAAAATAACTCTGCAATGCGGAAATACTCAAGTTTGACAAATTAAATAAATAAAAATCTCAAGCATTTTTGACATAAAATGTAGGAAGATACGTTGTGCACATGTCATTAATTATAGACGGGATGTAAAATCATATAACATAATTATAACATATAGATCTAGATATTCGTTGACGAGAACTAGACTATCTGCTACCCTACATTCTTCTTGTTATTTGCTATATCTGCAGGCAACATTGTAAACATGGGCATACTCGTTTTTTTTGTGTTAGACAAGCCCTCGCCAAACAGCTGCGAATTTTTATTTATGCCTGCTACTTTTACTTTAATTGCTGGCTACACCTTACTAATGCACGCTACACATTTAAAATGGATTTCTCGGTACTTTTATTTGAAAAGGCCTCACAGAACAGCTGCGATTTTCTGTTATTGCCTGCTACACTATCATCCTCATATAAATGCAACCCATAAGTGGAACTAAACCCCAATGAAGCGCCAATATTCTGCTTAATTTTTATATTTACAATACATATTGTTTTCACAAGTCTTAAATCTAAATTATATGTTTAGTTTTTTTTATATTCATATTCATAAGCGAGATACTTTTTATCTTTTCCACACAGTATCTTTTTAAGTTGCATATTTGTTAACGACCCGAATATTTCAAAATATTTATTTTTGGTTATATTACAAGAAAATATTAAACATTTAAAAGACATTAGGACAAAATATTTCCAAGTGTTTACTTTTTTCTCGAACCATAAAAAATTTATAAATATGACGGGGATGAAACTCTATTTATTAAATTGAATGTACATTTGTATGAAGTGTTTTATAGTCTTCATATATATTTGGCTATGCCAAAATTAAGTCAGCGAATGTTAAACAAAGCCAGAGATCTCTTTTTAGCCAGCAAATATGGCAGACGTCAAAAAGGACTTCCAGGAAGAGGGATGTTTTGTCAGATATAACACCAAAACATTTCCGTCTTGCGACCTTTCGTCAAGATTTTTCTACATTTGAAATATGGGTGTTGTATTTCTTCTTCTCCGATAGTGTCCGAGAAATGATTTGGCTGTCGTGTCAATGAAAGGAATATTGCCTTTCTCGCTTTAGGTATAAATTCTTGGTGTCTGGTGAGCAAGGCGTCACCTTTGCGCGTCCAGCTTCCATATTAAATGACCCACAGATCTGATCGATGTGTTGTTGCCGCTTTAAGTAAAATTAATAATATAGTATAGTATAGTACTTACGCATAAGCCCATTAAACAAGTTTACATGTTGAATGGTTCACAGATCTGATCGATGTGTTTCCGCCGCTGTAAGGAAACTGAATCATAAAGTAAATCGTGTAACTTACGCTTAAGCCCATTAAACAAACTTACATGTAGAATGACCCGCAAATCTGGTCGATGTGTTTCCGCCGCTGTAAGGAAACCGAATCATAAAGTATGTTGTGTAACTTACGCTTAAGCCAATTAAACAAACTTACATGTTCAAAGACCCACAGATCTGTTCGATGTGTTTCCGCTGCTGTAAGGAAACTGAATCATAATGTAAATCGTGTAACTTACGCTTAAGCCCATTAAACAAGTTTCAATGCTGAATGACACACATATCTGATCGATGTGTTTCCGCCGCTTTTAGTAATTCTATTATAAAAGTACATGTATTTTTAACTTGCTGTTCAATCTATTTACCACTAGGGTTTTAATGTTAAATCGCCACTTGATCTGTTAAATGTTTATTTCGCCGCCCTTAGTAAAATGGATATAAGTAAGTTGTGTTTAACCCATTTGCCAATTTATCCCTGTGTTCAGCATTGTATCTCTTTGTTCAATATTTTATCATTTTGTTCAATATTATATCACTTTGTTCAACATTATATCACTTTGTTCGATATTATATCATTTTGTTCAGTATTATATTACTTTGTGCAGTATTATATCCCTCTGTACAGCATTATATCCCTTTGTTTCATATTATATCACTTTATTCAGTATTGTATCACTTTATTTAGTACTATATCATTTTTGTTTGATATTATATCTTTTTGTTCAGTATAACATCCCTTTGTCAGCATTATATAACTTTGTTCAGTATTACATCACTTGTTCAACATTATATCACTTTGTTAGCATTATATCACTTGTTCTACATTATATCCCTTTGTTCAGCACTATATCACTTTGTTCAGTATTATATCACTTTGTTCGATATTACATCACTTTGTTCAGTATTATATCACTTTGTTCAGTATTATATCATTTTGTTCAGTTTTATACCACTTTGTTCAGTAATGTATCATTTTGTTCAGCACTATACCACTTTGTTCAGTATTATATCACTTTGTTCGATATTACATCACTTTGTTCAGCATTATATCACTTTGTTCGATATTATATCACTTTGTTCAATTTTATTTCCCTTTGTTCAGTATTATATCACTTTGTTCAGTATTATATCACTTTGTTCGATATTATATCACTTTGTTCAGTATTAAATCACTCTGTTCAGCATTTTATCATGTTGTTCAGCATTATATCACTTTGTCTGCGACCCAAAATAACATTGAACAGATTTGTACAATGATTTTTTACTCGAACGCATGATAAAACGTTGAGACACAGCAGTTTGGTAGATGTTAAAATTTCAGCAGAAACACCAAACTCTACAAGTTTCTACCAAAACGTTTATCTATCATTTGAGTCATTTGCCTTTTTAAAGTCTATAAATGCACATATTGCAGATTTGCCCAGTTCCTTTCTTGGATCTTACTCAGCATTGGACGAACCTTGCGCACATAACCATTAGTAAACATTAATATAAAAATGTACCTTGTTGTATTCTCGGTTATTCTTATCATCTGATATAAGTTTAAGAGAATCTAAAATAAAATGCAGCACTTGAGAACATGAATTAGATTATGTTCTGTAGATTAACAGACCTTTATCCGAAGGGTTTTCAAAAATCATTAAGGTCAGTTTGTGTTATTAAGAATATCAAATTTAAATAATTTAGTACATACATGGTTATCTCAACATTTTAAAGGTACAATTTACATGTACCAGAAAATATTAGGTACCGCAAAATTTTCTTGGGGATGGATAACAAGCTTCAGGTAACTTTTCTGAAACGGAACACGTTCCAGCTGGTCTTTTTGGCGGATATTTGTACAATAATATTGAAATTTACTCAGATACTCGTGCAGAAAAACATTAAATAACACTAACTTAGAATAGTCACTTAAATATCTTATGTTACAGGCGCTTAAATCCGGTCCATGTGTGTTGGTTTCAGTTAAAAGCCCATTGCGAGATTATACCTAGCTAAAATATTCATGTCAAACAGCCAGTCATTCTGACATAGTTATTGCCTTTTTTTTTCTCGAATTTTGATACAGAACGAATACAACCCTGACTAGAGTTAAATTGCTCGGTCCGAATAAGGCATAAGTATGTATAATTAGTATTATACAATTATGATACACGATAATCTCGTCGAGATCTCGTTTCAGACGAGAAGATGCGGGGACATATCAAGAATTTCTAACAGGTGATAAAAACCGAGCGCCACGAATCTGGTTTATCCCTCTAAATCATCGCAATTAATAAGCGACAGACTTAAATATTTTATGATTTAGGTGTCATAAATTTGAATAAGGTCATTGCTATGTGACATCTTGTTACGCCAATGCCAATTTTCATAAAAGACAGCATGGGTGAAGCGCTATGCCTCGGCAGAAGTACATGTATTTATCTTCTCTCTATGTCTCTAATCCACAAGCTACAAATACTTTTCCAAGTTAAATTAACATATATGCTACCTAATATTATTAAAGCCCTGTCGTAAAAAGCAACATTTTTTTTTTCTTCTGGCAAAACAGAAAACCAATCTCTTAATTGTGAATATATTTATTTATAAATATATCTTATTTTTTCGGCAAAAGTTTGACGTTTTGACGAAGAGAAATGTGCAATAATACTTTTTGAAATGTCTAGCTAATCTAAAAAGTGTCCAAAATGGTTTATTATTACTGAAGTTTGCAGCGTTTGGTCCATGTATCTTTTTAACGTCTGACACATTTATGTAAATAACACAAACCGGCGAACATGTTCATAGGAAGAATTATATACTGTATTAAATAGTATATTGTGACTGGGGGAAATGAATAACTAGTTTTCTTTTTGTGTCCCGAAAAATATCGAAGGTGGTTTTAAAACGTGCAAACATCAAAATGTCAACAGTATGAGAAAACGTGCAAACATCAAAATGTTAACAGTATGAGTTGGCATCCTACATATAAAGAATGCTTTTTAAGTCCTTGACATGTTAGAAAGTTTGCGCGCGCGCGCGTGCGTGCGTGTGTGTGTGTATTTGTGTGTGTTTATGTGTGTGTTTGTGTGTGTGTGTTTTTTTTTGTGTGTTTGTGTGTGTGTGTGTGTGTGTGTGTGTGTGTGTGTGTGTGTGTGTGTGTGTGTGTGTGTGTGTTTGTGTGTATTTGTGTGTGTGTGTGTGTGTGTGTGTGTGTGTTTGTGTGTGTGTGTGTGTGTGTGTTTGTGTGTGTGTGTTTGTGTGTGTTTGTGTTTTTGTGTAGTTACTGCTACATTCCCATCAATAATATATATATATATATTATATATATATATATATTAAATATATTCCCATCATTAAGATATATATATATATATTAACTATATTAACTATATTAACTGGCCGCAGTTAGTCAATGTCTTTCAGGGTCAATTCTTCGTGCTTCGGAAATTCAACTTTCTCATAACTATGGACGCTGTCGTTAATGGCACCGTTAATAAACCAGCATCGAAAAAAACACACACTCATATATATTGGCCCTTCAACAAGGGTCGTGGCTTAAGTAAGAAATGGTTATATCTACATTCACCTCCATCGATTTACTTCGAACATGACACAAAAGAAAATAGTTTCACCATTGGAGACGACTGCTAAATCAATTATAAGACATTTAAGGAGAACTACAACAACCCTATCTCAATCTTGATCAATTCCGTATTACCACATCATTCATTTTCGCGGACAACAATTTTTCCAAATGTTACTTTTGAAAGCAGTCAAACATTTATTTTCTGGCTAGAAAGATATCGCGTTTTTATTTTACCATAATGCTTCATAACTTTACTTTATTTTTTTCTCCAATACATTAAATTACATTTTTGGATCAAACTTCAACAAGGTATAACATTGTGAAACCTTTGGAATTAGAGGATCTGGCGAGGGGTAATATGACAAAAGACATCCTAAATGTTATGGTTAATTTTTGCAGCACATGAACCAAGCACATGACATTGTAACCTTCTGAAATCTAAAAAGAGATGCAGGTTTAAACGTAAAATAAGCCGCCATGGTTCTGTGGGTGTGAAAAATGACAAAGCCAGTATTCGGAAATGCCATGTTTCAGCCTGTTCACGCGTCTTAACGGACTGATAATGTGTAGAATGGCTTTAGCCACATATGGCTTTCAATCGGATCTCCTCGGGTAATTTCGTCCTCGGGACAATCATCCCTCTGATGTATCTGGTGCAATAATACTTAATGAAATCACGATCGTTTTGTTCGCTGGAAGTCGGAAGAATATGCTTAAAATGTAGTTCGCACAAAACATAAACAATGGCTTCGTTTGACAACTGTGTCTTTGCTGTGCCGGGAGATTAAACTTGGGTGATTTAAATTTGAAGCAGCCACAAAGAGAAGTTTTACAGGCATCGTACTATAGTGAGCTGTCATCCGAGCTGACATCTTTGTTTTGACTCTGTCACAAAAGAAGTCCCATTAAGGGAAATGGCCGAGGTAATCCGACTACCTACTAACATCCGAGAGATGATTCGTGAATTATCCGAGGTGTTCAGATTGCTATCGCTTTTTCAAGAGACGGATGACCTATGGTTTTCTTTGAATGATTCATTGTGATTTGCATCATATAAGTGACAAATGCACAAAAAAATTGCTACATAATCCAGTCAGACCACGCCACTCCCCCATATGTTAGCGATGAAGCCAGTGGGAAATTAATTAGATTCTGACCTGATTAACAGAAAAAACGACGTTTATAAATGGATTGTTTGATGGTGAATCGGAGTACTTTGCTATTGTTACAGGCCAAACAAGAGTTGATAAAATACCCAGCAAATCTTACATTATTAGGAGCAAAACGATATGAATGCTCTTGTCTTCCATGTTTGATCAATACGCATCTTACTTGCTTTGTTTAAATAACATCACAGGAGAAGCTTTATTTATATCGAGCAGTGAAGTTTCTAGATCTTTTAGTGAAAAGAGAACTGATGTCTATGAACTACTTACAAGTCTCGTGTCCATACAAATGGAAATTGTCTCCATTGTCAGTAAATATCCGAGGTATTCCAAAACAGTAGGTAGGTCCTTTTAGCTGGAATTATTTGACTTTATCGCCTGTTGTTTCGTAGATATTGCAATATACAGAAAATAAAACTAAATAAATAAATAAAAGCATCCATAGAAGAATCGATAATAAAACTATATAAGGAATCCTTTTTTTATTAAAATCTAGGGTTAAAACTATTTTAACTAAAATTTTAAAAAGACATAGCATGTAATCATCGATTACATGTAGTTTATTACATATTCTCAATTGACTTTACGACATTTTTTACATCAACAGTTGATCCTTTACATTCATACTCGAACGTCAGTTCGATTTCCCCATGCTGCAACAATCGTAGATAACAATTACCAAACACGCAATATTTATTAACTTTCAGTGTAAACACAAAACACGGTTTTAATTTTAATCCCGTACATTTTTCCATAATTAAAACAAAATTGGTTATTATTTTTATCAATGTGAGAGATATTTATGTCATAGATCTAGACTTGTATTGAAATATGTTTCGCCGGTCCGCATTTAAACAAAACAAGCACAAGAAAACATAATGTCACTACAACCTTTTTATACTTTCCATTATTTGCCCTCCACGTCAGAAAATAAACTTAAATGGCCATAAATTTAAAGTCTGTTATATAAGATGAGTCTGGCTAGAGATATTGTCATACAGTTACAGCACGTGGCGATATCACTAAGCATGGAGACACCAGATGGCGAAGACTGGTATAATTAGGCGACATGCCTGCCAGTGAAACGTTTCCTATTGTCCCCATAAGACCTTAAAACGTCATACTTCCCGGTCCTATGGACACATCCATAGATTTGATATCAGAGAGTGTCAAAGGCCGGACTTATATAATTTGGAGAAGTAAGATATACGTTCTGACACAATATGACAGAAATGTTTCAAAAGCAAAAGTAGGGTTAAATAATTGTGTTTTATTTGATGTATGTAAACTTTGTTTATTTACCACCACCATGATTATCCTCCTTCTCCTCCTCCTCATCATCATTATCATCATCATTCTTATCATCGCTCATCCTCATCATCATCCTCATCATCATCATTATCATCATCATTCTTATCATTTTCATCCTCCTTATCATCGTTCAGCATCATCATCGTTCATCATCGTTCATCATCATCATCATCATCATCATCATCATCATCATCATCATCATCATCATCATCATCATCATCATCATCATCATCATCGTTCATCATATCATCATCATCACCACCACCACCACTAACATCATCATCATCATCATCATCATCATCATCATCATCTCCGTCAATTAACTGTATCATCAGCATCAATAACGCCACAACTACCCATTGTAACATCATCCCCAGTCAGGGTCCCTCTTAACAATATCTATTTTCATGCTATATAAGGGCCCTAACCTTGGTTCTATCCACGCATTTCTACCTCGGACAAATTAAATCGCTTATAAAACTACGCCCCACCCCACCCCCTCCCCGTCCCCCCTTTGATTAACCAAATGAAAAAATAAACATTGCGAAAATTGAAGAAACGATGAAATGGTGAGACTCAATTTTTTCCTTCAAAAGAACGAACACATTTGTCAGAAGAGGACATTAATGTTCATTAGTCTGATAATCTGTTGATGAAATATTAAACCCTTTGTCCTTTCTCACTCGAAATGCAATCAATTGTTTGAATTAATAAAACATTGCAGCCCGAATCTCTCCTTCATTTTATTGCCCGATCACTAGCCGTGGGAAACAACAGTGTTCAAAAGTGGCTTTTTAATATATAGTTTGTGCATCGTCCAATCTTGAAGATTGTTTGAAATGCGATGAACAATGCACGTAGCGTGTATTATAACCATGTTGTTTTAAAGACATATTCCAAAATTGATACATGTTTGTGCACTTTTGGCTTAACTGAAAGCTTAGCAATTAATGCGAAATCTGCATAATTTATTTTTGCAACAATAATGGTAAATTGTAGGGTATTTGATGAATAAATCCGTTAAAAATGGCTACACTGTCAATGTTGCTCGTCTGCTCAGACAATAAGTAAGGAATATTCTATATAACAATGTCTTGACAATGCCTGGCTACACAACTTATTACATGAATCCCGCGGACATAGGATCACTTTCATAGGAATAATTGTGATGTAAACAAAGGAATTCGCAGAAACTAAGGACAATCTAAGTAAGATACAGTTGCTTAGTAAGAATGTAGCTAAGTCACATGTATAGGATTGGTTGTTCTGTCTAATTTATAACATGAGCAACAGACTTTATCCTTGTGCTTATGCTAATTATCAGCTGTTAAACTTTAGTGTAATTTCAAGGGTGAGTAAAAATTCACATTCATGAAAAAAAACAAACATTTGTTTTAATACACCTTGGTGCCTTACAATATCACAGTATTTACAGTATAAGAAAGGTATAAATAGGACTTCTTTCAAATGCAATATTGTTGTCGGGGTAATTAAAATAATGCCAAACATTAGGTCTATTTTCTCATCTTCCTAACAGGATTTTCTAACTCCGAAGAAAACTGTAACCACCAGAGGTATTGTTGGCGACAAATCGGATCTCGTTCTCTAAAATGACGACTAGTTTATAGCATCGGCACGTGTTTTTGTAAGTAAAATTCGATGAAATCGTAAAATTAATACAGTAAGACAAAAACACTCGTAGACAGAATACGAATTAATGAACTTTTAATACCCCGGTAAGCGTGGCAAGTAGAATTATACCTCTGAAGTCTTGACATGACCCGAGGATATAGCTGGGATTTCCCGCGCGGCTAATGAATTAAAGAAAATTGTAGTCTGAACTGTCTATTTAATGTAGACACGCTTTTGTAAAACGGCGTTTTGTCGACCACCGACACTGAAGGCTGGGAAATAAGGATAAACAAAAAAGTAAGTTAAATGTCTGATAATGCTAAAAGCCTATAGTTTGTTTGATAGCGACTGGAATGTACAACTTATAGCCTATAGTTTGTTTGATAGCGACTGGAATGTACAACTTATAGCCTATAGTTTGTTTGATAGCGACTGGAATGTACAACTTATAGCCTATAGTTTGTTTGATAGAGACTGGGCTGTACTGCTTATAGCCTATAGTTTGTTTGATAGAGACTGGCCTGTACTGGTTATAGCCTATAGTTTGTTTGATAGAGACTGGACTGTACTGCTTATAGCCTATAGTTTGTTTGATAGAGACTGGACTGTACTGCTTATAGCCTATAGTTTGTTTGCTAGAGACTGGACTGTACTGCTTATAGCCTTAAGTTTGTTTGCTAGAGACTGGAATGTACAGCTTATAGCCTATAGTTTGTTTGATAGAGACTGGGCTGTACTGCTTATAGCCTATAGTTTGTTTGATAGAGACTGGCCTGTACTGGTTATAGCCTATAGTTTGTTTGATAGAGACTGGACTGTACTGCTTATAGCCTATAGTTTGTTTGATAGAGACTGGACTGTACTGCTTATAGCCTATAGTTTGTTTGATAGAGACTGGACTGTACTGGTTATAGCCTATAGTTTGTTTGATAGAGACTGGACTGTACTGCTTATAGCCTATAGTTTGTTTGATAGAGACTGGACTGTACTGGTTATAGCCTATAGTTTGTTTGATAGAGACTGGACTGTACTGGTTATAGCCTATAGTTTATTTGATAGAGACTGGACTGTACTGCTTATAGCCTATAGTTTGTTTGATAGAGACTGGACTGTACTGGTTATAGCCTATAGTTTGTTTGATAGAGACTGGACTGTACTGCTTATAGCCTATAGTTTATTTGATAGAGACTGGACTGTACTGGTTATAGCCTATAGTTTGTTTGATAGAGACTGGACTGTACTGCTTATAGCCTATAGTTTATTTGATAGAGACTGGACTGTACTGCTTATAGCCTATAGTTTGTTTGATAGAGACTGGACTGTACTGGTTATAGCCTATAGTTTGTTTGATAGAGACTGGACTGTACTGCTTATAGCCTATAGTTTGTTTGATAGAGACTGGACTGTACTGCTTATAGCCTATAGTTTGTTTGATAGAGACTGGACTGTACTGGTTATAGCCTATAGTTTGTTTGATAGAGACTGGACTGTACTGCTTATAACCTATAGTTTGTTTGATAGAGACTGGCCTGTACTGCTTATAACCTATAGTTTGTTTGACAGAGACTGGCCTGTACTGCTTATAGCCTATAGTTTGTTTGCTGGAGACTGGGCTATAGCCTTTAGTTTGTTTGATAGAGACTGGACTGTACTGCTTATAGCCTATAGTTTGTTAGCTAGAGACTGGAATGTACTGCTTATAGCCTATAGTTTGTTAGCTAGAGACTGGACTGTACTGCTTATAGCCTATAGTTTGTTTGCTAGAGACTGGAATGTACTGCTTATTACCTATAGTTTGTTAGCTAGAGACTGGGCTGTACTGCTTATAGCCTATAGTTTGTTTGCTAGAGACTGGAATGTACTGCTTATTACCTATAGTTTGTTAGCTAGAGACTGGACTGTACTGCTTATAGCCTATAGTTTGTTTGCTAGAGACTGGAATGTACTGCTTATTACCTATAGTTTGTTAGCTATAGACTGGACTGTACTGCTTATAACCTTTAGTTTGTTTGCTGGAGACTGGAATGTACAGCTTATAGCCTATAGTTTGTTTGCTGGAGACTGGGCTGTACTGCTTATAACCGATTGTTTGTTTGCTAGAGACTGGCTTACACTGCTTATAACCTATAGTTTGTTTGCTGGAGACTGGGCTGTACTGCTTATAGCCTTTAGTTTGTTTGATAGAGACTGGACTGTACTGCTTATAGCCTTAAGTTTGTTTGCTAGAGACTGGGCTGTACTGCTTATCACCTTTATTTTGTTTGGCCGAGACTGGGCTGTACTGCTTAAAGACTATAGTTTGTTTGCTAAAGACTGGACTGTACTGCTTATAACCTATAGTTTGTTTGCTAGAGACTGGGCTGTACTGCTTATAACCTATATTTTGTTTGCAAAAGACTGGGCTGTACTGGTTATAACCTATAGTTTGTTTGGTAGAGACTGGTTTATACTACTGATAACCTATATTTTGTTTGCTAGCGACTGGCTTATATTGCTTATAACCTATAGTTTGTTTGCTAGAGACTAAACTGTACTGCTTATAGCCTATATTTTGTTTGCTAGAGACTGGGCTGTACTGCTTATAGCCTATAGTTTGTTTGACAGAGACTGGCCTGTACTGGTTATAGCCTTTAGTTTGTTTGCTAGAGACTGGACTGTACTGCTTATAACCTATTGTTTATTTGCTAGAGACTGGCTTATACTGCTTATAACCTATAATTTGTTTGCTGGAGACTGGGCTGTACTGCTTATAGCCTTTAGTTTGTTTGATAGAGACTGGGCTGTACTGCTTATAGCCTTTAGTTCGTTAGCTAGAGACTGGACTGTACTGCTTATAGCCTTTAGTTCGTTAGCTAGAGACTGGACTGTACTGCTTATAGCCTTTAGTTCGTTAGCTAGAGACTGGACTGTACTGCTTATAGCCTTTAGTTCGTTAGCTAGAGACTGGACTGTACTGCTTATAGCCTTTAGTTCGTTAGCTAGAGACTGGACTGTACTGCTTATAGCCTTTAGTTCGTTAGCTAGAGACTGGGCTGTACTGCTTATAGCCTTTAGTTTGTTTGATAGAGACTGGACTGTACTGCTTATAGCCTTTAGTTCGTTAGCTAGAGACTGGGCTGTACTGCTTATAGCCTTTAGTTCGTTAGCTAGAGACTGGACTGTACTGCTTATAGCCTTTAGTTCGTTAGCTAGAGACTGGACTGTACTGCTTATAGCCTTTAGTTCGTTAGCTAGAGACTGGGCTGTACTGCTTATAGCCTTTAGTTTGTTAGCTAGAGACTGGACTGTACTGCTTATAGCCTTTAGTTCGTTAGCTAGAGACTGGGCTGTACTGCTTATAGTCTATAGTTTGTTAGCTAGAGACTGGACTGTACTGCTTATAGCATTTAGTTCGTTAGCTAGAGACTGGACTGTACTGCTTATAATCTATAATTTGTTAGCTAGAGACTGGACTGTACTGCTTATAGCCTTTAGTTTGTTAGCTAGAGACTGGACTGTACTGCTTATAGCCTTTAGTTCGTTAGCTAGAGACTGGACTGTACTGCTTATAGCCTATTGTTTGTTTGCTATAGATCGGACTATACTGGTTATAACCTATTGTTTGTTTGCTAGAGACTGGCTTATACAGCTTATAACCTATAGTTTGTTCGCTGAAGACTGGACTGTACTGCTTATAACCTATAGTTTGTTTGCTAGAGACTAGCTTATACTGCTTATAACCTATAGTTTGTTTGCTAGAGACTGGCTTATACTGCTTATAACCTATAGTTTGTTCGCTAGAGACTGGCTTATACTGCCTATAACCTATAGTTTGTTCGCTAGAGACCGACTTATACTGCTTATAACCTATAGTTTGTTTCCTAGAGACTGGCTTATACTGCTTATAACCAATATCTTGTTTGCCAGAGACTAGACTGTACTGCTTATATCCTATAGATTGTTTGCTAGAGGCTGGCTTATACTGCTTATAACCTATAGTTTGTTTGACAGAGACTGGCCTGTACTGGTTATAGCCTTTAGTTTGTCTGCTAGAGACTAGCTTATACTGCTTATAACCTATAGTTTGTTTGCTAGAGACTGGCTTATACTGCTTATAACCTATAGTTTGTTTCCTAGAGACTAGACTGTACTGCTCATATCCTATAGATAGTTTGCTAGAGACTGGCTTATACTGCTTATAACCTATAGTTTGTTTGCTAGAGACTGAACTGTACTTGTTATAACCTATAGTTTGTTTGCTAGAGACTGGCTTATACTGCTTATAACCTATAGTTTGTTTGCTAGAGACTGGCTTATACTGCTTATAACCTATAGTTTGTTTGCTAGAGACAGGACTGTACTGCTTATTACCTATATTTTGTTTGCTAGAGACTGGACTGTACTGCTTATAACCTATAGTCTGTTTGCTAGAGACAGGACTGTACTGCTTATTACCTATATTTTGTTTGCTAGAGACTGGACTGTACTGCTTATAACCTATAGTCTGTTTGCTAGAGACTGGACTGCACTGCTTATCACCTTTATTTTGTTTGCTAGTGACTGGACTGTACTGCTTATAACCTATAGTTTGTTTGCTAGAGACTAGCTTATACTGCTTATAACCTATAGTTTGTTTGCTAGAGACTGCCTTATACTGCTTATAACCTATAGTTTGTTCGCTGGAGACTGGCTTATACAGCTTATAACCTATAGTTTGTTCGCTAGAGACTGGCTTATACTGCTTATAACCTATAGTTTGTTTGCTAGAGACTGGCTTATACTGCTTATAACCAATATCTTGTTTGCTAGAGACTAGACTTTACTGCTTATATCCTATATATTTTTTGCTAGAGACTGGCTTATACTGCTTATAACCTATATTTTGTTTGCTAGAGACTAGGCTGTTTTGGTTATAACCTATAGTTTGTTTGCTAGAGATTGGCTTATACTGCTTATAACCTATAGTTTGTTTGCTAGAGACTAGACTGTACTGCTTATATCATATAGATTGTTTGCTAGAGACTGGCTTATACTGCTTATAACCTATAGTTTGTTTGCTAGAGACTATCTTATACTGCTTATAACCTATAATTTGTTTGCTAGAGACTGGACTGTACTTGTTATAACCTATAGTTTGTTTGCTAGAGACTGGCTTATATTGCTTATAACCTATAGTTTGTTTGCTAGAGACTGGCTTATACTGGCTATAACTTATAGTTTGTTTGCTAGAGACTGGATTGAACTGCTTATTACCTATATTTTGTTTGCTAGAGACGGGACTGTACTGATTATAACCTATATTCTGTTTGCTAGAGACAGGACTGTACTGCTTATTACCTATATTTTGTTTGCTAGAGACTAGGCTGTTTTGGTTATAACCTATAGTTTGTTTGCTAGAGATTGGCTTATACTGCTTATAACCTATAGTTTGTTTGCTAGAGACTAGACTGTACTGCTTATATCATATAGATTGTTTGCTAGAGACTGGCTTATACTGCTTATAACCTATAGTTTGTTTGCTAGAGACTAGCTTATCCTGCTTATAACCTATAGTTTGTTTGCTAGAGACTGGACTGTACTTGTTATAACCTATAGTTTGTTTGCTAGAGACTGGCTTATATTGCTTATAACCTATAGTTTGTTTGCTAGAGACTGGCTTATACTGGCTATAACTTATAGTTTGTTTGCTAGAGACTGGATTGAACTGCTTATTACCTATATTTTGTTTGCTAGAGACGGGACTGTACTGATTATAACCTATATTCTGTTTGCTAGAGACTGGACTGTACTGCTTATCACCTTTATTTTGTTTGCTAGTGACTGGACTGTACTGCTTATAACCTATAGTTTGTTTGCTAAAGACAGGGCTGTACTGCTTATCACCTTTAGTTTGTTTGCTAAAGACTGGGCTGTACTGCTTATAACCTATAGTTTGTTTGCTAAAGACTGGCCTGTACTGGTTATAACCTATAGTTTGTTTGCTAGAGACCGGCTTATACTGCTTATAACCTATAGTATGTTTGCTAGAGACTGGTTTATACTATAACCTATAGTTTGTTTGCTAGAGACTGGTTTATACTATAACCTATAGTTTGTTTGCTAAAGACTGGGCTGTACTGCTTATAACCTATAGTTTGTTTGCTAAAGACTTGCCTGTACTGGTAATAACCTATAGTTTGTTTGCTAGAGACCGGCTTATACTGCTTATAACCTATAGTTTGTTTGCTAGAGACTGGTTTATACTATAACCTATATTCTGTTTGCTAGAGACTGGACTGTACTGCTTATCACCTTTAGTTTGTTTGCTAAAGACTGGGCTGTACTGCTTATAACCTATAGTTTGTTTGCTAAAGACTGGCCTGTACTGGTTATAACCTATAGTTTGTTTGCTAGAGACCGGCTTATACTGCTTATAACCTATAGTTTGTTTGCTAGAGACTGGTTTATACTATAACCTATAGTTTGTTTGCTAGAGACTGGGCTGTACTAGTTATAACCTATAGTTTGTTTGCTAGAGACTGGCTTATACTGCTTATAACCTATAGTTTGTTTGCTAAAGACTGGACTGTACTGCTTATTACCTATATTTTGTTTGCTACAGACTGGACTGTACTGCTTATAACCTATAATTTGTTTGCTAGAGACTGGCTTATACTGCTTATAACCTATAGTTTGTTTGCTAGAGACTGGACTGTACTGCTTATTACCTATATTTAGTTTGCTAAAGACTGGGCTGTACGGGTTATAACCTATAGTTTGTTTGCTAAAGACTGGGCTGTACTGGTTATAACCTTTAGTTTGTTTGCTAGAGACTGGACTGTACTGCTTATAACCTATTGTTTGTTTGCTAGGGACTGGCTTATACTGCTTATAACCTATAATTTGTTTGCTGAAGACTGGGCTGTACTGCTTATAGCCTTTAGTTTGTTTGATAGAGACTGGACTGTACTGCTTATAGCCTTTAGTTCGTTAGCTAGAGACTGGACTGTACTGGTTATAGCCTATTGTTTGTTTGCTATAGATTGGACTGTACTGGTTATAACCTATTGTTTGTTTGCTAGAGACTGACTTATACTGCTTATAACCTATAGTTTGTTTGCTAGAGACTGGCTTATACTGCTTATAACCTATAGTTTGTTTGCTAGAAACTGGCTTATACTGGTTATAACTTATAGTTTGTTTGCTAGAGACTGGATTGAACTGCTTATTACCTATATTTTGTTTGCTAGAGACTGGACTGTACTGATTATAACCTATATTCTGTTTGCCAGAGACTGGACTGTACTGCTTATCACCTTTATTTTGTTTGCTAGTGACTGGACTGTACTGCTTATCACCTTTATTTTGTTTGCTAGTGACTGGACTGTACTGCTTATCACCTTTATTTTGTTTGCTAGTGACTGGACTGTACTGCTTATAACCTATAATTTGTTTGCTAAAGACTGGGCTGTACTGCTTATAACCTATAGTTTGTTTGCTCGATACCGGCTTATACTGCTTGTAACCTATAGTTTGTTTGCTAAAGACTGGGTTGTACTGGTTATAACCTATAGTTTGTTTGCTCGATACCGGCTTATACTGCTTATAACCTATAGTTTGTTTGCTAGAGACTGGTTTATACTGCTTATAACCTATAGTTTGTTTGCTAGAGACTGGGCTGTACTAGTTATAACCTATAGTTTGTTTGCTAGAGACTGGCTTATACTGCTTAAAACCTATAGTTTGTTTGCTAGAGACTGGACTGTACTGCTTATTACCTATATTTTGTTTGCTAGAGACTGTACTGCTTATAACCTATATTTTGTTTGCTAGAGACTGGCTTATACTGCTTATAACCTATAGTTTGTTTGCTAGAGACTGGACTGTACTGCTTATTACCTATATTTAGTTTGCTAAAGACTGGGCTGTACGGGTTATAACCTATAGTTTGTTTGCTAAAGACTGGGCTGTACTGGTTATAACCTTAAGTTTGTTTGCTAGAGACTGGGCTGTACTGGTTATAACCTATATTTTGTTTGATGGAGACTGGACTGTACTTGTTATAACTTATTGTTTGCTGGCTAGAGACTGACCTGTACTGCTTATAACCTATAGTCTGTTTGCTGGAGACTGGACTGTACTGCTTATAACCTATAGTTTGTTTGCTAGAGACTGGCTTTTACTGCTTATAACCTATAGTTTGTTTGCTAGACACTGCGCTATACTGCTTATTACCTAAAGTTTGTTTGCTGGACTGCACAGCTTATACCCTTTTGTTTATTTGCTAGAGACTGGGCTGTACTCCTTATAAGCCATATTTGTTTGCTAGAGACTGGACTGTACTTCTTATAACCTATAGTTTGTTTGCTAGAGACTGGGCTGTACTCCTTATAAGCAATATTTGTTTGCAAGAGACTGGGCTGTACTCCTTATAAGCCATATTTGTTTGCGAGAGACTGGGCTGCACTGCTTATAAGCCATATTTTGTTTGCTAGAGACTGTCCTGAGATGCATATAAGCCACTTTTCTTTGCTAGAGGCTGGGGTGTAATGCTTATAAGCCATATTTTGTTTTCTAGAGACTGGGGTGTAATGCTTTTAAGCCAAATTTTGTTTGCTACAGACTGGGCTGCACTGCTTATAAGCCATATTTTGTTTGTCAGTAAACAATGTGTCTAAATGTAAAGAATATTTAAATACATATAAGAATATTCAGTTTTCTCTGGCAGTTTTACTATTTATATAACTTTATTCTATCATAACTGGCGCATGCAGTTGGCAATTTATTACATTCCTTATTAATTAGGTAAGTTTTGTCGTTTTCCTAAACCTAATATAAAGTGACAATAAACAATTATATGCACAGGGCAAATTGATTGTTAATTAGTTGACTAATTAGGATCATGATAATGCTTTAATTAACTTCATAAGGCCAAAATGTGCATCAATTAAAGTTGGAAGAAGCAATCTGTTTAAATAAAGTTAACTTATGTGTTATGCTTTGGCGATTACTTCGAAGAAAGTTAAACACATTCTAATATCATACCAAAGTGATACGGTGCTTTAGATCAATACTACGCTGGGTAGTAAAGCACAGTAGACAATTTTTTGATTATCGGATCGAGTTTTGCCATGCCAATACTGAGCAAAATTTGCTTTTTAAAACGTCTTGACAAGTAAATAGTTGAAATGAATGAGGGTTTTTTTATACAGATTTGGTAAATCGCTTTTCTTCATATATACTGTTCTATTATCAGATGTACTGAATTCATATGAAAATTGGACGACTTAAATTAATGTTGATAACTTTTTCACGTGATAAACGTCGATGGAGTAGCTTTTCTGGAGCCTGAAATGTGTCTTTAGTTTTCCAAATAATGACTTAAGTGAGATAAAGATGTTTAAGGAATAGGATAATGCCTGTCTTCCTTAACCATATGTATATACACTGGCATATATGTTATACATTATGTTACGTACGGTGGCACAGAGGTGACATGCACTACTCTTTTTTTTTATCTCGTTCCCACGACTTATTTCTATTACATGCTATAATATAATATGACATGACATCACATAACAATATACGCCAAAGTATGAGATTTTAATACTAAGCGACTAGCAAAGTTATAAGTGGGGGCGCCGCCCCTGCCGCCCAATCTCCTACGCATAGTCATATAAATGCCGTATACCTTTTTTGATAAATATTAAAGTGAATGTCCAATTCGCCTATGCTTGAAGGGGTTTGTGGGGCAAGTCAAATCTCATACTGTGTTGTTTTTAAGGCGTTTGTGATTGCGTTGTTTACGCCTTTTCCTGTTAGTAAAATGGTTTAAACAAACAGGAAATTTTAATCAATTAGGCAAGGACGAAAACGATCAGCTATTAAAGCAATGTGAACAACGATTTCACTAATTATAATCAAATTCCTTGTTTTATTAAATCCCATCAGTTATTCAGAAATGCATTTATCAATTTGAAAACTGACATTCATCTTCATTCTAATTCACTGACAAAATATTGATGACAAATTTCTGACTTTGAACTAACCCCTAACCTACCTATCGTAAATGGATCGAGTATTGTCAAAAAGGTGCGCAACCAGTACCACTAGATCAGTTCCGGAGCAGTCTGATCAGAAACGACACTGTTTCCTATCAAAGCCAAAGAGAACAAGTCGTGTTACAATTGGAGGTTAAGAAAATTAAAAAGAATTGGAATCGGTTACTATCATCAGTAGCGGATTAAGGTAAAAATTCATCAATTTATACAGAAATCATCTGTAAACGTTTTTTTTCAAAGAAAACACCAGTCTATTCAAGAACCGCGGAAACGTAGCGTGGGAAATACCGGTTTGTAATAAACACTTTTAAATGAAGTATAGTAAACGGTAAATACATTGTCTAGTTATGTTTCATTAGAAATTTTAATCGGCAATTTAATTTCAAATTAAGTACCCCGTGTGGCTGAAGTTACAGGGAAATAATGTACAATATTGAATAGAATCCGATTTTCTACATACTGGAAGCCATTTATAACGTCAGTGCTCCGTAAGAAGTTTATGTAACAAACTGACTTAATTGCCACTGTATTTAATATGTGAATGTCTATAGCATACATAATAATTGATAGAACGCTAATAAACGCGTAGTTAAATGCAGAGTGAATATGTGACAACGCTTTACTGAGCGAAATTACATTAGCTGACACATATTAAGAAACAACAAAGCTTCTTTAAAAAAATACAACACACACACACACACACACACACACACACACACACACACACACACACACACACACACACACACACACACACACACACGCACACGCACACACACACTCTTTTTTGGTGTTCATTAGTTTTTGGTCGAAGAATAATACTCGACTGTAGACCATTATTCGAATAAGAATAAAATAAAAATTACACTAATATAACAAGTCCAAAAAAACTAGTCATACACGCCAATCAGCAATAAGATATGCAAAGCATGGTATGTGTACATGAGGTTTGTGTGCGTGTGTGCGAGAATGTGGAACTGTTAGCTTATTTTGCTAGTTTTCTTTCTGAGCTTTTGTCTCTTTTATAACCTGTCGCAATTTTATGTGTACTCATTTCTTTTGATATTTGTTTTGTAAATTGCTAATATACTGTATGAATATCTTTAAAATAAAGCACCTGTTCTGTTATCTTCTATCTATAAAACATCGGCTGCGGTTTTCACATTGTACATCACGGGCAGTGAGGTAACGATGATCGAAAATGCTAATTGTTGCATGTATGGCTGTGCACTTTATAGGGCTGTTAATTGTAGAAGGGGTGGCGCTGGTGGCTGAAGAAATAAGATAGTTTGCGCAACGATTTTGAAAGTGATGTCTTGAACACTTTTGTTTATTTTGTAATTCATTGTTGTTGTTGTTGATGTTGTAATTGGTAGTGGAAATTTATTCCCTCAAGCAATGCTCCATTCTTGTACAGCTAAACGTTCCCTGGTTAACATAACACGTATCTGGAGATTACCTATCTAGTTTTAATGGCACACAATTAAATTAATTTCCAAATTTTCATCTCCGGTGTCTTTTCATTAACCGTCGCTTGCATTATGATAAATGATTTTTGAATAAATTGACTTAAGACACATTATTGAATGACATTATATAGTTAAAAAGCTCTCTGGTATCTAGAAAGAAAACACGTTACAGACCCAAAATAGAATGTATAATGGTTTGGTTAAATAGAAATTTAACCATAGAATATGGCCTTAATTTAAATGTGGTACCCGACAGTTTGCCTATATCTTATATATGTAACAATATCTGACCTCTGTTTGGCGTAATTGTGCATAATTTCTGTAGAAAAAAACATCATACGTTAGTATAATCTTTAACGATTTTCAACATTATCTCAGTTTTGAGGGGAAGGAAAACTCGTTAATCAACACTTAAAATGTTCATTCTTTTCAAATCTATAAATTAGAACGATTACGATTTCTGCTTGAAATAGACATCGACGTCACAGCGGAAGATGTGGTATATAAAAACATTAAATTAATTAACAAAACAGTGTACAATGTGTGAGCAAAGTTATACACTTACTTTGGTTTTATGTTATGACAAAACTACAACTATAATAGACAAATACAGTGTTTCTCTGACACGTCTACGAATATAATGTTTATGATTAGCAGACGATAAAACAGTCATAAAACTCACCAGCCCTCATATCAAATCTGTCGCCATCTCGTAGCGGGATCCCAAACTACATTGACTTAACGCCCCTCAGCGGGACAAAAGCTTTTGAATACGGTGTCCTAAAAGTCAATAGGTTTGAGCATTCATCAACTAGACATAGGTCTCTAATCATATACCGACAACTGACGAGGACATCCGAAACAATTAGCATAAACACGCGACGATTATCGCACCCAAGTGATTAATGTTCCACTCGTTTTTACCCTCAATATGCCGTAAGTGCCAAAGACAATGTGTTCCATTAGGGACTTGTAAAGTCATCCTGATTTGGTATCAAGTTAGTCGAGGCGAAGTCCTGGCTGTCTGTGGATTAGTATTTGTTCTTTATAAAATACTTGTAAATCTTGCTAATAATCATATACTTAAAGCGACGTGGTCGGAGTTGGTTAATCTTGCATATTGTTTTAACATTTTTGTTTTAAGAAAAATCGTTCACTAGACAGTGCTTAAAATAAGCAGCTCTACAAAATGTTGGGTGACTTTATGTTGGTAAAATCAAAAGCATCGAAACGCTTTTCAACTATGTTAACCGTTTTAAATCAACAGTCGTGTAAAGCTCCGAACCTCGCACACTTGTGTTCCCTCTTTTCGTAAATGAAAGAAATGTTTAAGTTATCTCCCTTTATATAAGAAATATAATAAATTTTATTCTTAATTTGCTTACATTTTGTAAAAAAGGTGCTCAATCTGTTTAATAAATTCTCATCTGAATCAATAAGATTTTGTGCACATGTTTCAGTCTTAAGTGTTTTCAAACGTTTAAAAATGGAAAAAATCTTAAGTTTTCTACAGTAACTATAATTATAGCTAATACCTACCCACAAGGAGGTAAGAAGGTACTTTTTATTAGTTAGAGTAAGGTTCCTTTAAATACGAAAAAGAGAAAATTTAAGTTGTATATGTCGGTCTTAAACAATACACTAAGTTACTCATCCTCTTGCACATCGGCTTCCATTCCATTCACCTCTTTCATTCATTTCATATAATTTCATATTTCATTTCATTTCATTTTTCATATCAATTATTTATGTAGGCTATTTATTAGGGTTATGGTACTTAAAATCAAATTCTGTGTGGGTTAAATATCGTCTGCCCGTTTTGACAAGGTTCTTGTCAATGAGCCCATAGCAGAGGTGTTACAGTGACGTACGAACGACAACTCTGCTTGGAGATTGTAATTTACTCGATACTGTCGCTATCATTTAAATACATTTTAGTACATAACGTGTTGTTTGATTTCTTACGTACCTACGCTGTGACCAAGTCGCGTTGGAAGGCCAAAACTTGGATTTTCCATTGCAGTATATATAAAGGATGTGACATGAGTTGTCATTAAATATGAACATTTATTAAACGCGTTCAGGAAAAGTAATACTAGTAGTATGCGAGCCTATGACGAGCTTAATTACTACCATATTTTTCCTGGACCTGTTTTATAGGCGTTTGTATTATCGTAAATGACAACGAGTATCAAAATTCTATTTATCACACGATTTTAGTAGCCAATAAAAAAAATAGACTTTACGAAATTTTAACAATACTTCGTGAAATAGTGGTATGAGACCATCTCCATTATGATGACGTCATCCTACAAGGTATATTACACTTGTGTAATGATAACAAAATATATAATGAGTGTATTGAATGGAAAACAAGGGGAATCATATAATAAATTCTTCATGGCTATATGTCCGATATCCACAATACACTGATTTAGCCGATATCGACGAAAGAACTCAAATGCATTTTTAGCACAGAACGTGTTGTTTGCTGTGTTAGGCATCTACGTTGTGATTGCCATTGTAGTATTAAGTATATATTTTACATTTTATGTTATTTCTTATCCACTTTTCATCAAAATAAATATTTTACACACACAAACAAATGCTTAAAGCCAAAATAACTAATAATCCGCAAAGCAACAAGTATAAACTAAATAATTCTGACATTTAAATCCTCTGCCGACATTAAATGTATACAATGGAGAGCAATAACTACTATCACTTGTGATATAAACGGAAACAAAATCATCTGCTGAGAAATGTAAAATATCAATTTCGGAATTATATCGCCAAATCTTATATATTAATGCAAGTGAACAAAATAACGAAATTAAACAATTAAACCTCGCAGATAAATGTACATACATTACATATGTAGATAGGATCATAGTACGTCCTTCGATCTGCGTACTTACGTGAGTAGCTAGGATCATAGTACATCCTTCGATCTGCGTACTTACGTAAGTAGCTAGGTACTTGGCTCTTTTTAAGATAAATGGAAATGTTTTCTTAGTTTCAAATCTGGTTGCATGAACTCAATGATTTGGTTGCATTTATTTCATATTTAATAAAAATATAAATTATAATTAATATGTATTTTATATTACCATATGTTCTTTGATTAAATATTTATTTTTTGTCTAAAATGTCAAACTTTAAAGTTGACATTTTTTGTTCAAAAAGTACTTATCAACAAGTCATGACAAGCAAAACTAAGTTATGTACTTTTTTCAAATAATATTTTTGCAGTTAACATGAAATAAAAAAAAACAGATTTGCAACTAAGCACAGAAATGTAATGGCCGTTATTTTTTCCAGTTATCTGAAAAGGAGCCGCTTATATCAGTAGCTAAGATCTCAGTACGTCCTTTGATGTTTGTACTTATGTAAGTAGCTAAGATCTCAGTACGTCCTCTAATGTTCGTACTTATATAAGTAGCTAAGATCTCAGTACGTCCTCTGATGTTCGTACTTATGTAAGTAGCTAAGATCTCAGTACGTCCTTTGATGTTCGTACTTATGTAAGTAGCTAAGATCTCAGTACGTCCTCTGATGTTCGTACTTATGTAAGTAGCTAAGATCTCAGTACGTCCTCTGATGTTCGTACTTATGTCAGTCGCTAAGATCTCAGTACGTCCTTTGACGTTCGTACTTATGTAAGTCGCTAAGATCTCAGTACGTCCTCTGATGTTCGTACTTATGTAAGTCGCTAATATCTCAGAACGTCCTCTGATGTTTGTACTTATGTCAGTAGCTAAGATCTCAGTACGTCCTCTGATGTTCGTACTTATATAAGTCGCTAAGATCTCAGTACGTCCTTCGATGTTCGTACTTATGTAAGTAGTTAAGATCTCAGTACGTCCTTTGACGTTCGTACTTATGTAAGTAGATAAGATCTCAGTACGTCCTTAGACGTTCGTACTTATGTAAGTCGCTAAGATTACAGTACGTCCTTTGGTGTTCGTACTTATGTAAGTCGCTAAGATCTCAGTACGTCCTTTGACGTTCGTACTTATGTAAGTAGCTAAGATCTCAGTACGTCCTCTGATGTTCGTACTTATGTAAGTAGCTAAGATCTCAGTACGTCCTCTGATGTTCGTACTTATGTAAGTAGCTAAGATCTCAGTACGTCCTTTGATGTTCGTACTTATGTAAGTAGCTGAGATCGCAGTACGTCCTCTGATGTTCGTACTTATGTAAGTAGATAAGATCTCAGTACGTCCTTTGACGTTCGTACTTATGTAAGTAGCTAAGATCACAGTACGTCCTCTGGTGTTCGTACTTATGTAAGTCGCTAAGATCTCAGTACGTCCTTTGACGTTCGTACTTATGTAAGTAGCTAAGATCTCAGTACGTCCTCTGATGTTCGTACTTATGTAAGTTGCTGAGATCTCAGTACGTCCTTTGATGTTCGTACTTATGTAAGTAGATAAGATCTCAGTACGTCCTTTGACGTTCGTACTTATGTAAGTCGCTAAGATCACAGTACGTCCTCTGGTGTTCGTACTTATGTAAGTCGCTAAGATCTCAGTACGTCCTTAGACGTTCGTACTTATGTCAGTAGCTGAGATCTCAGGACGTCCTCTGATGTTCGTACTTATGTAAGTAGCTAAGATCTCAGTACGTCCTTTGATGTTCGTACTTATGTAAGTAGCTAAGATCACAGTACGTCCTTAGACGTTCGTACTTATGTAAGTCGCTAAGATCTCAGTACGTCCTCTGATGTTCGTATTTATATAAGTAGCTAAGATCTCAGTACGTCCTTCGATGTTCGTACTTATGTAAGTGGCTTAGATCTCAGTACGTCCTTCGATGTTCGTACTTATGTAAGTAGCTAAGATCTCAGTACGTCCTTTGATGTTCGTACTTATGTAAGTAGCTAAGATCTCAGTACGTCCTTTGACGTTCGTACTTATGTAAGTCGGTAAGATCTCATTTCGTCATGAGTACGTTCGATTGTTTGTGTTTTGATATTTCTATAATGTCTCAGGAATTTTAACATTTAAATTATTCCTATATATAACATATTTATGGTGAATAAAACTTTCAAATTGAACAATAACTTTTCAATTATGGTTTTGTAACAATCTCTCATATTGCTTTAACCATTTGCATTTATTGCATCGCCTTTAATGCTATGCATCAATGATTTTTCATGTATTTTTTTTTTAATATTTTTTTTAAACACATCGCAGCGACTAATTATGATCATTATAGCGACGTCCGGATATTTTGGCGAAGACCCCAGGCAAATGTCTGGTTAAAAGCTATTGGCGATCCACTACCACTAAGGCAATGGCAAACTTAGATAATTTTGTGAGTGTCAATGAAGAAAAAATAAAGTGCAATGCGCGATGTATTTATTTACCGACAAATGCAGTTAGGGTTGATTTTGTCCATATATTTACATTCAGTCAGCTAACCGCTACAATACAAGGGCGAAGGCAGCACTCGGAACTCCTCAGTCATATATTTTCCTCGAGAGAAAGGGCGAGTTATATCGTTTGGAGAAGGCAGTCAAATATCCACAAGAGCACGGATGCGAGGTGTATACGGACAACCCGGACCAGCGGACATCCCGGACCATATTTCAGGACATCCCGGACCACATTATGAGACAACCCGGACCATCTTTATAACAAATGGGTATAACTAACTTGTATAGAAATTTTATAATCTTAACATGGGCATATTTTAGATGAACAGGAGTTGTAAAAAGAACTTAAACAAAAATTTGTAAGGCAATTTTTACATTGATGATTTATAAATTTAATAATGTACAGACTTTTGAAAATAAGCCAATATTATTATTTTCCAGTCCTTTTTGGAATAATGGAGTTCTGTAAATCCTCAAGAGTATTAACTAGGAAACGAATCGATGTTTATGAAATAAACTTACGAAACTTATAAACCTTAATTGTTTAGTATATCCAACATAATTCATTGTCAAAAAGAAGATGTAAAACTTAAATATTTAATTTAAAATTCTTATTAATATTCTTATTAAAAATTCATACTTCTGTTTTATAATCCAAATATACTAGTGATGAAAACTTCATAAATTCCAGTCAAATTCCTGTGAAAAATACCTGTGAAATTCCGTTGAGTGCTGAAAAACTGTCAAATTCCTCAAGTGTACAAACCTAATTATCAATTGAAATGATCAATTGCTTCAAATGAGCAACTTATTTTGCAAATAAAATTTCAAAATTGTTCACACATTTATATTTTAATTCAGTTAAAACCTAGACATTTTCAAATATAAGATTAAAAAACGTATTTTTTATTTGATATTTTTATTTCAGATTTTTTTGAATATTTTATACAAACATAAATAAACATGAATACATACAGAATATATACAGAAATGATGATATATTTTAAAAGGTGCAATAAATATCGCTGGCAAATAAAATTTCAAAATTGTTCACACATTATTATATAACCAAGACTTGTTCAAATATAAGATTTATAAAAATAAACATGTTTTTATTTCAGATTTTTTTTAAAACAAACATGACTCAAAATGAATACATACAGAAATGAAAGCAAAAAGAAGTAAAACAATACAACATGAGATTGTATTTACTGAATTATAGGTAACAAATTTACAAATTAACAAAGTAACAAAGTGTTGACATGATAATTGTTTTTACATAATAGAAAATGAAAAAAAGAACATGGTTATATCAGATATAAAATAATCGAACTATCGATAAATGACAATCATTTCACATTTCATTTATTGGATTAAGAATTTCATAGAAAATAAAAACCAAACTGCATCCTTATCGAAACGAAATATACAAGAATACAGAAATGGTAATATTAAGATTTAAAGATCGCAAGTCTATATTAAATTACCGTTCTTGTCGAAACGAAATACAAGAATGCAATAATAAATTTAGAACTTGCATACCAGTTTAATGTTTATATTCATCATTATATCGATAGTTCTAGAGAACACAAATGATAATAGGCAATCATATATACATATGACATATGTTTACACACTATTTAAACGGGTCCATACAGCGCAGAACATGCATCAAGCAGCTGGCTGGTTGACCGCTCGTTTTGCGCGTACTCAGCCCAGATTTTCATTAGTCTGCCTTATTATTATTTTTATATTCATAGAGTGGTCCGGGATATCCTCAAACATGGTCCGGGATGTCCTTATACATGGTCCGGGATGTCCCTAAATATGGTCCGGGTTGTCTGGTCCGGGTTGTCTGCTGGTCCGGGATGTCCCTAATTCATGCGAGACATCAAAGGGGCCGAGAGCATGCGTGGTAAACAAGAAGATGACTATCCTGCAGACTATTTATACAGTCGATCCGTTACATAAATATTTTTGGAAAAATGAACCGTAACTCTGATGGACTCTTAGACTATTTCTACTTTTTTTCTTGTTGTCTGCCATACCTGTAATTACAAGATACATTGCTTATATCGGCATACCTTTTTTTTTTGTTAAGCAAGACCGCGCCAAACAGCTGCGAATTCTAAATAATGCCTGTGACCAAGTCGCTAATAATGGCTATAGGTGTAGTTTGATCTTTTTATATTGTACATTATTTTCAAAGTGTTCTTTAGAAAGATATGTACACTTTGTGTTCTTTTTTTTATAAAAATAATTTTAATCGCATTTATTAGACCTTTAAAATGGTATCCGATGAAATGCCTATGTTAAATACAAAATTTAAAAATGTAACTTGGTAATTATAACTGACCAGGTATGGTCATGCTTTTGGTTAAAACGATTTTATCACAATTTCAAGAAAGATAATATTTAGTCATAAAATGCACACTCTGAATTTTCATTTCTTTATCTATTTCAGACGTAATGGAAATTTCAACCAAACATCTTAATATAGACTTCAAAGCTGATGGAAGCGAATTTTACTACAGAATAATTGTTATTCAACAATATTTAATAATAGGGACAGTTCTATAACTTCACATGCGTTTTGGCGACAGGTTCTTAAAATAGATCAATATGTTGAATATGCAGAGATGGGATTTACCCCAGTGAAATCTTGTTTCTGGAGTAGATGCCACTATCAAACATATATATGACACTATCAGCCAGCTCTTTCTACAATCTTTGGAGTTAATTATGATTCATTTGCAGAACTTCGGTGTTATTCACTTGAATCTGGGTAGACATCCTTGAATATTTAATTATATCTTCTAATTATATTTTAATGTTATGAATCAAGCATGTCAAAAAATCTCAAAATGGATAAAACAGAAAAGAGACCTCAACATATAATGGTTTCTAGCAAAATAAATATTTTTATTTGATAATTATAACATCAGTTACATAACAAACATTTTTGCAATAATATTGCTAATAATTAGGAAGTAATAAAACTAAACAAATAGCCCACAGTTTTAAAATAGTGGTAAACATAACATTATTCCATTAAACAAACAACTCATATTTTAGGCATTTTATAATATGGTTATAAATATAAAAAATACAAATTTAAATTCACAGTAAATATCTAAGAGAAGGTTCATGTAACTTTAAATACACTAATCTCAATAAATGACTACCTAGTAATTATTTTACATAATTTTACATAACATTATTTTACGTTCCTCTGCCAGTGCTGGTTGGATCAACTAAAGTCCAATGGTCCTCTGACCCGTGGGTTCAGGGTTCGATATTCAAACTAGGCATGAGATGTTTGTTCTCCGACAACTTCCGCTACAATGGGTGGCCAAGATGGACTTGTATTACTCAACAAGACTTCCTATTAACTATAAATAGTGAAAAAAAAAAGTGGTTAAAAGTGCTTATTATGGTGACAGTAGAACAAGAGATGCCACTTTCATGAGCAAGCTGTGCACTTTAAACATAGTAAGCATAGTGTAATGTAATAAAAAAAACAACAACAACCAACAGTCTTATATTTATAAGTTCAGTTTTTAACATAGCTTACTTTGCTGTGCATGTTGATCATCAACTTTCTCCTCATCCTCAGAAGAGGAGGACTGACTCAACTGTAACTTGGTAAGGAATGTCAGCTGTCCTCTAACAAACAAGCATCTTTATGAGCCTAGTTTCTGGTACATGATGCCAGCTGGAAATGTCCTGCACTCTTCACTTTCTAGTCATCTACCTACTGTGTGCTAAATGACTTAAAGTGTAGAAAGCTGGACATTTGAATTGATGTCACCTAATGACAAGCAGCTAGGTGAAATTTCACATGTCTATGGTGATATTTAGGCCAGTCCTGCACTCTGAACCGTCTAGTCATCTACTGACTGCCAAGTGACTTCAAGGCAAGACGGCTTGAGATTTCAACTGGTTTCACCTACTGAAAAAGCAGCTAGGTGCTAATTGTCACATGGCTATGGTGCAATTAAGGCCAGTACTGCACTGTTTACAGTCTAGTCATCTAATCACTGCTGAGTTACTTCACGGTAAGAAGGGCAGATATTTTCTGCTGATTTCACCAGCTGAAAAGTGGCTATGTGCCTGGTCACATGTCTATGTTGATATTTGGGCCATGAGAGATTTGACTCTGTCCACAAGTCCTGCACACTTTACTTTCTCTCCATCTACTGAACCCTGGAGGCTAGCAATATCAGCTGTCAGCTAGAGAAAGTAGAAACACATAGTTTAGTTAAATTGCATTTTCAGATTGTTTTTGTTTTTTTTCATTCTTTTGTTTGTACACAACTTTCTGAGGAAAACTATCAGGAAGTGTCAATTAAAGTGCTTAGTAAACCAGGTTTTAGTCCCGGCCCCCCAGCTGGCTGATATTTCTTAGGTGGTAAAAGTTTTTATATTAACCTGTGTGTGGGAGCATCTTAGTCTAGCAGTAGTTCAAACATTTATACAATTTATAGGCAGTAATTCTCAATTGACCTTTCCATGTGTTATAGGTTATGTGTTAAAATAAGTCAACACATGAACTGAAACTTTCATCTTTAGCAAAAGGATCTATATCACAACAATGTTTTAACTCCAGTATGTCAAGTCCCTGGCTTGAACGTAGATCTTCCCCACTTGCAGCTAAACCTTCACCTCCTGTGCTACCTGGCTACTAAATTCCACAAACCTTTACATATGAAGGCACGAAACAACTTCAGTTACACTTTCTGTACAATGAACTGATATTTAATCTTACCTCATCAACTTCCTGTTGAGCATTGATGACATCATCATCATCTGACCCATGACCTCTGACCTCCATATCTGTCAACCAATCAGTGAGCTGCTTCAGCTGCTTCTGCATTGTTCTAAAGTTGAAAGATGAACAGACTATTACAGTTATCTAAAAACTACTAGTAAAACCTTTTTGCAAGAGTAAAAAAATCCACAAAATCCATAAAATTACAGTCTATTAAAGGTGGTATCTGACAGTTACATTTAACACCGCAACATAGCCACCAGCAATGACTAAAAGGTGGTATTCAACAGTTTGGAACAAATATTTTCATTAACTAATGAACAGATTTCGCAAAATGTTCTTTAATGCTGTCCTACATCTGTCTGAAAAGTGAACCTTAATACCACTATTGTCATTACAAACATGTATTTCCTATCTGAGCCAGCTGCACAGTTGGCTATTTTTAAACCAAGAAAACCATGTGACCACCGATGTTTTAGTTCATCCACATCATCCACTGTGACGTTGATGTTTATTTTTAGCGGGAATTCCAAGCATTCTTGTTTACAGATATTGTTATATATATATATAAGATGTAGGCAAACTGTCGAATACCACCTTTAGTGAAAGTAGACAACATTTGGTATCCATGTGACTAAGTATCTTTACATTTTAATAAGGCTGGGCTAACTGGTATTCTATTAAAGGTGGTTTACAACAGTTTGCCTATATCTTACCCCTCTTCTGAGAAAATTGTGCATTAATCCTGCATAAACTGATACTTAAGTTTAAGTAAACGCTGTTATAGCATTACCTCATTGTTAGACATATAAATATCGCTTTACATGTTCATAATTTCCAAATCTATCAATTAGCAAGATGGGATGATGGGATTATTTCTTCATTTCATAAATTCAATTTCTTTCGTGCTGATTTTTACAGAATTTGCGAGGAGCATAAAATACAATGTTAAGACAGAACTAAATGATTGCATTCTATACTCTTTTGTGACAATAGAAATTTTAAAAAAATATAGAAAAACAATAAAATAGTTTCTGCACGCTTTATAACCTCGACTCTTTAAGTTAAATATCTACATATAACCTTACAGCTATGTACTTTCAATCAAAGATCGCAAATGATTTGTTCTTTCATGAAGTTGCTAATTTTGCATTTTTAACAAATCAACAAAACAACTCTTACCTTAATTTCTTTTTTTTCTGATCAAAGCTTTTAAGCCTGTTTCGTATGACAACAATTTCTCGATGTATATCTTTGGAACTACTTGTCATAATCTCTAACCCTTTAGAAGACGACTTGATCTGGTCATCTCTTGGAGTTGTCACAGTTGACCTTGGAGTTATGCCCCCTTGAAACTCTCCTGGTTTGAAAGAGAAAGTCTCATACAACGGATGTCCATGATCTGAGTTCTGACAAAGGACTCGTGGAGTTGAGGCAATGGACTGACACTCACTGTGGATGTTTATCTCCTGAAGTGTCCTCGGTGTAAGATTATTATCAACATAAAGTTTTAAATTGTTGTACGACTCATTATAAGCTGTATTATTATCCTGCCTTGGTTGTGTAAAATCTGCAGGAGTCATTAATAAAGGTTTGGCACTTGTATGAGGCACATTTGCTTTTGATAGACCACTTAATTGATTGACCACATGTCCACTGGGTCCATTTTGCAATGCAGAAACAAATTGTGCAGGGTCACTTAAACCAACAAACCCAGCACCAGTCTGATAGTCTTCCAACTCAAAACCAGTCTCATTTCCAGTTATCCGAGAACCAGTATGGACTTCTGGTTCACCAGTCAGATTGGGACCCAATTGGCTCCCGGTTCTGGGTGCAACCTGAATCTGCCTGGAACCTGACGAAGAACTTTGACCTGGTAACACTTGTGACCTGGAAGAATTCGGATTGGAAGCATCCTGGACGGTATAAGCTATAGCCTGAGTAGAACCAGTGTAGTGCTGGAATGGTACAGAGCTATCATCAGTTCTTGCAGATGACATGGAGGAGAGGTTTAGTCTCTCAACCTGGGTTTGATCACCCGATGGAGTATAAGGAGTTCTGTCCCCATGCAGAGGCCCTCTGTCCTCAAGTGGTTGTGTTGGTTGTGGCTGTAACTGCAGTGGTTGTGATGGGGCAGGACCTGACATTGACTTTTCAGGGTCTGTGCTGTGAAAGATATTAATAACATGATTTTTGCAAATATTATTTTTGATATTTAAATTTTGACTTTTATGAATAAATTTAATCAACATTTACATTAAAAATAGTTCTGCATTAATTAAAAAACAAACTAATTTGATAGGAATGTTACATTGGTTATATTTTCTTGTTAACTCTTAGCAAGATAATGGGTAAAGGTAAATGTTCACATCGTTAAGTAAAGATCCAGATAAGTAAGCTTCAGTTGATCAAACAAGGATCTGCCCTAGTAGCTGCTTTATGGTACATGCTAATTATCATAAAACAAATGCAGACACTTCCAAACTATAAAATAACAATATAATTAAATCAGATATTACAGTAGAAATGCCTTAAGAAGGAAAGTAATATGAATGTCCCTGTATACACATACTTTTGTCCTGTTAATGAATACAACCCAGCCTTCTTCAGAGATTCTATCAGGAAGTCTGGACGCCTAGGGCGAGCTCGGGCCTGGCATCTCACACTGGAATAATGAGGATAATGAGGAAAAATACAGAAAAATCTCAAACCACAATTAAAATATGTCGTTATATAATAATTATTGGTATAAATTTATATCATTGAATTTATATTTCTAAAAGCAATACTAAGAAATAGTCTCAGTGACAAGCAACTAAATTTAATATAACAAATTAAATTTACATAGATTGACAATAACCAATCAAAAAAGCCAGCTTCTTAAGCATAAGTTTTGAGTCTACAACAACCCAGTCCAGCTGACCGTGTCAAATGTCCTATATACTCCGTCTTGGGGAATCCTCAACAAACAACAGAAGGAAGTCAACATCATGACCTTTATAGGCCAGTGCAATTTACATAAAAAACAAATTATCAAAGCAAAAAATAAATAGAAATTAAAGAAAGATGAATTTGTGGTATGTTCTCAACCTAGCCTGGAAGATGTCATTTTTTGGTGGTGGCACGTGACTCCGGGGCCCAGAAACTGGATGGCTGGCAGGAATCTTGACTGGTTCAACACAGGACCTTGGCGTCACCTACAGAACAGAAGGTTGAGACCAGTAGCAAACTTCTAAGTTCTGATTTCACTAGGCTTAAGTGGATAAACTGGATTGTTTAGCTCGGTCATCTGGATAAGGTGGTTACTTAAAACAGATAAAGTGTTGCCTTTAATGTAGTACAATACCTGGGATATAGGATAGAATATGACATTTAGTCACCTTTTCCTGATAGTAGAAACTTTTTTTTTAAACATCCCAGTGATCAATTATGGTCAACCATTGGTGAAGACCCCCTGACAAATGTCTGGGTAGAACCACTGGCACACCGCAGATTAGCGGGAACACCAACATTGAGTTGTTCACATTGACTGGACTTCCAACTCATGGCTGAGAGGCTAGGCTGTCAAGGGAGTTACAAGTCGCCCACTCTGCCACTATGCCACGAGCATAAGTCATGGAACTACCTATAAAGGTGAGCATAAGCCAGGGAGCCAGGAGACAACCATACATCTCTGCCAGGGATTAATTAAACTCTGCATTGTCTGCAGTTTTCAATCAAAACCCTGCCAATGTTTTCCTGGAATTTGATTGCCGTTGCCATTTCAGCAATTGGGTAGGTGTCCAAATACCATACAATGGATGGACATTGTTTGTTATGAAGAAGGACTTTCTGGGGTGCCTATGGTTTAAACTTCAAGATTGTCTGGGCTATTTCTTTCATATCTTAGTAGAAACTACCTTACTTAACCAAACATCTTACTTAGCTACTGTTTCAATTTAATTTCAGTGCACCTTATCCCGATCGTCATCTAAAGTTGTCATTCACTAATTTTAGCAGGTGAAGACAAAAATGAGTAATAATTGTTAAGCTTAGATATGAAAATAAAACTTTTGTTAACAATCACCTGTTGAGGAGTGCCAGGAACCTTACACACTGACGCGACAGTCCGAGGTGTGATGGTGCTGGCAGAGTTATCTGGCTTGAATGTAGCTAGTGCTGATGGCAGCACCACTGATGGGTCTTGGTGGGGCTTTATTGGGCCACGACACTCACGCCGGCTTAACGCCCAGTGTTTCCAGTGGAGCCCACATCTCAACACAGTTTGGAACGTCTTATAGGCACCCTAATTCAGGAGATATGCAAGACTTAAGGACTTCTACTAAAAAGCAAGTCATCAACTTCCAAGCCAATGTCCACATCACAGGTGTTCCAGTGCTTTCCAATACACTGAGGCTTTCAGATTACCTTGAAGTGTTTGTCTAGTGTCTTTCTTTAACAAAATGACAGAAAGTTGCAGTAACAGCTATAATTATATAAGGGAAAAATTTAAAAAATGATAAACTATTTAACCAAGTTTTGCAACGGCTGCAAAGAGTGGTTTACCATAACTTTATAGTTTATAGTTTAGTTTATAGTTTTGTAAGACAAAATATAGTTCTATCACAACCAGAAAGTATTTGAGCTATTTAAATCAACTAAATAGTTACAGATAAATATTTCTTGAGTAGAACCAGCTACACACCTGAGCCTGTTGCTGTGCAGCAAACTGTTTCCTCATGGCAGACAAGTCGTCTGCTACAGCCAGCCACTGAGTGACACCCTCTCTCAGCAGACGGCATCGACGTCTCTCCATAGCATCGGCCAGACGACACTTCTTTAATTTACGCTGCTGTATATATGTGTACCAGCAGATGAGAACCTAAAATTTAAAACATATATGCAAATACGATGCTTTGCTGACATAGACAGTATAAGGAAAAATGTGTGTCATATTTTATATATATGTAATTTATTTTTAGTATGTTAAATATTATTTTTGCAGTAATGTAGTCTGTTTGAAAATAAGACTAAAATAAAAAAAAAGAACTTACACCAATATTATAGATTTAGATATCCAGGCAGTTTTTTTTTTTACCTTTGACAATGTTTCTACTTGGAAATCAAACTTTTATAAAATGACAATTTAAAACCACATGAAGCATACCACATGACAGGTACAAACATTTTTTTTCCCTTTAAGAGTCATGTTTTTAGAACAGCAGTAGATTATCTGTGTAAGAAAACTCGAACTAAAGAATTCTGCCATTAACATGCCTTTACCCGTAGCTTGACACACATATACTTCAAGAATATGTTATTTACTTTTCCATCATCAGCCAGTAGCTGAGAAGTAGTTTTAATTGGTGGCTTGTAGTCTGTAAGGCCGGTCCTTGACCCCAACAAACACTAACGGTGCAGTTTTTACAGTAGTAAACATAAGTTTAAAAACAAGTAAACACTCAATTACCACTTGGTACAAAATATGACTTTTATGAAAAAAATTGTCTTATGTGCTTTTGAATATTCTTTTTATCTTATCTGCATGTTTTTAAGAAACTTTTTACAACTTGATACAAAAGTCCCAAAGGACATTTTTTTTTCCCAATCTCATTTAGAAAGTATGCAACTGTAACAAAAGGATTGGCGTTGACAGTGAGCTCCACTTTCTGCAGTCAGACAAGGGGCATAATTCTGGATGGAAATAATTTTAGGATTACCTGCCCTTTTGAAATGGGTTCCCCATTTGAAAGCAAACATGTCTTCTTAGTTTCAAATGAATATCTCTGACCATTTTTAAGATATAGAATCTAACAAAAAGGGTAAACCAATGATGATCCTGTCCACTTTCTTTCATCAAAAGGTGGATCTAAAAATGAATTTTCCTCCAACAACTCACCTTTCTATTCAAGGTCAAGGACCAATGCCACAGGGCCAGACTGGTTTTCTCATTCTCAAGTTGTTTCTCTTCCATAGCATGTTTCCAGGCCATGAAATATCTGGCGCTCAGTCTAACTGTCTGGAACCAGTCTGACTGCTTCTGTAACAACTGGAAAGGAAAAGGTTACTTTTCATACTAAAAATTAACATAAACTCGATAATGCCCTTAAAAAAACAACAACAATGATGCAAATTCATCTTATATCTGTTTTAAGAAATGACTCCATCATCCACCCAGTTAAGACTTAATAACTATTTAGCTATTTACTGGATGGGTCAAAGATCTGTAAACAATATAAAAGCTTTAGGTCTGAAATTTATCCAGGCATGCAGTGCAGAATAATTTATAAAACCATTAAAGGGACATATTACAAGAACTGCATAGAACGTTTAGTTGTTATCAATTTATGATAAATATCAACAACTGAGGAATAACCTGTAACCTTGGACCCACTTATTTTACTTTACTTACAGCTCTTCTGATGGACTCCTTTGTATACTGTTGCCAGGCAGCCATCACCCCCTTCTTTAGTCGGTTGCCATGGTAACTGACTGCCATAGTAACTTTGACCCTGTCTGCCACACTTTCCCGATAGTTCTGATGCCACTGGGTGAAATATACCTGCAGCATTTCTGTGGAGAAAGTAACTATGAGAATAACACTTGGAATTGATTAGTTATTAAATTAAAAATTGTTAAGAGTAAAAAAAGCAACCACAATGCCAGATTTGCACAACACTTAGAAATCTTGTTATTAATACTTTGTTTACGAGAGCTATGCTAAGCTACATAGCAAGAGATGATAAGGAATGATTGTAGATAATGAGCCCACAATCCAAGCATTGCAAGACAGAAGAAAAAGTGACATCAAACTTTGTAATGATGTAAAAATCAAACACTCTAGATTCATATAACGAGACATTTTTAACAGGAAGATGCCTTACTGGTATCTAGCTCTTTACGGGCAGACTCCACCAATTGTCTGGTCTCTGACTTCTTGTAAGCATGTATAGAAGAAAATCTGTGCCATGCTGTAAACACCTGCAAAATACATTTCAAGCAGTGAAAACCTTGCTGTCTGATCAGAATCTATACTTCTGCTACTGATTCACATGTAGTAATGTGTTTTGCTATCCATGCATGTAGACGCTGAAAAACAACTAAGAAATTATATGGGATAAAAAACATCCATAGCAGGCAAAAGGTTAATATTAACTTAGTCTGATGTGTTAAAATATTAAAAATTATCTTAAGGCCCCAATTGATGATTTATAACAAATGTTTGTTTATCTGTTTGTTTATTGGGTTTATCATCCCACCAACAGTATTTCAGTTATCTGAAGATAGAAGTAGATATAGTGCTGCCTTCACTGTGCATAGCATGCCGTGAACACCTGGCATGATACAAACTCAGTCACATTATCCTGACACCAGGCCAACCATTCATGGAACTACCCTTAAATTTATTGAGCGATAGCAAGGGAGCTTTACCACTACCATTTTTTATGACTTTGGTATGTAGCGGCCCAAAATCAAACCTGAAGCCGAAGCTCTACCAATTGCGCTACCAGGTCCGGTTTATAACAAATGAAACTTAAAAACAAACTTTATGGTGAAGTAAGTACACAAAATGTTGGACATCCAGCTAAACAAGCACATACTTGTACATGAAAACAATTAATTGTGTAAGTTTGGGTGTGAACAATAATAATGAATGTCAATATAAACAATTAAAAGACAATATTAGGAATTTTTATTAATAATAATACAAGAATATAGAAATTTCAATTAGGTTATTCAACTGAAAAATAGGGGGAGATATTATTACCTCATGCACAATTTGTAGGCATACTAGGCTGCTGAGCTATAAATGGCCAGAAAATATTCGAAAAACTTTTTATTGTCCCAACCTAATGACAACAAAAACTTTTCAAGGACAGCACAACCAGGTTATATTTTATTGCATTATATCCTGTGGGTCAATGACATTTTGCTTATTAGGACAGAATTTGAAAAATGAAAATGTAACTAAGTCATTTTAAGATGTTTGTATTAGCATTATAGGATTTAACCCTGGGCTTTATGACCAGAGGCTAAAAGGGTGGCGTCAGCATATTTAGCTAAGAAAATATTGATAACAACAAATTTAAAACCTTTGAAAAAAATAAGACAAAATAGACAAAATACCTTGGCCATGACCTTGAGGTTATGATGTGTCGCACCTTTCTTCTCCTGTTTTCTCTCAGCAATCTGAGTCTGTACGTTGTCTCGCCAGGTACGAAACAACTCCCTGAAACATTTAAAACAATTTGTTGGTGTAAGAAGAAGCACAATGCCAGGAAAGGGCTTTTTAGTTTTGTTTTATGTTACATCACAACCATAAAATTACGATCATGCTGGTAACATCTAGCTTCATGTAGTAATTAGTTGAGAAATATCTGAGATGTATGTCTCGGTAGAACTACCTGACATACTGCAGGCCAGCTGGAAGACCACTCCACGTGAAAGTTTTCAGCCAGACAAGGAACCGCACCCACATGGTGAAGGGATGATGTCTGTTTTGTTTTTTAAATAAAATTGACCTTTTATGATCATTACAGCAATTAAAGTCTGGTAGCTTTGATTTACATGAATAAAATACTAAAATAGCTGTAGACAGTGATGCTAGTAGTATTTAAATATTAAAATTTCATTTAAAAAATCCAGTAAGCATTTTAAAAGGTCAATTACACAATATAAGTAAACAAATATGTAAACTGTGCTTAAAAAAAAAGGTAAGCAAAAAGCTATGTTAGATGTTATTTAAGAAATATGGGCACTTAAACATTCAATACAGTTTTATCATATAATAAAAATATATACAAATACAAAACAGTTTTTGAAAATAAACAACTTTCTTTCCAAGTTTAATGAGAAAAACCAGCAATTTTTTTAATAGGTTAGTCATTCATTAACTTTTCAATACTCTTCTTCAATTTTCTATCCAATTAATACCCAATTATGGTCCCCACTTTCCAGTTCCACAATTTTATATAAGCAGTAAATAAATCATAGAGCCACTTCCATCTAATTGGTTACTGTTTGATTTAATCTTGGTGGTATATAGGTATTGGCAATTAAGAAATATGTTCCTGAGAACCTTACATTATCTGCTAACCTTAAAGGTGGTATCGGTCCATGTTACGGTTTAAATTTGTAGAACATAACTCATTCTTTTATTTATTTTTTATTTTTTTTATTTTGTCGAAAATATCTAAAGGTATTATACCAGAGCAGGTTAAATTTTATCTGTATTGCATATTTTTCAATCAGCAATTGACATTTAAGAAATTGCTGATGAAAATTCAATTAATTGTCCTTCCAAAAGACATCAAACTTGAGATGTGACGTTAACTTTACTTCGCAACCCCAGAAGGTCAGAGTATATACATCATGGCGATTTGCTTTCCTGCAATTGTGGAAATTTCAATTAAGAGTTATTTTTAATAAAAGTCTCCACTAAGAGATGGACAGAATATAACAGAAATGGACAAGTGGAACAATTGAAAGCTTCGCCAGTCATATCCCTCCACCTTAGACGAGGATAATCATTTTACATAGTATTATACATCATTGTAAATTTAAACAGCTTTTTTTCCCTTTAAATATTATAAAATGTTATTTATCACAAGACACCTTCCCCCCTTGTTTTCCATTCAATACACCCATTACATATATTCTTCTTTACATTAGTGTAATACAGCTTTTTGATTGACGACAAAATGACGTCATTATAGTGCAGATTGTCTCATACCACTATATCACCAAGTATAGTTGCTAAAATTTCATAAAACCATATATTGGCGATTAAAATCATGTGGTAAAAAGAAACTGACACTCGTTACCATTTGATACAAAGACTTATAAAACTTGTCCAGGAAAAATTATATTAAATTTGCCATAGGCTCGCTTGCTATTACTTTTCCTGAACTCGTTTAATGTTTGTACAAAATGACAACTCTTGTCAGATCCCAAGTTTTCGCCTTCCAAAGTGACACATCAAACAACGCGTTCTGTGCTAAAATGTTTTTAGATAATTGTCACTATTGAGTAAATTAGTGTATTGTTTATGACCAACATATATACATGACGTATACAACTTACATAACAGCATGCAAGGTTCGAAGCTTAATACGACTGTTGAACAAAAACGACTTAAATAGTTGAGAAAAGTTGGAGTGATGCTTATGATTTTTACCAACTTAAAAAACAACCCGATATTTTGGAGAACTGCATGTTATTATGAATAAATTAAAGTGTGCCTATAAAAGCAAATATATGTGAAAAAAAAGGCTCAGCCTGGTACAAGTGTGACAGTACAAATTACACTAAGGGTGACCATAAACAAAATTGGTTGATGTTGTTTTGTTTTTTCTGCCTTTTCCCCCCAGCTTTTTAAGTTTCAGCAATTTTTCCGGCTAAAATTCACGGAGAAGCCCTCCATACCTATGTCTTGGTAGGACCACCAGTACATCGAAGGTTAGCTAGAAAACCTCACAATCTTGATTCAAACCCGGGCTGACAAATTATAAGTTGGGGACTCTAACCACTTGTTCACTGGTGTCCGAGTTAAAATGGATGCTTTCAGCACTCTGATAAAAATGAACATAGTGATAGATATAACATAAATGAGCAGTAGGAGGATGTTCAATTTAAACATCCAATAATGAGATTTCAAAATGAATTGCTAAATAAGGGAAAATGAGGAAATGCACTATGACAAATCAGCAATTCGAACAGTTTGACCAAGTTTCAACTAAGTGCCGTCTTGTGATTGGATGATAACTACTAAAATACCACCTTTCACAAATGGGGGACACAAACGTGGGGAACGCAGCAGGCACTGGCAAGCAATACAATTATAAAGACACAACCTTATCAAACCTCTCCGCATGTAAATAACGCAGTTAATTGTACCTCTGTAATATATTTAAAATAACCCAAGGAAATAGACTATGTCTACATTGTGTGAATATTTCATGCATATATTGTATATACAAACAAATTATTGCATCAATATTAATATTAATGGGTTTTTAACTCGCAATTCAAGCTGGGAACCTGTGAGCTGATAGGCAATTATAATGATGATTGTTCTCTGGGCCTAAATAAATGAAGGAGCAATTTTTACAGACATTGTCTAGTTATATGTATGGGACAGCCCATTAAATAGCTAAATACAGACTATCAAGTCAGCCATTAAAAATAAATAGGGTGCCTGTAAGTTTCTGAGAGGACTACAGGGAAGCTTGTTCATGTGACCGATTTGTTTCTGAAATTTAGGAAACTTTGAGATTGTTAATATTTTGGTATTGTTTTAATATGTTAGTTTGTTTTTTGTGTGTGTATTTTGGTAAATTTTAATGTTTTAGTACTTTGGTATTGTTTAATATTTAGTGTTGTTTTTATATATATATTTTTTTTATATTTTGGTATTGTTTTAACACTGTTATTATTTTAATATTTTAGTGTTGATTTATATTTTGATATTGTTTTTTTTTATGTTGATATTGTTTTTATATTTTGGTATTGTTTTTATATTTTGAATTCTTTTTACACTGTTATTGTTTTAATATTTTGGTCTTGATTTTATATTTTGGTACTGTTTTTTTATATTTTGGTATTGTTTTAATATCTTTGTATTGTTTTTATATTTTGATATTGTTTCAATATTTTGGAATTGTTTTAATGTTTCAGTACAGTTTTATATTTTGGTATTGTTTCCATATTTTGGTATTGGTTTTATATTTTGGTATTGTTTATGTTTTTGGAATCATTTTTATATTTATGTTGTTTTTATTTTTTGTTCAATAGTATACTTTGGCATTCTGGAGTTAGTTTCATATTTTTGTATTTACTTTTTTATGTTACAGCTGTTATATTTTGACATTTTGGTAATTTTATATTTTGGCATTGTATCCATATTCAGGTATTCTTTATACATTTTTATTTTTCGTTAGTTTATTTTAATATTACTTTGATATTTGAGCATTGCAAAATGTTTTGCAGTTAGTTTTTATCTTGTTACTGCTGTTCTGTTTTATTCTATTTTGTCATTTTGATATTGTTTTAATAGTTTGCCATTGTTTAATATGTTCTGTTACTGGTTTTTTATATCTTGCTATTGTTTTTAACATTTTTTGCATTGTCTTTATTTGTTATTTTTGAATAGGTTCCCTTTTAGTAACGAACAAATAATATCAACAATGAGGTTTCAGCATTACTTTAATAGAAAGGTAACTAATGTCACCACAGATGCCAACGAGAGGTTAATGAAAATTTCTCTACCTTTTCTTTTTCTTCAGAAAGTGGATCTTAAAATCAACATGAACAATTGGCCTGGAGGCACAACCACTTAACACTGTGCAGCAACATTTCTATCATCATAGCACAGGGGCACTTATGAGGTGCCCAGGGACTGAACGCGGCCGATCCATTAAACTGATATCGACAAGTCAAGCGTTATGCTGTCCCCTTGGCCCCGAGTGTTAGGAGGGAAGCCACTACTACCAAACCAAGTTTTTGGTTTGACCTGGCCGGGGTTTGAAACTACGACCTCCGGATCTGCAAGCCGACGCTCTACCACCTGAGCTATTGCGGCCGGTCAAACAACAAAACAACTGGCACTACATGCAATCTGAATTATGGACTTTCACATACATAAAGATGCAATTTTAAGACTAACTCCAATGACAACTTTCATTTTAACTCATTTTACTTCTATTGTAGGGGATATCTTTGATTTTTCTGTTAAAAAATAATCAACCAGTATCAATTAAAGATTTAGGCAAAATATAATGTTGCCTTCAAGGGGTTTATTGTGATTTATTTTACCTCCTGAAACGAAATATTAATTCCTGCTCACCTGAGTCTGTTATTACACTGGCGTGCATACATGACTTCAGCACGTTCCCGAATCAGCCGCTGAGTGTCCACATAATGGAGCCACATGCTGACCATTTGGCCACAAATCTTCCTGCGATAGTGACCATGAGCTCGCTCAGTCAGTCGGTGTTTTTCTCGACGCATCACAGTGTACTGGAGAAAACAATGGAAATAAAATTTGATTCTGCTCATTTGCATATGTGCCATCCCAGAAGAATTCATGCAAGTTACTGGAACAAGTGTTAAACTGAAAATCAATATAGGAGTACCATTTTAATGGGCTTATATTGTTTTCAGTTGCCTCAAGTTTGACATTTTACTTGACCCAAAACAAATATTTTGGGTCATCTACAAAAAACTTAGATCATTAGGATTTGGGTTGTCCATATTTCTGTGATAGCCATAACTTAGTTTCTCAATTTTTAATTGCACACAAAAAATTGTGCTTAGTATAAATTTCATGTCAGAAAGTATATTTTTCAGATTTTTCTTTAAGTATTTGCTTTCAGAAGCTTCACAGATATAATTGTAATTTCGTTACATCGCCCTGACACAATTATGGTCATATTGTCAACGTCATACATGTTATTGGTGGATTTAGACAACAGACTCATGTCCAGATAGAACCCACAGCACACTGCAGATTAGGTGGAAAACCTCCCCACATGAAAGTTCTAGACCCAACTTGGTCTCAAACCTACATGTTAAGGGGTTAAGGAGTTACAAGACAATAACCACTCAGCCACAGACGCCCCTTAACTTTATCTAAACAGCCTCAAACACATTCCACTTCAAGTGTTTACCTGTCTCCATGCCCTCCAAACTCTCCTCAACTTCTGTCTCCGGTCATACTGGGCTGCTTCTATAGCCTGGCAAGTGCTGAAACAGAAATGACAACTTTTGTTTATTTGGCAACACTGATACAGCAGTATTAAGAATTTTAGTTGCATAAAGATTCCATGTCTCAAGCAAATCAAATCTCAACAAATGATTTTTCACCCCTGCCACCATCCCCACACTCACTTCCCTTCAATTTTAGTTTTCTTAACAGCCAGCAATTATTACTAGTATAACTGTTTATAGTTGGTCGTTTTGATGATAAAGTTTCAATTAAGCATCACAACATCACTAACTTGATGCCATTCTGTTTTTTTCTCAGTTTCTTTATTTCACCCACCTTATATTCATCCACAAAAAATTATACTTGTAAAAGACCTTTCTGTCCAAGTTTTGATTTAGACTCTTCAAGAGCCAACAAAGGTATTCTATCGATGTATGAACAATATATAAATGAAGCCACAGGAACTAGAGAGCATTGACTGCATTTTTTCTCGATCATTTAATTGCTAGTTTTCTAATCAATCAGCGTATAAGATCTTTCATTTAATTGCCATAAAACTTAAAATTCACAAATAAACAAGTTCTTATATGTCTATTGATAGGTCTTCTTATATGCATAGCACAGGAACTGGGAGATTGTCAAATCAGATCAAAGAGCGGCCACAAAAGGCATTTTTTTTTTTCAAGAGCAGGAAGTTAACTAAAATTCAATCAATGCTGTCAATAATTCCCTAAGTTCTTGTTGTTAGTTTTGTGAAGAAATACTAATGATTATATTTTGGGCCAAACAAATCTGTTTCCACCGAAGATTCAGTCTAAAAAAATTTATTTAAAAAAAAAGAAGCTTATATGGAGGCCACCATTTGCAAAATACAACAAAGCTTCTGTTTATTCCTGGAAACAACACTATTTGCCGAGAATTATGTGTAAGTTAAGTGATTAGTTTCTGTAATCTAAAACTCTAAATATTGGAACATGCCCACAACATTTAGTCCCACAATCCTGGTGTCCTATGTCACACACACAATATTGAAGTTGCAACGTAAAAAATCATTCTTACAACAAAAATATTTTTTTTTTTTAAGCACTTCTTTTGATTTTGTTTGCCTCTTTGATGAAGTGATTGTTAAACAATGTCTCCCAGATTCAACTGCACTTGCATGCGCCTGTGGAAATGATATTGACACAATCATTATTCTGTTTCTCATATTCAGGTTCAGAAATCGCCTTTAATTATCCACCCACCTGTGTTTCAGCTGCTGGATATAGCCTGACCAGGCCTGGAAATGCTGCTTCAGCAGCCAGCCGCTGTGATGATCTATTGCCATCTCCTGAAAGGGTTTTTTAATAAAATAGAAAGTTAAAAAATAAATACAAATAAAAAGAATAACTGGTAAAAAAAGTGTGTGTTTTGTTCTTCATTAGATCACATCATCACACTTAAGGTCATTTTGGCAACATCCAGCTTAATATTGGTGGTTGAAGACCCCAGACTGGTCTGGGTGTTAACATGACTTCAGCACATTCCTGCTTCAGCCGCTGAGTGCCCAATAATGGTGCCACTTGCTGACCACTGGCCCACAAACCTTCTTGCGATAGTGACCGATTCGCTCCCGACACATCATCGTATATTGGAGATAATGGAAATACAGTTGATTCCGCTTATTTGCATAATAACATCCCAGACATGCATTTATGGATAGAACCACACACCGCAATTCAGGTGGAAACCTTCCCACATTAAATCCTTTGCCCTGATCGGCACTTGAACCCATGCAATGAGAGGCTTAGCAGTCAGAGGAGTTACAAATTGGCGACTCTACCGCTATCCCCTTCCCCCTTGAAATACTGCCAGATAGTTAGAAAACATCCCCACATTAAAGTTCTAGCCCCAACAAGGAAACATAAGCTTTTTAACAATGTGCAGGTCTAAAATTTTGGTTAAAGTGAATTTGTTGTTTTTGTTTATGAAATGCTTAAGGTTTGAGTTTGAAATAATAATTTCTTTTTTAAAGACTAATACACTTAATAAATGCACTTAATAAATGTGACCTATAACAACAAACTTCATTAATGTTCGAAAAATGTGGGAAAAAAAAGCTGTTTTATTTAAATCTTTGAGTAAAAATAAATGTAGTAATTAAGTTAAAAATTGAGTTAACAGAGTTAAATAAAAGGTACAACCAAGAACATTTCAATAAAAACATAATTTTGCTTAAAACAATTTTATTTTACCCAGATTTAGAAAAAAAATCCAAATAAGCAAAAAAGAAAATACCAAATGTCTTTTCATTTTAACAAAATAAAGTAAGATCTGAACAGTAAATGACAAAAAATACTATAGTGACCGACGAGCCTTAATGACAGTGCAAACTAGAGCTCTAGATTAACAGTATCAACCACAGGATTGGATGCAAGATCTGACGATCTTATCATAAGAATGAACTATTTTAATGAAAACTGGCATGGTTTGTTTCCATCAAAATAGGTCAACCGAGGGTTGGGATAATCCATGATGACTTTAGATTTTCCACTGCGACTATTTTTAATAAAGCGACTGTTTGTGACAAAACAGGATTTGCATACTTGTTCCTTCTTTATTCCTGCCAACCAAATATTCTTAGTACCGTTTACAAAGAATTGTACTGATGCAACAAAATAAGGTTTTGTAGAAAATTTATGGCATATAATGCTTTCCCAAAATATCATTACTCCTTTTATATGGAACTGTAGCTCCAATCACACAATGACTCACCTCAAGTGCAGTCATCCTCTGTGCTTCTGCTGTTTTCAGCTTCCACTTGTTAAAGAAGGATCTCTTAGCAGAACTTTCACAATGAATAATGGCCTAGATAATGAAAAAAAAAAATGTGCAACTAAAATGATACCTATGTTTGTTAAAGCAGAACATTAAGTAAAGAAAAAAAGCAACCTTTGTGTTGTGATTTTCATTGGGTTTTTTAACAGCAGTTTAATTAAAAATAATAACACATGATTGAAAGATGACTTTAAAATTGTATTTTCTTTTAAGAGTAACTTTTTGAGATTTTGATATCATTCCAACATAACATTAATGCTTATCTTCTTGGACAAATTATATTGATTTTATTGAATATGTTATGCTTATATTACAAGTCTGGTAGCATTAAATTTAACAGAAACAATGGTTTTTCTATATTAAAGGGAAGTAATACAGTCCAATCCTTTCTTACTTAACAATGCAGAGTAGCCTCCCTTACCATTCTCTCACTCATCCTATATTCCCTGCTGAACTCATACTGGCGAACCCACAGGTAGAAAAATCTTGCAGACAGATTCTCCCTGAAAATACAAGTACATGTGTATTTGTTACTTTGTCCTGTTGGGTTACTGAAGCTGTATTCATGCAATAAGTACATTATTCTTCCAGATTTCTAAGTCGTGTTTATCACGTCTCTCCAATAATCATTTGTTTATCTGGAAACAGAGTCTACATGGTCGTATTGGTGCCATCCTGCTAATTATAGGTGGAGGAAGACCAAAGACATATGTCTAGGTAGAATCACCAGTCCAGACCAGCAGGAAGAAATTAAAGTGACACCATAGCTGCTGCGGAGTTACAAGTCAAAACTCATATCCATCACCTGAAACAGCAAATGACTTTTTAACTGTCAGAGTGTCTAAAAAACTTTATGAATAAATAAAATTAACAATCTAGACTGTGCTACTTACCGACGAAATTCCAGACAATTTTCTGCATTGATTCTTTTACTTTTCATCAGGTTGACAAACATTTTCCATCTGTCCATGAACTCTGGCATTGCCATCATGTAATAATGGGCATCAGCTCTGGCATACTGTCTCTGCAAAATATTTATTGTATATTTCAATTACTGAAATTACTCAATAATATGCAATTTTAAATAACTGTTATCAATTAATTAGGTTAGTCCAATGAGTGAAGAAAGAAGCATTGCCAAGGTCATTTCGTGACATCTATGCATACTAAATGTTGCCTTTCAACAACCTCATATTTACACTAATAACCTAAAGTTACATCTTCTCATCAAATGTGTCTGCTGTTTTAATCATAGTAAAGGTTTCAAAAACACAAAATATGATGACGTGATCAACATTTATATTCTCTTGCTATGTGTCCATCTGTAAAGCAAATGTTTATTAAAATTACATCGCTTTTGCATTCAGAATCATATTAAGAATCAAATTAACAGGAAACCTCATAAAAACTTCACATTATTGCAGCAATAACAGTTCAAAGTTTGATGTGGTTGACCCTAACAAATTTAAAAGAACATGGCTGAACAAGCTTTATCGATCAATCATATAAGTTTTAACAAATTTAGCCAATCTATAGCATATTTGTACAAATTACTTCTCTGTGATGTCTCCATTCAGTATAAGCTTGCAGTTGGTGAAGGCAGCGGGTCAACAACACTTTCCTGCAAACCAAACATATTTTATCATGTCCACACAAGCAATAAAATAAAGTTCTAGAAAAAATAACAAAGACAATAAACAAGACAATAAATGTCATTGAAGGACTTATTAGTATAAAAATGTAAAAATATGTAATTCATCATCGTAATAAGTGTTAAATTGTCTTGAGAAACATTTACAGATTTTTTTTAAAATAATTTAAATAAAGTTTTTTCTTCAGTAATAAGCAGCCGAAACTGTAAAGAAGGGATGAAAACAATGAATGTCATACAACTATGCATTTGTATTCTGTTGATAAAACTAGCATAACATTCTTATGGCTGACATTTGTTTTAAAGGTGGCATCTGACAGTTTGCTGATATCAAATACATGTACTGCTTTTGGGAATTTGAGCATATTTTTTTTTTATAAATTTATATGTTAGTCTTAATAAATGATTTTTAACACTTAACTGAATTGTAAGACAGAACTAATTGTGAAAAAATCACTCTGTGTATTCTTTCCAACTGTATGAAAAGCTCAATAGTGGTCTCAGCTAACAATAGATATCGACATCACAGCGGATAACCCGGATGACTATATGTGATCTTTAAAGTGGTTTTCTAATTCTAAAAATAGCCATCTTTGCAACATGGCTTGGACAGGAAATACCTGTTTGCAATGATGAGTGATGATATATGCATGACTGTTCACACAGATCTAGGACATCCATGAACAGCATTTTGCAGGAAGTTTTCAGATGACGACGGTTTATTTGGTTATTTGAGAAAAGAAATTTTGGTCCAAACTGTCTGATACCACCTTTAACCAAGAACTATGAGGTGTTACCGTCACAGTTCACTTTTGTACTCTCTTTGCTGCATCACTGTTAGAGAGCACCTATGGCTTAAGGGGTAAAGTTGCTGACTTGTAAGTCCCCGGACTTCATGGCCTCTAACCACGAGTCCCGGTCTAGGCGTGGAGACATCTTTCAGACTGTGTTGCTCCAATGGTTCTACCAAGACATTTGTCTTGATGTCGCAGTAATAACCACAGTTGTGTCACTCAAAAACAAAACAAACTACTAGGTTTTCCATACCTGTAGTGTTGCCAAGCAATCCTGGATTGACCAATCATACGCAGTTCTTCATTGTTATCACATCGATTTAGCCAAGTGTTAAATGCCCAGCCCAGCATCTGGTACAAGATAAAATGTTCAAACTTAAGTGCATGTAGAAATAAATGTAAGCCTAAGTGCACTCAAGGAAAGTTTTTGTTTCGGTGGATTCTCATATCCACTTGGGAAATAGAAGGTTGGGGAAATTAGGATTGATTAAGAATAAGTACTCGGTAATTCTGCCCTCAACATGAATATCCCTCAGATGTATCTTGTGCATTTATTCTTACAGAATCGTACTTATTTATTCGCTGGAAGAAGAATATGTGACAAAAAAATTCTTCAAAAAGCAAAATATGTTGCTCATAAAGGTATTTTGTCCTACAAATTTCAATTTCTTAATTTACATGTCACATTTTGTTAGATATACAACTGCTACTATATGTTCACATTCATCTTTGTTGTTTTGATGATGTCCTAGGCTCTGGCATGTATTATTTTGCAGGGTTTTCCTTTTATACCTTATGATCTGTGAATTATCCAAGGTGTTCCAAATGATCAATTTAAATCCTCTGCATTATAAGCACCATAAGATCACATTTACATAAATCTGCATATTCAAGACAAAAATATCTTAAAGCATTCTGACTAAAGCACATGATCTGCTACACTAGGATCTAAGACCCGATGCATTAGGGGTCATCTTCTGGTGACCTTTCATTCAGCCAATAACAGAATTGCTTACTAGATTCTGAAAGTCCTTGCTAACACTGGAGACCCAGTTGCGAATGTCATGTGTAGTAAATATCATATGCCACAAAGATGTCAAAATGGCCAATACACCTGTAAAAACACACATATGTATAGTTTGCTGTTTTATTTGTGGATTTGAACATTCTGTACTTCTAAATTAAAACCTGTCACCTGTTTATATCTGAGCTGATCAGCCATTGCCTGCCTCATTAACTTGAGTTTCTTCTGTACCACACTCAGTCGAAATGCAGACAATCCTGCACTCTGGAAACACAAATAAAGATAATTTAGCACACTGAAAAAAATGTGAAACTCTTTTAATCTTTCAAAGTAATTAACTACTTTAGAAATTCAGTAAGTTTGTTGAGACATTTCAACATGTGTTGAAAACCTTGAAAACTAAAGAACAATTGTTATATTCCACTACATCCAAAGTGCCAAGAATACATGTGAGCCTTTACACTTGAACATATCAACTCAAAATAAATAATGTAATAAAGATCTTTAAAAGACATTTTCCACGGTTTCTTTGTAGGACCTATTAACTGTTTGAATACCATAAAATTAATAAATGAGTAAAAACAAATGCAGGTTATGTGTACTTTTTTTTATTACTAAGTTAGTAGATGATCAGCTGATCAATAGGGAAATATGAAAAAAGTCCTTCGAGAATAACCAGGTATATTACAATATTAAATACCCTCATACACACAATTTAATGTAAATGTGGCGAAAACACTGAGATGAGAGATTACACACATACTGCATCTCATCAAAGTGGGGCAAGTAACAGTAAGCACCAGCATCAGGATTGATAACTGAGCAAAGTCTACAAAAACAACTGTACCAGACCTGTTAGCGTAATCTGTAGAGCATCGGCTCCAGGTACAGGAGGCCCTGGGTTCGATCTCGGGCCACAACATACCAATGACATTAAAATTGGCTAAAGTGGAATAGCTCCCTTGCTAACGCTCACGTTAGGCCCAGTGTCAGGATAATGTGACTGGGTGTGGTATCATGTTAGGTGCTCATGGCATGCCATACACAGTGAAGGCAGCAATATATCTGCTTCAAGTGAACACTGTCTCCAGATACCTGAAATACTGTTGGTGGGACTATAAACCCAATAAACATAAAAACAACTGTGTCAGCGTGTGACAAAAGAGTTTACATACCAGAAGTTTCCTTTGATAATGATCCTCTGCATCTACCATCCTCTGGAGTTTCTCATGGACCAGAATTATGTCTGATAGCCATTAAGAAGAACGTAGAAACATAAGTTTTTAACAAGTTCTTAAATAAAAAAAATCATATTATAAATCATATTTTATCCTTAAGCAAAAAATGTTAAATTTTTTAATGAGACACACAATAGCATGTTGCTACAGAGTGTATAAAAAAGTAAGGTTAAGCAATGTTTAATTAGTATTCATTAAAAGTAAACAACTTGTATATAGCAACTTTTATTTAAAGTAAGTTTGTTATTGGGTTTTTTACATTGCACTCGACAAAATTATGCTCACATTGGCGACATTCAGGCTAATTATTGGTGGAGAAAGACACCCCCCCCCACCTACTTGTATACATATAAAGCAACTAGAATATAAATCATATGGTTCCTGGAATACATAAAGATGTATAGTTATATTAGAAATGCACAAACACAATTATTGTTTAATATTAGGTTTAATAATTATGTTATGCAATTATGCATTATGTTAATTTGATATAAAAGTTGTGACAAAGCTTTTGATGAACTATTTATCGACTGTGTATGTAGAAACCTACAGGGTCAATTTAGTTGTATTACTTCAGCACCTGGCCTTAGTACACAATGTTTAAAACGCTGACACTTTTACATGCGCAAAGAAAAAAATGAGTGTGGTAAAAATCACATTCTGCAAATAACAAGATACAAAGTGCAATAATCAATTTTTTTTTAAAATAAATATCCAAATGTTAGTTTATTTTGCAATCCTAGAATATAATTGACTATCTATTGGTTATGAGTATCCAAATACTGGCTGTAATCTGTGTTTTTTCTTACTTTGCAGTGACTTAATTATAAAGGAAGACCCAAGTCTGGGTCATACCTCATATGCATCACAGGTCAGCTGGAGAACTTCCCTTTATGAAAGTCCTCAGCCTGTCTGATATTTAAACTCATGCAGTGAGAGGCTGAGTAGTTACAAGTTGGGACACTAACCGCTTGACCACAAGTGCTCTGGAAATTATCAATTATCAATTGTGGTTTGTCTTTTTCCAGATATACTCGTTTTTGCCACATATATTTTGATGAGTAATAAACAGTTGTGTGTATGTTCATTGTTACGTATGTCTAAAAACAGAACAAATAAAAATTCAAATATTGTAAAAATTGTTCTTCTAATCGTTTTCTCCTTATCCCTTCTGGACCTGTAAGTTTTAGCCTGGACCTGTAACATTTGACATGTTACAGGTCCTCATGTCCCATACTATTTTGTGACTTTTGCAAAGACTGCATATGACTGCAAAGATACAGTGTCTCCAATGTTGGAACATCCTGCGTTTCTGGAAGCTCTCAGCTAGCTGCTGGATCCGATCCTGTCTCTCGTGGAGATCCTCACGGAACCGGAAAGCCTCTAACCATCTTTGGAACATCTGGCCCACTAGGTTTCGACGGTAAAGCAAGAGGGCATACACTAGAAATAAAACAAGATAAATGATTTATAAAAGTAAGGAATAAAGAAAAGTAAGTTACAGTAATTATAAGTTGCCATATTAGAAAACATGGGGGGAAGGAGTGCTTGTGTGTGATGAATGATAATATATTGATATGTTCATAGTTATCCTGTTTTTGCGTACCTAAACTCTATATTTTCGGTTCATTAATGTTTTCTAATATGGCAGCACACATAAATGTTTGAAAATATGTCGAGACAGAAACTGTTAATGTTTAACTCTTGAAAAAGGCAATTTCGGAAAATTTGAGTGTTTTTGGAAAAACGTAAAATTATGATTATTGTTTGTTTGTTGGGTGTATCATCCCACCAACAGCATGATTATTGTTACAGTATGTATAAGCAATAAAACTGTCTAAGAGAAGTTTTCGCTCCCTTGTCTTTCTCAGTAACTTTCCCTTAAACTTTTTATGAGTGATACAATATTAATATATTCACAGTTATCCTGTTTGTGAGTACTTTGTCTATATATTTTCCCTTCTTTAAATGTAAAACAACTAAATATATACAACACAAACATTTAACATTTAACAAGCAATAACACAAATTTCTTTGTCTTAAGTCTTATCTAAACAACACATATCTTGTAAGAGAACACTTTTTTTCTATACTTCTCCATCTGCCTATCTCTACCAAATGCCAGTAAGCAATGCTGATTTTTCTCTCCATTTCACCTCCTGTCCATTTTTCTCTACACATAGCAGGAACCCCCTCTGATAGTGCCTTTATCTTTCTGTTTTTCCCTCTGTCTATCTTTACCATACACATATATAAGCATTAAATGATTTCTCCCAATTTCACCCCCTGTTTATGTTTATTCTATTAGCTGGAACACTCTCTGTGAGTACCTTTTTCTTTCTGTTTCTCCCTTTGTCCATCTCTGTAGATGATCCACGCCTTGAAGCACCTGTGGACAATGGTTGTATTGTAATGTCTCACAGCATGGGACTGATGCAACACTGCCTTACGTCTCTCAGACATCCTTCCCTGCCAGACCAACCAGTGCTGAAACACAGACATGGTAGATTATGAAAAGATAGAAGACAAAGATATATAGTATATAGTTTATAAACAGACATGCACTCTTTGGCTAAAATCAATTTGAAATTTCTAGTCTTTATTAATGTGATGTTCTTTCAGATAATAAAATTCACTGATATGAAAGTCTGACTGAATCTTATGATAATAACACAAGGCATATAAATGTGAAATTATAAAGTGATATTCTCCTGGCTATATACTTGTGATTTATTTTTATTTTTTAGGGGGGATAAAACATCAGATATGAGTGCTTAAAATTTCATAACTTTAATTAATCAAGTATTACATGCTGTAAAATTAAATAACAAATTTTAAACCTACATATACAAAGAATAAAGGAAATGGTACTTGCTGACCATGTTGGCTTTATTAAACTGACATTTATTCAAAATTAAATCTATACCTAATGGTTTCAGACGATAAAAAGAATCAATACCGAGTTATACTCCCAGAAGTGTTACTGGACACAGATATAGTTCTAATAGTGCACATCATAGACAACAGGAAAAATAATCTAATAATAATGGGAGATAACTCAAAAGTCAATGAAGGTAAAGTTATGGCTCTTGTGCACTGCACTTTTATCCACTACCTAGTACCTATATACCACTTTTGTAGTAAATATTTAGTGTAAATTTCAAGTTAATTTCTCGAGAGAAAAAAACAACACTAAGGGAATTAATTAAAAAATTACAAAGTTATAGTTCTTATGCACTGCACTTCAACGCATCTATCCAAATTCTTGCCTCAGTTTTTGATAAACAATCTGGACAAAATTATGATGAAAGGAAAGGACCAATGCAAGGACGAACAAAATTTGCAACTATATCCTTCTCCCTTTTGGGTGTGCATTAAAGTATAAGCAATATATTAATTCACCTGTGCTTGTATTCTATAGGCCCAGAACTGCAGCGCTATGGACTGCATATTCTGTCTATGGAGTATGGTTTCATATCTGGTTGTCCATTCTCTCCAACATTTCCTGGAACATACACAGGTTTGATTATTATTCTAATCATTAGTCAGTAGTGGAAGTACTTTACTGCCTTAAAGTTTGAATTCGACAGTATGAACAAAAACATTTTCCTCAAATAACTCATTGTTACCTGAAAAGGTCCTGTAAAATGCTCCTCATTAATGCCCTATATCTGTGTGAACAGTGAAGCATTTATCCACATTTATCATTGCAAACAGGTATTTTCTATCTGATCCATGCTGCAGATAGCTATTTTTTAACTAAGCAAATCTCGTGACAACTTACTTTTAAGATCATGTTTTATTTTCAAGCTCTGATGTTGATATCTATTTTTAGCAGAAACCACTATCATGCTTATTTAAGGATTTGGAAAGAATGACGTTAAGTGTGATATTTTTGCAATTATATATAATATTATATACATAAATATAATATATAATTTTTCGTGAGTCACTCAAGTTTACTGCAAGGTAGTTATTTACTGTGTAAGAAATGTAATCACTGCAATCTTTATTCATTCATTCTTTTGCTAAGATTTCTTACTTAAAATTTTACATTGTAGTCACATAGAAGAAAAAACATATCACATGGTTTTATTTTTTAAATCAATTTCTTACAAAACAATTATCATCATAAAAGCTTGTAGAAAAACAAGAGGGCCATGATGGCCTTTAATAGCTCACCTGTGGATACAGGCTTTTAGTAGTCTGGTGTCAAGTAATTAAGAGTTATTTACTTAAGAAATCTTTGGTGAAGATTGGACCATAAGTGTGGCCACTGGGCTGATAACATTTTCTGGAACTTTACCTAGTAACCTACTGAATCTACAGGACCCACTTCAAAACTTATGTTAGATTTCATACTGACAAACATTATGGCTAAGTTTGGTAAAGATTGGGCCATCAATGTGGTCTCTAAGTGTTTTTACAAGATTTTTCTAAATTTTGACCTAGTGACCTAGTTAGTGACCCCACGTGACCTTGTTACAAACTCACCCAAGATTTCATGCAGACATTCATTCTGATCAAGTTTAATGAAGATTGTCCTGTAAATGTGGCATCTAGTGTGTTCACAAGCTTTTTGTAAGATCTGACTTAGTGACCTCTTTTTGACCCCACATGACCCAATAACGAACTCGTCTAAGATTTCATCCAGACAAACATTTTGACCAAGTTTAATGAATGAAGATTGTGCTGTAAATGTGGCATCTAGTGTGTTCACATGCTTTTTGTAAGATTTGACCTAGTGACCTACTTTTTGACCCCACATGACCCAGTTATAAATTCACCCAAGATATTATGCAGGCAAAAATTCTGATCAAGTCTGGTGAAGATTGGGCCATAAATGGGGATTCTAGTGTGTTTAAAAGCTTTTTCTAAGATTCGACCTAATGACCTACTTTTTGACCCCATGTGATCCAAAAACGAACTCATCTTAGATTTCATGCAGACAAACAATCGGATCAAGTATGGTGAAGATACAGCTATAAATGTGGTCTCTAGTGTATTCAATACCTTTTTTCTGTGATTTGACCTTGTGACTTATTATTTTACCCCATGTGACCCAGTAATGAATTCATCTAAAATGTCACGCAGACAAACATTCTGACTAAGTTCAGTGTATATTGGGCTATAAATGAGGTCCCTAGTGTGTTCACAAGCTCTTTCTAATATTTGACCTAGTGACCTACTTTTTTGATCCCACTAGACCCAATTACGAAATCATCCAAGATTTCATGCAGACAAACATTCTGACCAAGTTTGGTGAAGAGTGGATAAAAACTGTGGCCTCTAGCGTGTTCACAATCTAAAATGTTGATGACAGACGAAGCGCTATCAGAAAAGCTCACCTGGAGCACATTGTGCTCAGGTGAGCTAAAAAAAGTGGAATAAAAAAAGCCTTGGAACATTAGTTTATCAATTTAAAAAGAACTGGAAAAAATACTCAACTCACCTTTCGATAGTGTCTTTAAAATTCTGATAACGAATCCTAACTTTGAAATACACACACAAAAAAGTATTTATAAGTTACTGAATACCATTTAACTACTCATTGAATAAAGAATAACCTTTTTAAACATCTTCTGTACAATTTCAAGCAACCAGTACAAATACAGACCTTGTTAAATGCTGGTTACAGTGCTCTAGAGCAAGATTGGTTTTACGTCTCTTTTCTCTCCGACTTTGTATGTACAAGCGCCATCCTTCTAAACATTTTCTCAGCAACTTCACACTACCTATAATGTACAAACATGAAGAAAGGGTAAAGTCAAAATTTGCTTATAAAGAAAATGGGAAGAAATCGTTATTGAATTTTTAAAAAAATAATTTGATGGTAATCATCTTGATGAAAGAAAAAAAAAAAAGTGATGATAGGTGCTGTAGTAGCAAGAAATAACATGGAAACATAAATATAATACTATTCAAGGGCCATAACTCTGAGATGAATGGTCTGACCCGACCATGCCAATTATGTTATATATGCACATCTCCTTTTGTATTGATGGATGGACAGAAGGATAGATGGATGGAGGGACAGCGCCAAAACTCCTCCTCATGATTCCATTGCCAGGGGATAATAACAAGTGTTAAGATGGATTTGGTAGTTGGTAGTCCAATCAGAAATGCCCAAACTCCACATAGAAGAGGCACCAAGTTCAGACCAAAGCTGAGACAAAGAAAAGTTGTTCAAAATGGTAGTAGTTTAGTAACCATACTAAGGCTCAAGTAGATATAAAGGATTTTCCACAACTGGTCAGCTTGATGTCTGGATAATATGACCAAGTGTGGTATCATGCCATATGTTCACAGCAAGCTATACCCAGTGAAGGCATTATATGTGCTTTAAGCGGACAAAGATATGGATACTTCACAAAAAAAGAATTTTTTGGTGAGAAAATCTCTGGCTGATAGGTAAGTCATTGACCTACTGCACTATGTTAGATTTCCAACAGGGCACCTACTTGAGAAGTTCATATTAACTGCTTGTTCCACAATTTTCTTTTTTTCCAATGTGGCTTACTCTCAGTTTTGAGTTCCTATGCCCTAAGAGTAAGTCTTCCCTATATGATGTGTGTAATTGTAAAATGAACCACCACTGCAATTGTTATATAAAGTTTTATGAGTATTTATTGTAAGCAATTCTTGTTTGTTGGGTTTATCATCAGTATTTCAGTTATTCTGAGAGACAATTCTTGCATTTATAATTTTAAATACGCAGAAATTAATAACAAACAAAATAATAACATCACATTCACCACTGGTATTCTTTGCACAAGTCAAGAAGGAAATAGAATCTATTATCTCCATGTTCGACGATGGCAGAGCGGAATCTTCACCATTATTTAGCTAATGGTGAATTCATTCTTAATAGATTGAACATTAGTAGAGCTTTCATTGATTAACAAGAATGAGTTACATGTACTCACAATGTTGTTCAGCCAATGCCTTCTTCGTGTTTATAAGTCGCTGTTTGACAATAAAATTCTGCCAGGCTCGGAACGTCTTTCTCCATAACACATATCTGGGTTTATGAAATAAATGCACAATTGTTTTTATCCGTGCAGTGTACCAACACACACTAACATGGTTATAAATTCAACAGCAGCAACAGCAGGACACTCTGTCACACATCTGGGTAAAACCACTGATGCACTCTGGACAAAGAAATCACACTCAGAAGGTAATTCATTTTTTATTGCATAACTATTAATGGTGATATCTGACAGTTTGGGCCAAACTCAAATGACCAAATAAGTCATGGTTACCTGAAAAGGGCCTTCAAAATGCTGTTCATTGACGTCCTAGATTTGTGTGAAAAGTCAAGCATAAATCACCACTCGTTATTGCAAACAGGTATTTCCTCTCTAAGAAACACTGCAGAGATAGCTATTTTTAAACTTAGAACACCATGTGACCACTAACTTTTGAGATCATGTTACATAGTCATCCGGGTAATCTGCTCTGACGTAGATATCTATTTTTAGTAGAGACCAGAATCAAGATTTTTATACAGTTGGAAGGAATACACATTTAGGGCGATCTTTATGACAATTTATTTTGTCTAACAATTCAATTATAGTTTAAAATCATATTTATTAAGACTAAAGAGTAGATTTATATAAAAAAAAATATTTTCCCCCAAATAAGTTTTTCGATATTGTTAAAGGTATTTAGTTTAAACCTATTTATTTATAGACAATTAGGAAACAAGTTCTTTCAACTTATATTAATCACTCTCCACTGTCCACTTCCTGGGTAGAACTAGTATTCAGGTACTGAACACCTGGAGCAATGTGCAGGAAATTGACTTGTTCAAGACTAACATCACGCGATCAGTTTCAGGGTTCGAACCCGGGACCCTCCCATCCGGAGTCCAATGTCTTAACCACTAGACCACAGATGCCCACTAAATGTATTTGATAGATACCACCTTTAAACCCTGTAACAAACTTATTAAAATTTTGTTCTTGGTTAACTTGAGGTTGTTTTTTTTTTACCAAGAGGTGTCATATGTAAGATAATGCTTTCATTAAAAGTTATTACAATAACAAGTTAAATAAAGAGAGTGGCTTTACAATCCTTTAATTGCAGGTGAAAAAAAAAAAGAGGGAAAATATTTTTTGACAAAATATAAATACAAAAATGTCCAAGAGGCAAATTTTACATAATAAACTAATAAATAAATGCTATGAACTTAATTTTTACTCTCATTTGTTATGTGTTATTTGACAGGACTATAGAACTGACCTGTGATGGCATTCGGCTCTGATTACAAGTCTCCATTCCTTCCTTAACTCCCACCATGTACTGTGCCAGGTGTAGAATGTCAACTTCAAGATTCGCTTGTTGTAGTGAGCTCTACAAAACATGACATGTAAAAACAACTATTTTAACAGTTTTGACCATTAAACCTTTTGTTGTCTTTTAAAGAAATGCAAAAAAAAAGCATCTGCTCCAGGTTTATTTTCTAAATTTAAAAAAAAAAAGAGCTTCATTAAAAAGAACAAAAAAGAGCTTTATTAAAAAGAACAAAAATGAGTTAAAAATAAAAAAAACACAAAGAGCTTTATTTCATTGTGCTTTAGTAGACAATTATGTCCAGAAGACTACTGCCAAAGGTTTTAAAAAAAAAAGAAGAGTGAAGAATATACAAGGCCGACAGGACTTTAAATTGCCTTGCTTTTTGTCATTAGTGATAAAATAGGCCATAATCAAGCTTTCAACCATTTTTTCATAAAGCATTTTATATACATACAATATATTAAACACTTCAAAGATCAATCAATGAACATTATGCATCTTGCAGGTGTGGTAGAACTCGTAGCAAAGTTGATTTTTTTAAGACATAGATTTATTATTTCCAACAATTGAAGTGATGGAACCAGTCCGATATTCCTCGGCAAAAGTGACGTAGTCATATCACCTTACTCTTAGTTTTAAATATGTTCTATTAACAGGCAGACTACTAATGGGGCTTATGAAAAGGCTATGCTACAGTAACCATGCTCTGCCTAGAAATACATAAGACCATTAATGTAATTTTATATACAAATTATATTTAAAAAAAAGAAATTGGTGTCAATGTAAATATACAAATTGAAATGAAGTGTAACTTTAGTAGACAGTAAGGAGAATTTGCAGCTGTTTGGCTAGATACTTTTTTCAAGTAAAGAACTGAGAATGACGATGTTAACAGTGTAGCTTACAACAATACGCCAATTATGTAGTGGGTTAAAAGGGAATTAGCAGCTGTTTTAGAGGTGTTATCTTAAGAAAACAACCGGGATTGCGAAATTAACACTACAACTTACAATAGCAAACAGCGGTAGCAGACAACAAGGAAGAAAGCAAAGTAGCAAAGATTGAACCCCGTAATACTGTGAAAGCATTTTATTTCGTGGGGCAGAAATTTCGTTGTTTGAAGAGGATGGGCATATTCGTGGGTACTTGATTTCGTAGATTGCCCTACCCACGAAAATAAAAAAAATACCTTCGATTTTTGACAGATGCGAAACTGAGGCCTAACACTGAAACAGGGTCAATTGCGAAACTACGGATTAGCGAGTGACTCTGCCTATTGTCTTACGTCACGCCTGGTGATATTGATCCACGGCAGCCGGTCAATGTTTTCACAGCCGAGTCTCATCAGACGACTTTTATGACACCTGTCAACTAGCGTGTCATTTAAGGGATTATATCCATAAAGATGTTAGGGGCGCGCGTTCTTTTAAGGGTCTAATTTAACGAAGCCATTGACTGTCAATTAACGCCAATTAGCGTACTATGCAAACTGAAACAAAACAGACCCTTGTTTATTTATTTATTTATTTATTTGGGTTTTACGGCACACCGACACTTAACAGGTCATACGGCGCCGAATACAAAGTTAAATGTGAATAGAGCGTAATCAGGTTAAAACCAAACTACGCATGTAAAGTATAGAAAAATATAAAAACTATCAGGTAAAAAAATAAATTATAATTGAAAACAGGTACAGACCCTTGAGTAAACACCCTACACCTATAAAGTTTATAGTGCTCGTGTATATATTAAAGTATAAAATTACTTAGCATAGATCGTTTTTATGATTAAATGGCTTATGTTCGTAAACATGTTTTATCGTTCTATGTCAATACAATGTAAATAAAGTGTGGTGAAATCGTCTGTTTGTTTGAGCTTTATGTCCTGTTTAGTAAAAATATGTTGACATGGTTTACAAGTAAATCTAGCATTCGAAAGTCTAACTGAGAGGATTTTATATCGTTGGTACTTAAATTCGTGGATTGACTTGCCCACGAATTCCACGAAATTAAATAACCCACGAAATAAAATGCTTTCACAGTATTCATCTTGTTTATGGCGTATGCTCTTATCAGCGTCTTGGTTGATGCACATCCATGATATTTCTTGTTATCCTCAAGAGTTTTAAAGGCCATATGATGACACGGACCACACTGATCCCAACTTCTTGGATCACTGTCCAGCTGACACTTACATGTGCTTTTTATGGCACCAAGGTTTCTTCGGAGAATTAAGCGAAAACTCCCAATAACATATTGGCCATGGTCAGAAAGCAAAAGTAATGATTTTTATATAATATTAGGTGTTTTATGACTGATATGAGCTATTTACGAGGCAGTTCTACATGATTGTATGGGTTATTGAAGCAGCCAATGGGCTTGGATTTATTTTCTTTCTTGTCCAGTGTTTTCAGAAGAATGTGAGATATACAGGACCAATAATGGTTATATACCAGAGGTCCTCAAAATGAGATATGCAAATAAAATGTTATGACATTACGTTATATGTAACGATGACTTTTACTTAAATACTGACTGATAAAAAAAGCCCAAAACACAAATTTGGATAAATATGAAAATAAAAATACCTGGCAGCCGAAGGAGTTACTCTACCAAATACTTTTGTTTTCCATAGGTGAAGAAATTTCCGAGCAATTGTCCTATAAAAAGAAAACACAAAAATAATTAAAGATTAAAAATACATATATGCAAACTACACAGAATGGCAGAGATAAGATTCTTGTAACAATACCAGAGATTCAAAGAAAAATGTGCATTAAAGGTACCATCAGACGTTAGTTCAGGGGTATTAAGGCGCCATCAGAAATCAGTCGACAACCATTTAGGCCCACACAGTTTTTGTTTAAACAGTAGTTAAACTTGGTAGAAAGTCTTTTAGTTAATTGAAGCTAGATATTTGTCTTGGGTCAATCTTCACCAATAATAACTAGAACTTATTGTCTGTTTGATGGGTTTATTGTCCCATCAACAGTATTTCAGTACAGTATAACCTAACTGGTATCTAAAAACGGTGTCCGCTTGAAGCAGATATAGTGCTTCCTACTGTGTATAGCATGCTGGCATTATACCACACCCAATTACATTATCCTGACACCAGGCCAACATGTCATGAAACTACCCTTTATATTTGCTTTTAGCAAGGCAGCTATACCACTACCATTTTTTACAACTTTGGTATGTCATAGCCCTGTCTCACGTACCTGGAACCAATGCACTACCGATTTTGCTACCAGATCCAGTCTTATTAATTGTGTTGGTCCAGTTAACAAATATAACAAATTTAAAATATTAGAGTCAAAATTCTATGCATGACTATGCAAGTGCTATCTCATACATTGATGAAATTAGCATGTTTGATTTTTACAATTACCTTATTCGTATTTCCTTGACTCTTCCTCCTTTGTTCCAGGAATAGCCAGGTCTATAGTCTCGTATGTTGATGTTGGTGCGATGAAAACCAAGTTGTTTTTCCTTCTGCTTGCCTCTGCGTTTCTGTCTTGCTAGACTGGTGACAGCTTTTGTCTCCGTATCTGGACCAGGAATACTTTAACATAATCATAATCAATGCTGTGAAATTATAGTTAACCCCCCAAAAAGAAGTTCTAGTTCTACTTTGACAGTACAAGCTATTGAAATTGGATATGGCAAATAAATTTTGTTTGTTTTTTGTTACACATCTCACCGACACAATTATGGTATATTGGTCATGTCCAGCTAATTAATGGTGGAGGAAGACCCCAGACTTATGCCAGGTAGAACCACCCGCACACTGCAGATTAGCTGGAAAGTCTCTCCACATGAAAATTCTTACCTACACTGGGTCTCGAACCCATGCGATGAGGGGCTAAGGAAATACAAGTCAGTGACTCTAACCACTCAGCCACGGGTACCCCCGCAAATAAATTTTATTTTGATTCTAAGTCATAGGAGAGCTACAGTTTACAGATTTTTACATATATAATACATTCTCATTTTATTAAGTGGAACTAGTTCTTCTAACCAGACTGTATAGATCTGCTTTTTTGCAGGAATATTTCCCATTATTCGAAAAACAAATCTTCTTCAAGGGTTGTCCCAGAACTTCATGACAAATCATTTTGTAGCACTGTAAGAACAAAGACAATCAAAATGTTCCAAAAGATTTGTTTACGAACATTCAATACACATCATGTGAAAGCTTTATAGTGTGTATATATACATACAACAAAAATATAACATAAATAAAAAATAAATTATGAAAACATGTTAATATGATATAACCTATAGACTCAAAATGACATCAGGGTGTTAAATTAAATTTCTTTCTGAACATATCTGTTGCAAGTGTAGACACATTGCTTGTGACGTCTGACCATGGGACACAAAAACATTTGGAAAAACAAACAAACAAAACAGTTGATAAAGTCCCCCAGTAAAATGTTAGTTTGTTTCTTTGTTTATTGGGTTTATCGTCCCACCAACAGTATTTCAGTTATCTGGAGACGCTGTCCACTTGAAGCAGATATACTGCTGCCTTCACTGTCTATAGCATGATACCACACCCAGTCACATTATCCTGACACCAGGCCAGCCAGTTGTGGCACTACCCTTATATTTGCTTGAGCGTTAGCAAGGGAGCTATACCACTACCATTTTTAACGACTATGGTATGTCACTGCTGGGGATCGAACCCGGGGCCTCCTGTACCTGGAGCAGACGCTCTATTGATTGTGCTACCAGGTCCGGTTCAAATGTTATTCTTGCTCCAACCTTAGACAGTTCCACCTAGGACCTTCTGTGCCAGAGTCAGATACTGTACTTACTTAACCTGGTCAGCCAGCTCTGCATCTAGGAATATTTTGTGCAAACCTCGCAGCAGCATTTAAAAAAAAATAATGACAAAGCCAAATTGTGGAAAAGAAGAAAACAATAAAATATCAAAAATTCTGAATCTTATTCTACTAACTGGTTTACATAAAATACAATGGAATTAATCACCATGCACTTTAATGAAATCAAAATGATTTTTTGAAAATCATATCAAAAAAAAACATAACTGTTTAACAAGATAAAATACAATTCATGTCATTAAAGTAATTATCTACGAACAAGCCATTATAGCTAAGCATCACCTGCACCAGGTGAGAATGACTGGATACTAAGTACATTTCTTTCTCTTCATTTCAGTACTATTACTTTCTCTTCATTTCTTTTTTTTTTAAAATAACTAGAGTGGCTATTTTATGGTCATTATTTTTAGGGGTGTAACAATACGGTCCAAATCATATTGCAATAAATTGCAATACAGAAGTACTATTATGTTATTGCAATACGTACTAGGTAGAACAAAAGAAGAGGTCCTTTAAATGTGATTATTTAATTTAGCATAAGACACAAATATTATAACATAAAAACGACCATAATACAGAGGGATCCACATAAGGGATAAGTTGACCTTCTTAGGCCAATTTATCCCATAATTCTCCATTTAACATAATATATAGAGAAATTGTCTTTCTGAGGGTTTGATTGTGGATACTTATCATATCTACACTGGGACCATACTAATTGCCTTTTTCACTAGTTTAAATAGATAATTGACTATGGCCAGCTATTGTTGACGGATTGAAGCTTATGGTAGCGTTCTAAATGTGCGTTTGTTGTGCCGCATGAGCCTTTTACCTCCCGTTTACACTTCTTACAAACCACAACCTTGTCTTGTCTTTAAATTCGCCTGTTGTGCGACTTGGTTTGAGGCCAAAATTACTCCAAAACCCACTTTGCACCCTTTTTATAATTGGTAATCTCATACTTATCGTCTGCTAAAAAGATAAACCAATGACAGCTTCTGTGGACGGATCGTAATTGAGCCTGATCAGTCTCTAGCTCATATGTGTGCTAAATGACACTAACTTATCAGATTTACTGAGCATCTCATGACGAAAAAAGGCCAAAGTCGGCAAATAATTTCCCCATAAATTGACAATCACGTGACAAAAATCAATACCAAGTGTATAGAAGCACGTACATCACTGTGACGTATACCATGTGCCTTATTTTCACTGATTTACTGGGATTGCTTTTGTTTTAATAGATAATAGATGTTTAAAACAGGACAGAAATGGCATGTCGATTTGAATGTCGTCTTTTCTACGTGAAGAAAGTTGACTGTAATGGCTGCCAAAGCAAATGATTGTGTAAAATATGTCATCTTCCTAGTTTACAACGTTACGAAATCTGTCAATGCTGTGAAATGCAGGTTAAGAAAATGGTGTTAACTTTTGAAATGATTTCCCTGCAAAATCAGGTGACCCCGTTTTAGACAAACAACTGTTACTAATGTCATACAATGAAATAAACAACTAAAAACAGTACATCTCCATAGAAATATCTTTTAAATAGACAAGAATAATATGACTTATATTTGTGGGAATTGTTTAAAAAAAATGACATTGTTCTATCAATAGAAACAGTAAATTTAATTCTTTTATTTGGTCTTACAAATGCATATCCTACTACCAAAATGTTAATGAATGATGTTTGAACTAAAACAGTTAGTGTTGAATGTTAATGGTGTCACTGGACAATTATCTGTATGGATTTTTGAAGAAGGAGCATGTGACATAATCTAGTCCTGACTGACTTGAAACACTAACCAGCCACCTAACAAAGTAGATCTTTGGTATCTAGGTGGAAAAAAAATGTGTAACTTTGGAATGGAAGCATTAATTTCAATGAAATTGCAAACACTTTGAAGAAGATAAATTACTTCACATTTCATACACCATATGTATAGGTTTTACTAATATTTTTTATGTCATTTTTCTGGTTTCAACATGCTACTTTGTTGTTTTTGTGCACAAAGTTTTTTTTTATATCCCTTAAATCATTTTTTAGAAATAAAGTTTATGCAAAATAGAAATTAATTTTTCTTTTAGAAAATGTATAAAACTGTAGTGAACAATGATATTGCTATATGCAATATTACACAACCTCCCTCAGCTTACCTGCAAAGTTGGAATACCTCCAGATATTGGTAACACTTTTTCAGATTAGGGGTCAGAATGTAATGAACATGCCCATATAAAATGTTACATCTTTGTTGTGTTTATGTGTGATCAGAATAATGAAAAATAATGGTTTGGCTGTTTTTTGCTATGTTATTTTTTATAATTTTATGTGTTAAAATCATAGCAATAATAGTACCAAAAATAAGACCATAAAGAACGCAATTTTCCCCAAAACTGAAAATGCACATATTTATTTTCTCCTCCTGACAGGCTAGGTCCGCATCCCAAATCCCTTAAAAAATTATTAAATTAAAGTAAATAAACAGTATTTTACAGTTATATTTGTTTCTATTCTTGTTGTGATAAAGAAGGTACTTATGATAGTCTAAAAGCACATCCTCGCAATTATACTTTGACCCTGGGTAGTTACATTTTGACCCCACTGACTTTCATTTTGACACCTGAAAATTTCAGACAAGGGATCATTGACCCCTGAATAAAAAATCACATGAAAACCCTGGATATAGATCTATTATATACATATACACACAAAAATTCATATGGCTTTCAGCCATCTCTAGGTAGTGCCTCGGTATTATAATGATTCGCCACAATAACAATTCACCACAGATGAATAATGATTCACCACAGTTGTAAAATGATTGGCAACAGGTGTGATAAATGATATTGATACAGAAAATATTTACTTATTGACTTTTTAATAGGCACTTACTTACTTAAATTTTTAAAGAGTTATTTTGTACAATGCTCATATGAAGTGCCTCTGTACCTGTGTTTCCGCATTTAATGTGATGCCATCTGTGACGTTTGTTGCATGTTACAGCAAACAAATTTTTGTAGATACGTCTCAAACAGAAGATGCATGGAGGAGCTGACATTTTCTGGATATTTGATGCCAATGAGGATGTCAGTTAATTTATATAAAATCGTGATACTTAGCTCAAATTGATTTGTTTACAAACATTTGACAGACAGACAGACAATACCTTATATACACTCATGTACATGCATGTACAAAATGAGGCTCAAACATTCCCAGGGTGTTCGGTAGACTCTGAACTTCAAGGGTCATTGACCCATCATTCAAAATTTTCAGGGGTCAAATTCAAATTTCTGAGGGTCATATCTGTGTGTCGTGTAGCACATCATAAAGCACAAATGTGCTGTAATATCAATGTTGATTGTGTTTTACTATTTACAGTAATTTAATTTTTCTTTTTTTAGAATTTAGGTTTTTCTTCAGATCTTTTTCTCTTTATAACATTTAATTCATCATTTTTTGTGTATATAATTATTATTGTATATACAATTATATCATCGACGACCACATTTTGTATAAATAAGCCTTGATGGGAATTATTGGTATTTCTAAGAGTTTGCTTGGGACAAGTAAATAAACAGAATATTGCTAAATAGTGTGTTTTTTTTGCATCTCAGTTATGACATTCTAAGAGTTTGCTTGGGACAAGTAAATTAACAGAATATTGCTAAATAGTGTTTTTTTCTGCATCTCAGTTATGACAATCAAATAAAACAAAATAAAACATATCAATTAACATTGTTAAATTGTCACCGTTAAAAATAATATTGCTTCTCAAAAGTGACGTCATTCCAAAACCAATTATAAATGTAATAGTCGACGTTTTAGGTCACTCATTAACGCATATTTCTAATAAATATATCTAAAGGCACCAACAGGCAAGACAACAAGAACCTGGTTTTCAGTACAAAATGTACTGTGTCAAACTGTAGTCTGTGCCCAAAACTAATTTTGAAATACCAAAACGGCTAACAAGTTTTTTTAGCCATAATTTCAACCATTCAAGTAATAAGTACATCTTTCGTAGATACAATCAATCAATTTGCCGAATTAGTGTTCATAGTTCTAAATCGCTGTCAAATTAAATTATACTCAGACGCACTGCTTCGCTCCTTTGCAGTAATCACACATTTGGTACATCACATCAAAATTTGGCACATCAAGTAATTATACAGTGCCTACAGTCGTCCTTAATTGCTTCCGATGCATCAGGATGCTACAAACATGTTTTACAAGTAAACAGATGCTGATTAATTAAGATTTATTACTTTTCTACACCTCTGTCAAAACGCCATATTGAAATTAGCCGCGCATAAGAGGAAACGTCTCATCGGCAGAATTAGAGCACCTGTTTCCTATTAATTATGCAGTCTCCGCCTACTGTATTGTTTTTCTCCTAGCAGAAGGTAATCGATGCGTGCACGTGTCAATCGTACCTACTCGGCGATCTCCGGCAAGCTTTGGAGATATCACGTAGAATCACCGAAGCGTGATCCGAGTGCGCGCATGTGTGTGTTTGTGTGTGCGTGTATGAATCTGTTCTCATTAATATGCAGACTCCGCCCATTGTCGTCTTTCTTCACTTCTTATGAAGCTGTAGGCGATTTTGACCGACGCACGGGTAGAAATTGTCACGGGTCAAAATGACCCACGTCGCTTTATTGATGTGCGTCTTTAGGAGTATTTCCAAATTTTCGTGCGTCAAAACCTGGGAGCTCGGGTCAACCGAACACCCTGATTCCTTACTGTTTTAGGGAAAGTTTAGGAAGACAAAAGTATATGTGGTCCAATATTGTTTCGATTATTTATTACATTATTTAATTTAAAATTGTTTATATTCACAATATTGTCCTCACAAAAATCAGCAATATTATTCATTATTCATCTTTGGCGAATCATTATACAAGTGTAGAGAATGATTATTCAACTGTGGCAGATCGTTATGTGGCTTATCGTTATTAATTCAGTGCCTCAATCAATACAAAAATATTTGAAAGCCAAGAATTTGAGTATAACAATTTATTATTAAAATCATCAAAAATGTTTCATCTCTGGGAGCTGATTTCCAATTTGTGCAAGTATGAAGTTATCTCCCTTATTTCAAGCCTGGTCCTGTTGGAGACTTACATTTTTACTACATTCTCGATCGTTTCCTTTGGAAGCGTCATTGTTCCATATGGATTAAAATCTTCTTCTCCAAGCCCTTCTTCAGCTCGTGTCAATAGACGCACCTTTTCCGCTTTGATTTGCAATCTTTCTCCGAATTCCCGAATAGCCACAAGTCGCGGGTCTTCAGCGGTCGGCCGCTCATTTCGGTTCTTGCCGCGCACATTCATGACTTGACAATCATTCTGAGTCAACCCAGATCAAGCCACATTTTATCATAACCAACAAAACGGTAGAAATCGTGTACGTATGCATAAATAACAACTCCAATTTTCTGTCTTTTAAAATATTTTCATTTCGCGGCCATTTGTAAACATGAAGAGTTTTTTCTAGGGGAGATAATACTTTTTGGCTAAGTGTAACTTGCGTCCTAACTCGGCTCTACCCGACCGGGACACTCTACATGCCATCTATCTTAAGCAGCCAAATGATGCAGTCAATTTGCCAAACGCTGTTTTGTCTGCTGTAAAATTACTAAATCTGCAAGCTAATATACACAAGTATGATTACGTATTTAATCAGTACTTTATTTAAGTCAATACGGTCTTACGATTTAATTATTATTTACATAAAGAGTTCTATGCCTTAAGGTAGGAACGACCAAATAAATAGATAGTTTCCACATCAGTGAAGATCCCTTGGCAGTCATCTATGATTGTAACTTCACGCGATTTTCAGATGAATTGTATTGAAGAGAAAATTAAAATTTTCTTGTAATTTTTTCATTTGTGGTCCAAAAATTAAAAGCTATTCACCATTGGAAAGCTCATGAAATTCACATTTTTAGAATAAATTATTTTTTTAGATTGATAAATGCACAACGAAAAAAAAACACAGAAAATATTGGCTCATCCTCAAACAAAATGAACAGTGTATCTTTTTAGATGTATTTTCTTACCTTTTAAACTAACAAAATATAGTTTTGATATTTAAGATACTTAAAATAGAGTACAGTAAAATAACTGAAATTTTTATGTGGGCAGTGTACAATGCTTAAAGAATACAATGGTAAAATACTTCCTTTAGTACACAACAATTTAATCACAATTTTACCGACTAATTTGTTCTTCACAATCAGAGTTTCAAGAAAGATAGACAAGCGGATTGAGTAACTAGTTCTTGAACCATAAATAAATACTTAGTATTTCTACGTATGAATACACCATTATTTTTACAAAATGCCAACCTTTTTGTTCTTAATATGGTGTGAATCTATATACATATCTAGTGTCATAAAGATGTAACATACCCTGAAATGTTTCAGAAAATTCCTTCATGGAATGTATTTTTTTTATAATTTCATGGTGGGAATGGTGGGGTCCGAACAACCCGCGACCATACACTCTCCTACTGAATCGGAACTCCTCGGGTAATTCCGTCCTCGGGACAATCAACCTTCGGATGTATCTGGTGCAATAATACTTACTGAAATCACGATCGTTTTGTTCGCCGGAAGTCGGAAGAAAAAGATGCCTATGTAGTTCGCACAAAACATAAACGCTGCCATCGTTTGACAGCTGCGTGTCTGCTGCGCTGGATAAATTAAAATCGGATGATCTAAATTTGAAGCCGCCACAGATTGAAGTTTTACTGGCATTGTACTGTACTGAGCTGTCACCCGAGCTGCTGCCTCTGTTTTGACTACTATTGACATCTGTCACATTGGCCCTATTTTACAATACAAGTGATTTGTTCAATTGTTGAGGAAAACGTTTCTTGCAGACACAACATACATCATTATCTTCAGACTCGACACTGCTGGAATCATCCACCATTGTAACATCTGCTTCTTTTAAAACACCTGATGTGGAAGGCTGTGGAAGCTTTTTTCTTTCAACCAAAGTTTTGGGAGTTGCATTTGTCGGCTCCTGGTTTTTATTTTGAGCTTCTAGTACAATAATGTTTGCCTGTGATAATATTTCCTACAACCTTGTGAAGTAGGACAAACCGTTTCCTTGGTTTCTGTACAGCTGTCAGTATCTTTTTTCTCTGTAGGAAGTCAATAGCAGGTGAAATATTACTAAATGCATTTGTGACTGCATCAGCAGGCCCGTCGCCAGTAGCATCCATTAACCGGTCGAGGGTAAGTAGTTGCAACTGCTGTCTGTGCTTGGCTGATTATGCTGCTGTTGAAAGAATGGATGCTAGCCTTGCGAAAAGTAGAAATGATAATGCACGACAAACAACTGAACTGAATGCACCCTGGCCCAGTCTACAAGTCTAAGAGTGATATGTGTTTTGTGCCCATCATATAATATGAGAGTCTTTGGCTTGTCATTTCCTTTCGTACGTCTTGAGTTTCTTGCAAAGTGACCAGTGAGGTAAGTCTCGAATGGGCCCTTGTTTACAAAACCACTGTCTGACAATTCTGCTGTAGAACCAAGTAGAGCAACCTCAAACAAACTGTCACACCATCTCTTTCCTCGAAAGATATAAAATGGAGGGATATGTTTCCTAACTGCAATTGCAGCTCCAATAACTGTACCATTCTTGTCATGTTACAGCTTTTGGTTTTGTATACCTGCCACACACAATCCTGGGAGGTGTGTGTTCCGTTGATAACCATGATTCATCCACATTATAAATTCTCTCCGGGGAAATGAATAAGTTGTGTTCTTCCGTGATATCATGCAGCTCTTTAAAAATGTTTTCTTTATGTCACTAGATGCTGATTTGGCTTTTGAAAGTGTCAATTTTTGTGGCAAGACCACTTTCACATCAGGCCATCTCTCCAAAAAGTAGAACCAACCCTGACTAAGACCCTCTTTGGCCTTCACATTCTTTCCCAAAAGACCTGGCATAATCTGCAGTCATTCACTGCATTTCACCGATAGTATTTCTGTACCCTATGTTTCCCATATATACTATTTGGTCTACTAGTCTTAATTCCCCCTCTTCACAGAATAGTCTAAATGGCTCTGGCTTGCAATCCAACGAAACATTGTTCCTTGTCCTATCTCTCAGAGTAAACTCTTGCACGACAAATACCACCGAGGCTCTGTAGACTGATAGCGTAGCCCCAAACGCTCAACACAAAAGTTGTCCCTGTCGTATGGCTTCTTCCCTATCATCTTCTGGAAAAGGTTAAACAATCAACAACCACCGTTATTTAACAGATAACTATTTAAAATGACCTCCAAAAATAAGGAAATGAAAAACAAAGATATCAAGTGAAATAATTTAAGGCAATTCTAATGTTATCACAACATGAAACATATTTTCATGTTAACTTAAGATTATTTGCATTCATTTGACAACTGTCAAATTAGAGGGCGGAAAAAAATTAATGAGGTTACAACACTTTAATAACTTATTAGGGTATTTTGTTTTATATAAAAAAAAATTCTTACCCAAAGTCCAGCCATTTTCACAGGAAATCCAGTCCTGAAAGAGGTAAAGAAAAATAGGTCAACAGTGTTTACTGTATTCAAGACGGCGCTAACAACTTTTTCGTAAATACCTAGAGATTAATCATGCCTCGGGTGATGACGTGATCGAGATCGAGGTCAATCGACGGACAAACTTAGGCTGTCTCGAATTAGCATCAAGACCTAAGAGTTCTTCTTTTTTTCTTTGCCTATGGTCACCTCATTGGTGCAAGCAGCACAACCACTGGTCACGCCAGTGTCTATACTAACGCCGGAGAAAGGCCCCCATGATATCACTGAACAACCTCGGCTTCCATAATAAAACGATTTGCTGTTGCGGTCGACAATCTGCTTTACTGTCGATATGTTGTGTTAACCGACAACGTAGTTGCACACTCCAGTTCAGCAATCAAGCGCAAGGTCTTTGCCGCGCGGCACAAAACATATTAAAAAATAAAATTATGCAATATTTAAAACATGTGCAACCCCAGCCAAGGCGGATTCCATTGTATAGGCTTAACACGGAGCCGTCCCGAAGCAGTTGTAACAAACACCATGACCTGCCTCTAAAGTATGTATATATCTTTCACGTGTACCACACCATAAGGCGGCTTGTGGCATGCCAGAAGTTATCCGCAATGGATCCAGTCTCAAAATGCTCAAAAACAGTTTCAATGTATCCTCTAGTTGATCTTCCGTCTGCGATCAAGCCGTACGAAGACACGTTGCAGTGCTCCGGCTCTAAAGCGAACATCTCGTTTGGCTAAGGCCTGTACACGGCTCTTAGCAACATGCTAATTAATAACCACCAATGCCAGGCAGGCTACAACAGCAATATTTTGGTGACGACTGAGGGGATGGGTCTTGGCTCTAACAATGTTAATACCAATTGTACCATCCCGCACCCCCCCCCCCCCCCCCCCCGATGGTACCTGTAGCGGATACGTCGATGGCGCAAGGAGCTGACGGGCATGAAGACTATAAAAGGGTGCCGATAGTTGGTAGCGTCGCGGTCGGCCTAGCTGGTTTTTTTTTTTTTGTTTCATTTACATCATCAACCGAACTTGTACGGCAGTTATCAGCTACCCCACCACAGCTACACCACAAGGACATAGTGTAAGTGATCCGCCAAGATCAAAACGATTGTAACTCCCTGCTTCCTGAACAAATTTCGGATTTGCTCAGCCAACGTCGTGTCTTCCTCCAGAACCTTTCATATTGTATCACCAATTGGCTTATTTGGTAGCTGAGAGCCTTCTTGTTGATTGAAGTTTCTTCTAGCCGTTTAGAGCTCTCTTCTTAAAAAATGCTCGTCGAGAGGTTAGTCGTCAATTGTTTCTAGAGCCGTTTCGTCAAATTCAGACATATTAGATGAAGCTGTATCGAGTATTTCCATTTCAATGTCCTCGGATGCCATGGCTGTTGATTATCTGCCTGCATTTGTAGCGGTTCTGCTATAGTAGGTATGACGGCCTTCTTTCCTCGTCTTTCCAATATATGAAGTCAAGCTTATTGCGGGCAATTTTACTACCGCCTCGTCTAGCTCATATGATTAACAGCGAGTGGCTTTCACTCACAGATGTTTTGGAGATTGAGGCCTTGGTATGCCTTAAGACGAAGCTCCCTTTTTTCTATCATAAATTCCGTAGTTCCAGTCATTTGGCGTCAATCCCTCTGTTTTATGTATTTCTTAATAGTAGTCGCTGAAGACGCTTTTTAATATCTTGCCTATGATGCTTATGTTGGTTACTCTTGTTTAGGAGTTCTGGTGCGAGCCAGCCTGGAAAGTCACTAGAGATAATGTCTCGGCAACATTGTCATAAAATGTTTAAAATCCTTATCCTGGCTTCAACGTCAGGCTTAAATCGATTGACGTCAATAGCACCGTGGTCCAAAACCTGGGCCGTTCATAGTGAATAAGACCACGATCAACATCAGTGGTAACGAGGTAATGTCAGTCAACGACAGCGACATGCTTAACTGCTACTTTGACCTCTGCAAAATGAACAGGAGCGTACTAAACCAGGGGATCGGCCTCTCTGGCAACCGTAACATGATGAGGCTGAGTCGATGCTGGAAAAAAGTGAAAACTATCATTGAGAAAATGTATTAGTTTGGGCTTATGGCAACCAGTTCTACATTCCGCTATATTTTAAATTGTTTGAGAGCCATGCGCCATTCTGCAAGTCTGCATTCAGTGACCGCCTCCTATGGCTATCAGACTGTAGTTTGAAGTAGTCATGCAGCCAAGGCTGGCATCCACGATACGCAACCAGTACAACAGCCATCTAACAATCTTGTACGATAGCGTGTTTCACCACCCCAACACTTTCTAAAAAAAAACTGATACCCCATCAACCTGAATATACCAGCTTCGAGCTTTAATGAACCATCATGCTGTTCGAATAACTGAGAGACCATTCACACGCCAGACTGACGCATTCTACAACCCCAAACTAACCTAGGTGGAGATAATTAAGAGGGTATTTCCCAACCAGCTGTATTCTCATGGCATGTGCCTGTATCAGCAGGGACGAAGCAAAATAGTTCTTAGCTTGGGGCCGGAATCGACACACCGATATAGCCATGACCACTAAAGATCTGGGGCTGACGGCCTGTGATCTCTTCATTTTCTTTACTTCGGAGTGCATCATTTGGCTTGACATGCGGACAACTGATGGTGACATGCTTCATGGCAATTTGCGGTTCATCGAGAATTGCAGTGAAGGCATGGCGATCGAGTAAACCAAAGAACAATCGCAGGATGGCCTAATTTAGTGCGTTCCTCTTCTCCCGACACAGAGTCAGCACTTTGCTGAGCTCTGTCTCGGCGCATTGCTGCTCTCTGTTGTCTATGCGTTGCGCCTTCATATTTGTATTTGTTGTCGACTAACGTTTGTCAGTGTATTAAAAGCCCTGAGCTGGATTGACGAAATAATATACAAACTTCTGTAGGGGATGTGCTAAATTGAAAAACTGAAAAATACTTTCAATATAAATATTGAAAGTTAAGTTTTATTTCGAACAATACTTAATTCCGGATAAGAGTATGGGTGAACATGACGTACTTACGAGTACGAGAGAGAGAGAGAGATAGACAAACAGAAAGAGAGAGACAGAGAGACAGACAGACAGATAGACAGATGGGGGAGAGAGAGGGAGACAGAGAGAGACAGACAGAGAGGAAAAGAGAGAGTGAAAGAGACAGAGAGACGAACAGAGAGTGAGAGAGGGAGAGAGACATACAGACACACAGAGAGAGAGAGGTGGGGAGGGAAAGAGAGAGACAGAGAGGGGAGAGAGACAGAGACATAGAGACAGACTGAGAGAGACAGACAGAGAGGGAGAGAGACAGAGAGAGAGAGAGAGAGAGAGAGAGAGAGAGAGAGAGAGAGAGAGAGAGAGAGAGAGAGTGACTTTTCAAGTGCCAGCCCTCATTACATTTGTAATGATGGTCAGTTATCTACTTAATATTCAACATATCATGCATTTTGAATTGAATGTCACTTAAAGAAGGTTATTGATTGTTTTTCGTTTGAGAATAGAAAAAGGTGGAAAATTTTCATATTTAATATATAAATGATTCAGATATATAGACTCGATTGCTTCAAATTTGATGATTTTAATGTTATAATTCACTTCCTTCTCATACAATGTATTACATACATACATTCTAAGTCTTGCAATTAACCTGATTGATTATTTTTAGTATGAAACTTATTATTTCTGCCGAAGACGAAATGGGTCCAATTAATAATTCTCTTTTTTTCAGTTGAATGTGACTCAAATAATCTGTACGTTTAGCTTCTTCAGTAATGTGAGAAACATTTTGCATAAGATTAAATTCATTTATCAACAAAGAATATGTATACTTTTTGCTTCAAAACACATATTGGCGTGTATATTGAATGTCAATAACATATTGGCGTGCTTTTAACATGAAAACATTGTTTTCGTTGTTCCGAGGCATGTCAATAGCACTTGTTGTCATTGATATCACTTACGTTATACACCCGGATGCAGTCTTTCCGATTGAACACGTTTTATTCATGTTAAACAACTATATCTCTACTGAAAAACGCATTATGTAATTTCCTGTCTCTTTATGCATGTCTCTATGTTCGTCCGTCCGACCTTCGTTCTCTTAAATGCAAGTGAACAGTATACGGAAACACGACGTTAATTCTTGTCCTATTTTAGTAAATGCTTTGCTCGGAGATTTAATGTAACAATACGTATGTGCTGAAACTACGATGTATTGTTTAGAGGAAAGCATAGCTAATTTGAAAATACTGAAAATATTTTGTTGGGCAAAAATTCCAGTGAATTATCTTTATAAAAATGTTTAATAATATTTACTAATAGCTGTGAATCGTTTGGTCCAACTTCCCTTAAGGCTAAGCCAGCCAGAGATTGCACAGAATCCGTATTAGATGAGTTTTGGTTGTCAAGCATAAGATCTCATGATACCCTATTGAAAGTTTGATAAAAATGCGCTAATTCAATTTTTTTTTCTTAAGATGCAATAGACGATCGATAGGAAAACACAGTTAAAATATAATCAAGCTGCATTTTATGGTCCATCTTATAGCAAATTTTATGGTCCATCTTAAAGGGAAATGTGTGTTAACTTGTCCCCTTTTGTCTAATTAAATTAACATTGGCTTTAGTCCTGCTTAATGATTCAGAGGGTTCTGATGAGGATGCAAGGATGTTGGGTTTAAATTCTGGTGCAGGTGTGGGGCTAATGAATTAGCCGCTGCCTGTTACGACAATAAATAACGCCATCGTGAGTTTGTAGTTTATACGACCTTTCCCTTCCTTTGCAATAATTTTCCCGGAGACCCATGTTTTCACAAACTGTATTCTGACAGAATCATTTTTCTTTACGGGATTGGGGGCCTTTGTGTTTTAGTCAAAATAGCGTTTTTGCTTTGACCTAATGTGAGTAATTTTTGTTTTGACAAGAGGTGGGTTAACTGTCTGGGATTGTAGCTGTGATTTGGCAATAGGAACAATCGACTTTGTTCTTCGACTCATTAAATATTGCGCTGGAGAAAAACCACACTCGAGAGGTGTATTTCTGTATTCCAGCAGAAATAGGTATGGATCTTGCCTCGTTTCATTGGCTTTTGTAAGTATTTTCTTAGCAATACCTACACCCTTTTCCGCCATGTCATTCAATATGCTATGATATGGTGATGACTTCACGTGGTCAAATCCCCATTCATTTGCAAAGTTCGCGAATTCCGGGGATGCGAATTGTGGACCGTTGTCACCGATACAAGTGTCAACTACTCCGTAGCGTGACATATGAACACAAAGTTTTCTTATGACTGTTGACGATCGCGTATCCGGTAGCGAGTCTATTTCAAAGAATCTGCTGTAGTAGTCAATTGTCAGCTAGTTGTTTTCCGTCATGAGAAAATATATCTGTACCTATTTTCTCAAATGGCCTTTACGGAAACGGATGATTGATCATAGGTTCATTTGCTTTTGAATTTCTATGTTTCAGACGGGTACTACACTGTAGAACGTGATTTGTTATTTCTTTTAACATGCCTGGCCAAAACAATGTATCTTTCGCTCGCTCGATTGTTTTGTTTACACACATGGGACATGTGTGAACTTTTTCTAACATTTCGGCGCGGAGCGGTTGGGGGATAACGATCTTTCGACCTCTAAATATCAGATCGTTCTCATAGCTCAATTCGTCTTGGTGGTTTCAGAATTCTAGGATTTACTTTCAGGCCAACTCTCAGGTATAGTCCGTTTCAATGCCTGAATTTGACTGTCAGTCCGGGTTGTCTCAGAAATAACTTGTAACCTTCTGTCAGTTAGCTTTTACGGTTTCTGGACAGTATGCACATGCGTGTCTAGATTTTGAATGAGATCTTTGTAACTGTTTTCTGAATATTGTCTTAATAAACAGTCACTAATAGGTATGCTCTTTCCGCTGACATGTGTCACTTCAATGTCATATTTCTGCATCTGAAGTAACATCATCTGTAATCGTGAAGGCGCTGCTGCTAATGGCTTTTTTACGATTGTTGCAATCGGTTTATGGTCTGAGTGTACAAGAACCTTTCAGCCATATGTGTATTGGTGGAACCTTTTGCATTCGAAGAGAATTGCTAATAGCTCCTTTTTCGATTTGCGCATAACCTTTTTACAGTGTGTAAGGCTTTTTGATGCATACGCAATCGGGCGATCATTTTGCATCAAGCATGCCCCAATTCCATGCTTTGAGCTGTGGCATTCTAGCACAAGCTGGGCTTGTGATTATTTGTTTAACCTTTGTGAATGCTGCGGTATTATGCTCATCCATATGAACTCATTCCCTTTTTGCAAGAGGCACTTCAAGGGAGCTGTAGCCTCTGCATGATTTGGCGCGATTTGGCCAGATAGTTGACCATTCCTATAAAGGTTTCTAATTTCCGTCTCGAATCTGGTACATCTAAGTCCGTTATGGCTTTGACCTTTGTCATGTCCGCTTTTAAGCCGTCTTTGCTTATCACGTGACCAAAGAATGACACTTCGTGTACACCGATCATGCATCTTTTTTGCATTTATCTTAATGCCTTTGCTGCGTGCGCGTTCAAGACGCTGCACGAGATTTTTATCATGTTCCTCTTGCGTGCATCGGTATACCAGAATGACATCAACTAGCGCCATTACTCCGCTCAAGCCTATCAAGCTTTCATTATTTTATTCTTTGCATGAATAGGTCTAATGACGCGGAACTACCGAATGGGAGTCTTAACCAACGGTAACGTCCAAACGGTGTGTTAAACGTTGTAAGCATTGACGATTTCTTATCGAGCTTTATGCTCCAATACGCGTGCGTAATGTCAAGTATGCTGAATACTGCTTCAGTTTTGACGTCACGTCTTCGAGCGTAGGCATGGGGTAGTGAGGGCGTCTTATTGCTTCATTCAGAGCTTTGGGGTCTAAGCATATTCTTAACCCTCCTGTTTTGGGTTTTTCAACAATTACAATTAAATTTTCCCAGTCTGTAGATTCACCAACCTTTGTGATTATTTGATCTGTGACCAATTTGTCTAGTTCTGTTTTGACCCTTTTTCTCAGAGCATCGGGAATTCTACGCGGGGGGTTGACATTTTTAACAGCATTTTCTTTTAAATGCAAACTACATTCGCTCTGAAAAGTTCCTATCCCAGTGAACAAATCATTGAATTGGCTGACAACAGCATCCTTTGTGAGTGGCTGCAATTTGATATTGTCCGAATTTTCTTGCTCAACGGACAATGTCAGCTTAATCAAGCTAAGATCTAATGAGGTCTTGAGACCAACAAGTGGGGTAGTTTCACCTTGTACTACGTGAAACTTTGCATGAATTGACCTGCTTTTGCACGACAGGTCAAAGTGACCGTTCTTAGAACCGGGAGTGTTTCTCCTGTATATGAGGTCAGTTTACAATCTGGGGGTTTTAATGGATTGCTAAGATTTAGCTGCTGATACAGACTGTAAGGCATGATATTTGCTACGCTACCTGTGTCGATTTTAAATGACACTGAGTGTTTTTAGAAACCAAGATATAAATTTGTAAATACACGGTCTTGAAAGATTGTAGAACCGGCACATACCATGTCAATATTGTAATCCTCATAATTTTTCGCACTGTCATTGTCACTTATTTCATTCACTTTTGCTTTGTCTTTTCTGAAATTTGTTTTTGCAAAATAATTGTTTTTGCCACACTTGTGACACGTGACTCTAATTGCCGGGCACTTCGTCTGCTTCGAATGTTTATTGCCACATCTTGTGCAGGGTGTCCGGTCATAGGTCATTGAGCCTTCTTCGCTCCTGTCCTTTTGGATTCACCTCTCTGTTTGGCCCGTACGAAGTCAACTGGTTGCTGCTCATTCTGTCTCATTGATGAAAGTTGCTTCTGACAATACTCATAATATTGTACTATTTGTACAGCTTTGACCAATGTCAACTTTTCACCTCCATTGATAAGTTTATCGCGTACTATTGTGCTTGAACATCCAAATACGATTCTGTCGTGAATCATTTCCACCATATTTGCGAAGTCTCGTGCCTTGTTTTTAAACCAGGTAACAAATGAGTCGATGCCGTCATTTCCTTATTTGGTTGTTAAACTGATACCTTGCAAATATTGGGTTCAGTTTTGGCTGCACATATGTCTTGAATTTGTTGAAATACGTATCCAACTTTTTCTTTTCTTCATCATCTAATGTCCAAGTTCTGTAAACCTCACGGCCTTGGTCACCTATCCACAGTAATTAGCTCGACACTTTTTCTTCTTCTGATTTGTCTTTTAATAGTCCTGTGAAAATTAAGTCTACATGTATTCTACATTTTCCTCACTGTTCGGGTGAATTTGAAGCATTCCAGTTTATAACCGGAGGCAAAACACCACTTAGCTCTCTTTGTTTAAAGTTGTTTTTTTTTTGCACTAGTAAATTTATTTAAAATCTATGGCGTGGTATTTAAAATTTCGGACACCATATAATGTTTATTTGTTTGTTGATATTTTGAAGTAATAAATGATAGTATTTGATGGAGAGAAATCAAAGAAACACAAGTGTGTCTTTCTATCATTTAATCACAACTGTATTGTACATGCGGAGATCGCGATAGTTATAAGACTCAGTGCAGTGAGCATGCGCAACATTTGGAACTACAAAGTATAGACTTTTTCAACAAAGCTAAATATACTACACAGTTGTTTGCAATCGGAACTCCTCGGGTAATTCCGTCCTAGGACAATCATCCCTCGGATATATCTGGTGTAATGATACTTACAGAAATCACGATCGTTTTGTTCGCCGGAAGTCGGAAGAATATGCTACAAAACATAAACAATGGAGCCGTTTGAAGCAGTGTCTTTGCTGCGCCGGGTAAATAAAACTTGAATGATTTAAAGCCACAAAAAGAAGTTTTACAGGCATCGTACTATAGTGAGCTGTCATCCGAGCTGTCATCTTTGTTTTGACGCCTGTCACAAAAGAAGTCCCATTCAGGGAAATGGCCGAGCTAATCCGACTTCATACATACATCAGAGAGATGATTCGTGAATTATCCGAGGTGTTCCAATTGAGTTGTTTGGGGTGTAGCGGATCCTAAGGGTATTGCGGATCAGCCTAATCTGAGGTGGATATTTTTACAACTTTTGTAGATTTAAACCAAATAAAAAGCCTAGCGTTAGAAAAAGTGATGCCCCGTTAGGATTTCCACAGAGAAATATTTAGCCTAGAAGTTTGCATTAACCGAAAATGATGGCGTAACCAGACCCCTGTCCCCGGAAGTTGACATTTCTACGAAGATACACAAAAACGAAAGTGCAAATCAACAGCGAATTTTCCAGCAATACAGGGTAATTGAAAAGCAATGGCATCAATTGATGGGGGTATTTGTCCTTTATCACCACAAGAAATAGTTTGTTCTTTGGGCGTGTGTTTATTGATGTGTAAGCAGAAAAGAGGACGCACATATTTTAGGGTATTACGGATCATTAAATGTAGGGGGCATAGTCATATGAAGACAGTATCAACTTGAAATATATATAGCGATATATACTATTATATAGTGATATATTCACTGTAATATGATGCCATGGATATATGACATGTCACCACAACCAGTCTCATTATCCTTACACTTGGTGTACCAGTCCTAGGATAACCTTTAAAATGAAGATATGATGTAACCATGTATGATAATTATGAAAGTGAAAGTGATGTAAATAACTGTTTCTGATATGTTTACTGTTTCCAAGTAGGGGTGGGGGAATATGTCTGTTTTGAGTTTGACAATATACACTGGCATACATTAGACGGGCTATCCATTGATCACTGGCGAAGAAATAAAACAATGTCGTATTGTCTAAAAATATTTTTTATATATTGTTTTGCCTAAAGGGCAAATAATAATGTATGTTTTTTTCTATTTCCTGTCAAACCGCTTCCATAAAACTGAATAATTTAGTAAATCCTTGCATTGTGTCCCGACAATATAAACATCCTCGGCTTCCAGGCTAATTTGCTGTGCATTTACTGACTTTGACGTCTTTTTAATTGCAGATTTCGTTATGTCCTCCACAAGCTAGTGTATCCTTGTTGCATATTTTCATAAAGTCTCTGTTTCCTTTAAAAATATGTATAGTTTATTGCGTCACATTTCCTGTACAAGGCACAAAGGTATGTCAATTATATCCTATTTTTAGTGTAATTTTCAGTGACTTTACCGTTACTGACGTCTGTTGTTGACCGGCTATTACTCTATGTCAACCCCTAGCTTGGATATTGTTGCTGCGTTTTTTTTTTTTCATAAGCTATTTTAATGTCGTTTGCAAACACGTATAGATAATTGCGTCATATTCATTGTATGAGACACATGGACCATTTAAATATACCGGACTTTTATGGTAACTTTATTTTTCTTCGTTTTAATTGACGTCTGTTTTCAATCAGATATATGCTTATGTCATCCCCAAGCTAGAGTCTTGTTGTTGCCCTTTACCATTACGGCAACATGTCGTGTTGATAAACATACATTGTGTGTTGTGTCACATTCCCTTTTTTAATCCACACAATTATGTCAAATCTACACGTGTTTGCTTAGTTTCCCGTTATTTTAGCTGTCTATGACGTCATTCTTCGATCAAGTCTTTCCTCATGGCATTTCCTAGCTGGAATATTTATGTTGCATTTTTCTACTAGTTTTATTTGTCTTTTGTATAAATATTTATCGTTCATTGCGTCACATTCTCTGTAAGAGGCATTGTGTCCCGACAATATAAACATAATCGACTTCCAGGCTAAGGTGCTGTGAATTGACTGACTTTGACGTCTGTTTTGATAGCATATTTTGTAATGTACTCCCCAAGCTGGGGTATCCTTGTTGCATATTTTCATAATGAATATGATTTCTCTTAACAAATATTTATAGTTTATTGCGTCACTTTCCTTGGCACAAGGCTCTGCGAACTGTATTCTGTTTTCAGTGTAATTTTCTGTGATTTTACTGTTGCTGACGTCTTTTGTTGACAGGCTATTACCCAATGGCCACCCCAAGCTTGGGTATTGTTGTTGCGTTTTGTAATTACCTATTTTTAATCTTGTTTTTAAACATGTATAGTGACACATGGACCATTTAAATATACCGGACTTTAACGGTAACTTTCAGTATCTTCATTATATTTGAAGTCCGTTTTCTATTAGAGATATGCATGTGTCATTCCCAAGCTAGAGTGTTGTCGTTGCCCTTTTCTATTCCGGCAACTTGTAGTGTTGATGAATATATATTTTGTGTTGTGTCACATTCCTTTTTTTATCCACAAAATTCGGTCAATTAAACATGTTTGCTTAGTTTTCCGTTAATTTACCTGTCTGTGACGTAAATCGTAAATCTATCTTGGTCTTAAACATTTATCCTTCATTTCGTCACATTCCCTGTGAGAAGGGCACTGAGACCTTTCCAAAACACCTTTCCAAAACATTAGAACTTTTAAATTTGTTTTCATTGATTTTATGTATTTGAAGTTTGTATTCATTCGCATATTTTCTCATGTCATTCCCTGGCTAGGCTATAGTTGTTACAATTTTCTTTTAGATATAAATATGTCGTCTACAAACGTTTAGAATGTCACTTTTCCTGTGAGATGCACATCGCTCCGTCATATATACATCGGTTTGTGCGCTTTTACTTTCTCCGACTTCTATAATTGATCGCAGATTGTTTTATCTCGAACGCAAGTTGGGGTTAAGTTGTTGCATATTTTCATTAGGTGAATATGTTCCCCGTATTTGTAAGATTTTGTGTGATTTTCCTTTATCTGACTTCTGTTTTCGAATGCATATTTCTATATGTTATCCCCACGCTGTGGTTTAGTTGTTGCATTTTCCTATTATGTCAATATATTTACTTTAAAAAGGTACATTGTCCATTCCCGGCATGTATTTATGTACACTCGTCAAAATTTCTAAGTGCACACTTTTGTCATTCGTGCCAGAGGAGAACACACCCATTATTAGAAGTGTGAATTTTGTTTTAAACACCTATGAAATAAATTGATCTTTTCTTAAAAGAGTATTGTCTTATTTTACTCGAGTACCTACCGGAACTACCTGGGACATATTTCAAAAATATTTTCAATAATTTTCAAGTATTTCATTGTCAGTTTTTATCAGGTATTCCGTAAAATACAAAGTGTGCACTTGGAAATTTTGACTAGTGTATTTATGTCTATTAGGGCAGATTATATAAAGAGCAAAGCAAAAGTACAAACACAAACTTGAATGGTTTAGATTTTTTATACATGTATTTTTTTTACAATAGGCAGTTTACATATTCGAAAAAGAAAAATAACATGAGGCAAACATACAATGTTATGTACAATGTATATTTCTAAGTGTTCTACCGTTAAATGTTGTGAAGTGCTTTTATATCTTATAAATTGATAAGCTGATGACGTTAGTATTTCAAACAAACCTTACGCTGATTATTGCTGTGGATTTGCTCTAAATAATTTTAGATAAGCCATATCCGCCCATAGCATATATAACCGCTTGTGTATAATATGATAATAGCTTCTTCATGCTATACACCATATTTGTTTATTCCTTTTACACAACATTTATCAACGAAACGTTTATTTCGATAGCACAAATGTTATAAGCAAGCTGTATACTCGAAACAATTGTAACTAAAATATAAGCAAGAGACGACAATTATAAACGCTTGTGTACTTTGTGTTGCTAATATATTCAAACAATATGAATATTCTATATAGACGGACATTAAAATGTCCCAACAATATTGATTGTTTGATAAAGTATACAATTATAATGTGAATCGCATTCATAAAAATAAAACATGCTGTTTATTCGAACTCCCGAATGTCGCTGATTTTAAGAATATAAAATTATGCTGTAGAGACTGATCTTGCATAAACATCAGCAGCAGTAAAAGCAGAAGCAGCAGCAGCAAAACAAATACACCACCAAATAACAACTAGCATAATGAATAAGAAGTCGCACTGCAAGATACCAAAATAAAATCTATTCCAAAATAAAATCTATTCCTAATCTCAGAGTTCCTTATCTCAGAACACAGTCACAAGATTCCCTGTGGACTTTCACCAGTTGATAAGCGCGCCATAAATTAGTTGGGTGGTGAGAGGGTTACGGTGTGGAGAGGGCAAACTGGGGCCGAGGAGCTCAATATGTTTAAATGCCCGGATACTGCTAAATGGACTCTGTCAAAGAATATTTATACATTGGATCATTTCTGAAAGATTTTTTCAAAAGCGAGGTACGCATATAAAGCAATAAGGTAGCAATTGACCATGTATAAAATAGTTGCCAGTAAATTGGATGCTTTGAATTTTTTTACCAAATGCATACGAAATGTTGCGTAAACTTTCTTATATTTAGAAATCTTAAAACGACAACAACAAAAACAACAAACAAACACAAAACAACAACAAAACAACAACAACAAAACACCTTTTTAACCAGTTAACAAATTGAAAACGATTTCGTCGCATTCCTTATATGTAGGAGAGACCGGCCTTAAAATCAGTGTTGCAATAAGATAATCTGTGTTTGTATTAGGCTAACTGTGATCGCAAATAAATTCAATCTAAAAAAGAGCTAAAAGTTTTTCGGCTTTCGAATTCTCCCTTAATTTTTTACTAAATACATGCACAAAAAAAATGCGTCACAATCATAAAATGTCTGTGAATTCTGCATCCCTAGTGTTTAATATGCAACACCCTGTCAGCTACTGTTTTACAAAATATAAAGATTAAATTATTTTTTTTTTGTATGTGCTTGCCAACTTGATGTTATTCTCACCGGCGCCATGATAGTTACAGAATCGCTATTGTTTTGTTCGCCGGTAGAAGAATACGCCATAAACAGCGGTAGATGTAGTGTATAGGATTATTTCGCCCTGCAAACTTTCATTTATCAATTTAACTGTTCGCATCTCGTTAGATATACAACTGTTACTGCATTTTCAGCAGAGATAACAAAAGATTCCGATTGCGCATTTACGACAGCGGAAACGCCCGAATATATACGAATTCTAATTAGGGAAATTCCTAAAGTTTCAGTCGAAAGTAATCTGAAAAGGCATCCTTTTTAAGGTAAGTTTTTAACGATTTTTTAATTCGTAACTTATCCAGATTGTGATTAACTATTTAACACAAGTCAGACATTGGAGTGTCACCGTCAGACTCTTCACTGTTTTCAAGCTACCGATACATGATATTCATATTAGATGAGCTAATCTACATCTGTTTTGGGTGTAGCGGATCTTAGACTTAGGGTGTTGCGATCAGACTTTTTCTACTTCTACCGGATACTGGCCGCAGTCAACACTTAGAGTATTATTGCCAGGGGGTTGCGCAAAAGACAGAATTTGGAAAACAAAGTGAGAGTATTTAAAGTGTTGCGTTAAAACAAGTTAACAGGTAAACATATATGTTTTTACGCTGCCCTGTTTCGACGCCATATTTGTTTACCTCGCTACTTTGATATAAGCGACATCCGCTGACGTCACTACTACTACTATCGGTTGTAAACGTATTTTACTATCGCCTGCAAATAATATGTGGAAAGTCAGAGATGCAAAGGTAAGATTAAGCAGTTTTGATCTTGTTTATTAGAATTTTGAGTATTTTGCTTAATGCAAAATACACTGACACTTTATCGACCATTTCTGTCGCGTTTATGAGCGTGGGAAAAAATCGATCTGCGTCTGCCTACTCGCTGCAGATCATTCATGGGTCACGTGAGCGTCATGTGACTAAACAATGCTAATAATATAGAACATTCAACACTTGTGAAAGATGTACGCGTTATACAGCTAGTTGCCGTGTAAAGCAGTATTGTCTAATTGAAATTTAATTGGAATTTGTTCACCAATGGCAAGTAAGATGTATAATTTTTTCTTTCTTTTTTTTAGGCTGTCCAGAGGAAGTACAAGTGCTATTCCACCTCCTCAATGGTTAATGCCATGAAGAAAGTGAGCCAGTCGGGAGCTCCCATCAAGACCACAGCAAGGGAATATGGCATACCCGAAGCCTCTCTTAGACATAAGCTGAGTGGCAGGGTTGATCCAGAAGCTGTTCATTCTGGCCCTCAACCCATGTTTTCCCAAGAGGAGGAGCACCATTTTGCTGAACACCTCAAGTTTATGGCTCTCTGTGGATACGGGTACAGCAGAGCAGAAGTAGTTGATATGGCATCTGAATATGCGGTCTGCTTAGGAAAACGGGATGCTCAGCAACCTCTCTCACTGAAATGGTTTCGTGGCTTTATGTCACGTTGGCCGGAGCTTAAGGTCTTAAAACCCCGTTGCCTGGAGTTTCAACGAGCTAAGGCTACCACTGTAGACTGTGTGTCAAAGTATTACAGAGAACTTGGGTCCATCTTAGACAAGTACTCCCTGAAAGGCATGCCAGAACGCATTTACAATGTGGATGAAAAGGGGCTGTCAACTTCTCATACCCCGCCATCTGTGGTTTCAGGATGTGAGTTCAAGCCTCAAGCAGTCACCTCAGCATCAAGGTCACTCGTTACTGTGATAGGGTGTGGTAATGCTCTAGGCCACAGTATACCACCATTTTTTGTGTTTCCCGGGGTAAGGATGCGACCAGATCTTTTAGAAGGTGGAAGCCCTGGGGCTGACGGAACTGTCACGGAGTCAGGCTGGAGTAACAGCATTGTGTTCCGGAGATACCTGGAACAACACCTTTTGAAATACCTCCCAGAGCGCTCTCCAGAAAATCCTGTGCTGGTAATGTACGATGGCCACAAATCTCACATCAACCTGGGTTTGATCGACTGGGCTAAGACGCAACACCTTATTCTGTTCATACTTCCGGCACACACTAGCCATGTATTGCAGCCCCTCGATGTCGGTTGTTTTGGGCCATTTGAGAGAGTCTATAATGCCATAAGTCACAAGTTCATGAGGGAGCACTGCGGACAGAGTATTACCAGGTATAATGTATGCTCACTTGCTTGCTCTGCTTATTTGAAGGCACTGTCACCTGGTAACTTACAGGCATCATTCCGCAAGACTGGAATTTTCCCATTCAACCCTAGCGCTGTTGATCCGTCCAACTTTAAGCCTTCAGAAGCCCTGCAGCAGGTAACATGTCCTGAAACGTCTGAAAAACAGTCTGTGTGTATAGAACCTTTGCAGTTCTTCCCTGAAAAAGCAGCAACAGTAACAGCAAAGAAACCAGCAACTAAAAAACGACGAGTCCTCAGCACAGTTGTTAGCGGTAGGGCCATCACTGAAGACAGTATCATCAATCAAATCCAACAGCATGAGAATGCCATGGCAAAGACGACACCCAAGTCACAGAAGAGCATATCTGAACCTCTACCTGGACCTACTGGAACAGCTAAGGCCAAGCCCACAACAGCATTACATGAAGACAGTGATGGTTCACGTGAAGAGGACTCCAACGAAGAAGTGTGCTGTGTTTGTAATATGTTCACCCCAGTGGAATTACGGAAGAGTAGTTCCCTCATCTTTGTTAAGTGGGTGCAGTGCACAAAGTGTGGACATTGGGTACACCTAATTTTTTGTACCCCTGTGAGGGTTGTTAGAAGGGGGGATGAGTTCTTATGTCACCACTGTGTTGATGAAGAATAAATAAAGAGTAAATGTTTGTTAATGTTATGGTAAAAATTGCATTAAGATGTTTATAGTATCAAAATAATAAAACATGAAAACATATTCGTTGTTAATACCTTCCAGATCCTGTTTGCTGTCACTGGTGAATAACGTAAGTACATTTTACTCCGAGTACACAATTCAACACCGGTATGACTAAAATACGCAACGGAGATATATTGGCGAAACGGACGCAACGGGCGCAACGAAGTATGAAACGGGCGCAACGGAGTACAAAGTATTAAACAGATGACAGTTCATTACTTAGTCCTACTGATACCAACAGATACAAAGATTGTCTCTTCGGAATATGAATAATCTGTATCAAACATTATATAATCAACAAATTATCAAAATTAATTTGGCGTGCATTCTGCTCTTAAATAAAAGTTTTCTGTGCACTTACTAAATTTGTACTAAGTTTGTACGCCGTTGGGCCGCTGCAAATGAATTAGATCTATTCGGCATATAAATATAAATAAAATATAAACCTTTGCTTCATGTAAAGTCAGAGACATGATTCTGGCAATATACTCGAAGCACAAAGATTGTAAAATTGGTAAATAAAATTTAACCTGGCGTGTATTCTATTTGTAAAAACCCCTGACATTCGTTAAGTTTAATATATATATAGTAGTATTGCCAATCTTAAAATAACGTTACATTATACGTTATAGATATAGAAATTGCACTTATGTTCACTGTTTTTTTTTAAAACTTTATATCGATACCTTGAATATGGCGTAAAAGAGAAGAAATAAAAGTTTATACTAATGTTTGATACATAATTGTACTACTTAACGATTGAATGTTGTATTCCTTATGATATTTAAAAAAACAAACAAAAAAAACAACAACAACAGAAAGCCGACTATTGATTAAATAAACAATCATAAATGCCGACTGTTAATTGGAAGCAGATTGCACGTGCTGCTGATTGGTTTACCACCTTTACGGGTCACCCGGTAGCAGTTGGTCACGCGGTTGATAACAGAATTAATGAATATATAGTAAAAAAAATCACAAGCGCATAATGATGACATACAACAATATACATATGGTGTTAGTTGAAAAAACTGTCACACTATACATAAGAGAGTAAAGCCTGTACTAATGTGTTTCAAGATCTAGCTGTTTCACGACGTAAAAATTTTGTATTATTTTAATGTAATAAATGGATTTTGTGTTAAATGCTTTTCTTATTTTCATCATGAATAACTCATACCTAGTAAGTAAATTTCTTATTTGCAAATCTTAAAAACAACAACTTAAAAGTTTAATTGTCTATAGTCTGTTGTCACACTTAAGTTGTGTCGTCTTAATCACAAATTTAACAGTAATTAAGTCCCAATTAAGTATGATAGCGGCGTCTTTGGCTGTATTTTTCAAGAGTCCGGTCTTTTCAGATCTTATTTTCACAGGTAGGTAATTAAAGGAATTCTACGACGGTACTCAAAGCAGTAACTGTATATGTGTGTTCCAGGAATTGTTTGGATAACTGTATCTTCTGTGAGGTAGGGTTGTATATATTATTATAATCATCATTTTAAGGTATTGGCATCCTAACAGGAATTTTTAAGAAAATTGAATGAATTGCAAATTCTTGAAGATTTTGTTGCTTGTTGTTTTCAGATTTTATAATCGATTAATAAAAAGCATATACATGTACAACCAATTCATTAAAAAAAATCAATATTCAGAACACACATGTTCAAATCAGTAACATATAGAATTCCATTATTACATAGTTCTTTCAATATGTTGCTCTCTTAAACTTGAAACCTGTATAATTTATCTCCATTGCATTCATTGCACAGAAAACAGAGGTTTAATATTATTGTGATTCCTATGATATTTAGAGTAATCTATTCAACGTAACTAATAAATCTGACAATCGTTACCTTTTATAATAAAGTTTAAATTAAATCAAAATACTATTTGTATGCTACACTGTACTAGACCAGCAAAGCCCCTATTGGACAACTGACATTGACGCAACAGAATAATAATAATAATAATAATAATAATAATTATTATTATTATAAAACATTGCTTCTAATTATGAATGATTTAAATTTAACGTAGGTTTTAAATGCTTTTTATATGTGGTTCAATATTTAGAGTAATTATTCAACGGAACTTATAAACATGTAGATCCTCCCTTCGTAGCATAATGTTATATATTTTTATTAACGGTATGCAAATAAAAATGAAATTAAATCTATTTATTTTTGTATACGTACTAGATCTACTATGCCAGCGAAGTCCATTTTGCGCAACATACATTGGCGCAACGGAGATCTCCATTTCGCGGTAGGCCTATTGTATATAGAATATCAATAGAGAAATGTTAAAGACTCTTAATAATGTCAACAATTACTGTAAACACAAAAGTAAATCATATAAACGTAAGCTAAGTGTGTTTTTTTTTACAAGTAATCCGTTTAAAGCATATCACAATGTTTAGAAAATAAAATAAAGGTAAAAATTATCTCCGTTGCGCCCGTTGCGCCCGTTGCGTCCGTTGCGTATTTTAGGCAAACCCATTCAACACAGTGGTAATAAGCTATCCAATCAGAGGCGTCGAATCAGGTCACGGTCAACAAACATGGCTGCCCCCATATATACCGATGAATACAAGATACAAGATACAAGAATCTTTATTTAGAGTCGGGTATATATACAACATGAGAACATTAGCTAAAAGCTAATTTCCGACTTAATGGATTCATAAAAAAAGATGAGAACACAATCTTAATCTTTTTCATTTTATTGAAGTAAGGGTGTATATAAAGCAAGTAATATGTTTATTTTCGGAAAATGTTTAACTAAATAGGGAGGAGCAATCTGTTTCTTATGGGCGTCGAAACTGGTCACTCGAGGCTAGAACTGCTGACTTACTTTCGTTTCTACTTCACGCACAAAAAGAGGGACAAAGTGAATTAAAATGATACAACAAATCATCAGCACTAATATTTATATGTTTTAAATGAATTGTACTTGCTTAGATAATTTTATTTTGCGCTTAGATAATTTTATTTTGCGATTTCTGCTGTGCTGAAGGTTGTAACCATGAGAGATCTCGAGGTGCCACATGCAAATTTTACAAGATTCCTGACGATAAAAAGCTCAGATCTGCGTGATGATAAAAAGCTCAGATCTGCATGGCTGACTAAATGGAGAAATGGAAACGTTGTCATTCAGCCTTTGGTTCCAAGTAAAATTAAAATTATCTTCCCAATTATGTCATTTTGAAGACACCCACCCCATGCTAAGTCAAAGAAAAAATGGTTTAAAGTGCCAGGTATATTTTCCCATAGACCAGCAGTAAGAAAGGCCCCAAGATGACAATTAAAAGAGAACAGAAAAACTATGCCTGGTAAGCTAAATAACCCCCCCCCCCCCCACTACCCACCCACCCAACAGACAAAAAACAACCAGAAAGCCCTCTTTTATTAAGGTTATTTTGATTTCAAATAAAGTAATTTGTTTACATGAAACTCTCTGATAAAAAAATCTGTTGTTGAAAAAAAAAAAAAAATGTTTATATTTATGTATTCCTTGAGTAATCATTTGTGGTTGATTAAAAGACTCTGGGGACACATACTAGTGAGCATTATAGCTGGAGTCTCTCTGCATGCAAAATTATGCAACACAAATAATGTTTATGTTTAATCACAAACATGTATTTTGTTTTGAAGTCTGGTATACTGGAAGACTGCACACAGCTCGACCTAATCTCCACTTGTTAGCTTAGATAAAGGTCATACTGTAATTTCCGATAATTATAATGTTGTACTGCTTAGAAATGCTGATGTTTGACATCGGTTACTGTCTCACAACACAATGACAAAAGAAAAATAATTGCAAATTTTATGATTGCCAATTGTGTTATGTCCATAAATGTCTGTAAAAGTGGATCACTCTGAATACTTTGGTCACCATTTGTCATCTGTAGGGTTTCCCTGAATGACAGTAGAATCCACCAAAGATACCGGAATCCACCGGAATCCACCTTAAAAATGGTTTTATTTGTCATAATCTGCATTAATAGGGATCAAATTCCATAAATTATATGAAACCATTCAAGTTTATGCATTTATGCATTTAAAGTCGATTATTTTTTTTTTTACGGAAATGAAGTTTATTACGACGAGTTGTTTACTCATTGTAATTGACGGGAGTATGTTCATTGCGCGGTGCATTTAAATCAAACACAACGGATATCGTGTTTATTGTAATGTTTTGATACATATTTCAGTTTTTATTTATTATACCTTTCAAAATATATCTTTCAAAATTTGCTGTCGTTGTTTTAATGTCACGGCGTCGTCCGTCAAAATATGTCTTGCATTCTCTTCTAAATGGCGAGTGCAGAGAACATGTGTGGTCTCGGGAAGTATTGTGGTTATTGCCTTAACTAAGGCCTTCTCATCATCAGTTCCAACTACCAGTTTTGAAAAATTGCTGTCCATCAGTTTTATTTTTATGTGATTGAAAAAATGGCTAAAAGTTTCGAAATCACTATTGTCGTGGATGTACATTGGTCCTAAGAATATAGGAGCCTGCCCTGATCTTTCTCTTTCTACCGAAATTTGTTTGAAACACGAAACGGTGACATGCATGTTGTCCTAAATCGGAGTTACTATCATAGACTTGGAAACTGGGATAATCTGACTTATTGTAACTTCTAATCGTACCAGAAAGGCATTTCGGCGACATGACAGTTTTTCTACTGTTAGCCTAAAAAACAACAACACTAATGTTCATGTAAAATGCTTAAATTCCTATTACAATTATAGGAAAATTAATAATTAGCATTCGTTACATAAACTCTTCTAACATCATGTACTACATAAAACAATAAATGATACGATAATTTCTTTTCATTAAGTATGTCAAAAGATTGAAGAGTATACACCGAATCAATGCCGAGAAATTTAAGTAATATGATCAGTCAGAACATTGCTTATGTGATTTTTTTGCCTTCAAATGGGAACGCATTTGACCTTACTGTTAGACTTAAAATACCAACTAGTTTCTGTTTTTTGTTTAATAATAATATTTTCATGATAAAGAATCATGGTTTGCCTTTGTCTACTGGTAGATAAATTTAAATATCTGTGGAAATTTTGAAAGGACCTTTTCTTATTTAACTATTGTTACTGTAAGAAGATAAGAGTCACGTCATCATCTGATAACAGTGGAAAACATACAATATATATATGCTGTGATTGCTCAAGAACAACGAGTGACAATTAAAGACGGCATGATCTGAAATGTTTAATTACGTTACCTTTGCTTTGATTGGAAGCACAGGTGTTAGTGTCATCTTGATTGTTTTGTTGAAAAATGCCGACTTGTGACAATTAAAAACGGCATGATCTAAAACGTTTAATTACGTTACCTCTGCTTTGATTCGAAGCACAGGTGTCTGAGAATTTTGTGTCATCCTGATTGAAAAATGCTGACTAGTGAAATACATTGACTTAATTTAATAGCAACAGATTCCTTTGATCCGCGTGATCGTACGTAATAAAAAAAATTGAAAGACAGATAATTGAAACTAAATCAAAAAGATTGTTGTTATCATTATTATAACAACATGTCGTAATAACCTTCGTTATTGTTGTTTTTCAATGAAAACAAAGACATATATTTGTAAAGGCGGATTTATTGACAACACATATTTTTTCTATTGAACCTTTGCATGATGAAACATAAATTTACATCAACACATATATAATATAATAAATCATTGTGTGTGCAAGCGTTGTTATTTCTTATTGACTCTTCCAAAGAAACAAACCTAAAAAAAATATAATGATAATAAGATAATATTTGTAACTATATATACACCGCTGATCAATTAGTCGGCTTGTGCTATTTGGGCCTGTAGTAATGAACGTATTGCGCCGAGTAACAAACGTATTCCCGTCAATTACGGTGAGAAAACAACTTGTCGTTACAAACTTCTTTCAAAATAATCGACTAAATTTGTATAAACTTATATATTTTCATATCCTTTATGGAATTTGATCAATTTAAATGAAATTATGACACATACAACAATTTTAAATGTGGATTCCGGTAAATCAAAGTGGATTCCGGTATTTTTGGTGGATTCCGGTAAATCGTGTTACCGGGCATATCTGTATAAATGTAAAATGAGAATATATCATAAATGTAAACAACTGTTAAACTGTCACTGTATGCAAACATTTTTAGTCTAGTTGGGGTCACCAAATATTTAAGTACTAATAATAAGCCATTACTCCATATGTATGGGTTTTATCGCGCGTGTAATAAGTGTAGAACCAGATTAGCCGGAAAATCCATTTGCTTTTGATCCATTAGGTTATTTCTTTGCAAGATACAACTGCGTAGATCAAGATCATAAAGCACTAATGTGTCAGCAGATCTTGATCTACACCGGTCGCATAATGCAATAAAACATGTATATATGGAGTAAAGAGGAAGCCTGGATAATGTGAAATATATATGATCTACAAATTTCTTCACATTAGTGAAAGAATTTAAAAAAAAAATGAGCTTCTACTATTGTCTCTTTCTACATGATTGCACCACAAGTGGTAAGTTTACTGCTGGGTGTAGTTAACTTGTTTACTTTCTTTAAGGATTGGTTTGCTTTGACAACATTGCCAGCTTTGTATTACAGCTAACTTTTATTAGATTATAACACTTGTTTTCTTAATCAATGTCTCTCCATTGCGAGAATAAGAAATGAGTTCATAACATGCGTTCAATTCAAACAGTGTGATCGTCGTCAGATCAATCACATCATTTTTGTTGCACCCAAATCATGCCCAATTTACAAGCGAGTTCTTTTATAAGTGGTTACGACACAACTACTAGCAAGTGAATTCTCTGCATCATCAGATCTCTTCCGTTTCTTAAGGGCATAACCCTTCTATTTCAAGTGTATGTAGTCGAAAAATTGTGTTTACAAGTAGAAATCAGCTGTTGTATATGACTTAATATGCACACACCCCTCCTGACCTACTTATTCCCGAACCTCGGTCTGGAATTTCGAAAAGGTCAATACACAAAAATGAAAGTGCAAATCAACAGCGAATTTTCCAGCAATATAGGGTAATTGACCAAAGCAAAACAATGGCATCAATTGATGGGGGTATTTATCCTTTATCATATTGTACTTTTATGCAATATTTACAAATGTTTATTACTTAGATTGTGTTCACATATGATCTAGTCAGTGGCATTTTGTGTACATTTTATATCATTTCATAGAAAATTGTTGAGTAGAGGTTTTGGTTTCCATTTAATGATTTAATGATTTGCATTTCTCGTTACATTTTTTTGTAGACTTCATTCCATATTGATCATGCTGCAATAATGTTTAAAGAGGCCTGGACACAGATTTTCTCTTTAGCATTTTTTCGTCCTTTGCTCATTCACTGAAACTTTGATGAACCGCATTCAATCTTGACTGAAATAACATTATTACTTAAAAATATATGAACATACCTTCCATTAAAAGATCTTAATGTTTCATCAAACTGTGCATGTGCATGCATCGTCGATAAACAATAGTGATTAGCCCATGAGTTACACACTATTTGAAATGAAAATGCTGTCTTGCACTGTCCCTAAAATTAATACGGTAATATTCCAACTCATGTTTGGTGTATGAATGTAGCTGGTATGTTCAAATGGAAAAGGTTTTAAATTGGGTTGTTAATGTTATTTATAATATATATGGCACTTAAATTATGTTTATCACAGAAAAACCCAGCTGTGTCTACACTCCTTTAAGCATTTGGCCTCATTTGTTATTAAAAATACTGGTTATCTTTCACATACATGTCGTACTAATAACAAAATGAAGCAGCCACAGGTCAAAAAATGTCTTATTAAGATCTGTTACGTTTGCTTAAATGCACTTTTTTTTTTCGGATGTCTTACTGCTTGCACATCCTTTTGTCCTTACCCTCCTATCAAATTCCAGTAAATTCATACTACTAAAATCCTGGATTGTTGTAAAAACTTTAATGATTCAAATTCCAAACACTGATTTCAATTAATGTTTACTCAATGTTATTTGTTCTTTATATCCCATCCAAATTAACTGTGTATGTGTGTGTGTTTGGGTTTTTGTGTGTGTGTGTGTGTGTTTGTGTGTGTGTGTGTTATGTGTGTGCAGTAGTTGTTTTCTTGGGTGATACTGGTGTATTTTAAACTACCATACTTTGTGAAGTTGTTGCAGTCAAATAGTGAAGGATCATAGAGGACATGTAGACCAGACAGTTGCTGGCAACAGAAGACTCAAATCAAGGGAGAAGCCATATGATCTGAGTATACTTTATTGAAAACAATTAGATAGCATTATTCATGAGAAAAAAACAACATACCGTTAACATATTTATGTTGCATTGTTGAGACAAATACGCCATTTCTGGTGCTTTGAGATGATCCCTAATTGACGTTTATCACATGATCCGCTCTACTCTAAAATGATCCGCTACTACCCAAATTGATTCATATCAAAACCTGAAGCATTTGCGTCCGAGATTAAGATGGTTAGCATGTTTGGAAAGAGGACATTTATTTTTGCAATGTAAATGCATATTCTGTTTAATGAAAACACTTGTTTCTAATGTGTATGCAGCGAAAATGTGGTAAGTGATCCGCTACACCCCAAACGACTGTACATTAGACGGGCTATCCCTAGATCACGGGCGAAGAAATAAAACAATGTCGTATTGTCTATAGATATTTATTTATATATTGTTTTGCCTTAAGGGCAAATAATAATATATGTATTATCTATTTCCTGAACATCTGTGTATATTACACATACATATGAATGCACTGCTGCACAGCGACAGTGGAAACTAATGTCATGAGCCAACTTCGTTAAGCAACGTTAAGGTGGTATCCGACAGTTTGCCTATCTCCAATACATTTACTAATATCCTACCTCTGCTTTGGTGAGTTTGGGCTTGAACTCATATGTTTATCTAAGTAAAGACGGTTTTGTGCACTACATATAACAAGATAATAATCGTGACAAAAAACACTGTAAAAGTTAAATTTTTCCAAGTCTATAAATAAGCACAATAGTAATCTTTGCTAAAAATAGATAACGACACTAGAGCGGATTACCCGGATGACGCTATGTGTTCTCAAAAGTAAGTTGTCACATGTTTTCTTTGTTTATAAATAACTATCTATGCAGTCTGGCTTAGATAGGAAATACCCGTTTGCAATGATGAATTGGGATTTATGTGTATTAATGAACAACATTTTGTAGGACCTTTCAAGCAACATTGGTTTATTTTAGGGATGTCAACGGATATCCGAATATCCGGATATCCGTTGTAATCATCAGATATCCGAATCGATTTTGGTATCCGGATATTCGCTTAAAAAATGTAAAATTTTAAACATTTAATTAAATGTTTTGGCCATTTTGCTAAGTTATCTTTCTGCTGTCACGTTAGTGTGCATTCACGCACACGCAGGTGTAGCGGATTATCGACAGGTGGTGACAGGTGGTGACACGCAGTATCGTATATTTGGCTTCACAGTTTTAGAAATGTGCTGAGGCATGATGGTATGTGTAATAACATGCCAATTAACCGCCAACGTTTGAAGCTTCTACTAATCCATTTTGTTTAGCGAATACCATCTTTAATTTTGTTGATGAACTTCACAGTTTTAGAAATCTGCTAAAGCTTATGTAAAATAATTTGCCAATTAACAGCCATTGTTTGAAGCTATTACTTATCCATTTTGATTAAGGAATATTATCCTTAATTTCGTTTGTTCGGCTTTCTTAAGAAGAGATAGAGGTACAATTATGTAGACAATTAACAGGTTTGTCGGCAAAGATCAGTTACTCATGTTTAATTAAGTCCGTTTGGATTGTATAAATGAATTTATTATGTTTCATCCGATCACGGTGATCTTGACTTATTCACATCCACTTCCTAAACAAATCATTAGTTATGCCTTCCCATCTTCAGTCCGAAGTTTGGCGACATTTTGTGAGGTCCGTAGACAAATTATTAAAATGATGAAGTGCCTATGCATATGGAAATGTTGATTTAATTATTTCCATTGAAATGACGATTTAATTATGTCAATGGAAACGTTAGTAACCCCGCACACATCCGACTGCAACATCAGAATTAACTAAGATTTATATACGGATATCCGGATATCTGTTCGGATCGTTCGACGGATATCCGGATACTAAAATTAGTATCCTTTGACATCCCTAGTTTATTTGGTTATTTGAGAAACAGAAAAAACAATTTGTTCCAGACTGTCGGATACCACCTTTAATAAATAAAACAAATAGAGTCAAACCGCTTCCATAAAACTGAATAATTTAGTAAATCCTTGCATTACAATTGAATAAATAGTAATGTATTTTTTTTATAATTAATGCCATTCCTTTTATATTGTAAATAGGCAATTACATGACCACATCAATTGTCTCGTAGAGAATGATAGTAAGTTCCTCTCAGAAATCTGTTGTTGTTAACATTTGCATAATTGTTTTAACAAATTGCTTAGAAATTGATAGGTCATTACATCCGGATCTATCTAGATCTATGATAAAAATTGTAACAAATATGAAATTTAGAGTTACCTTTTCTTTCCTATATAGCCAATCAATTTCTTTTTAGTCCATTATGAATGCATTGATAACATCAATAGAATCAGATAATATTGTTTAAAGCCCATCCATGGTCACTTACTCACTCTTATAAGCCCTAAATCTATATAAAATCATAACCTTCATAATCATTCATAATTATTTCATGATTTTCACCATCAAAAAGCAGGCACAAATGCCAAAGGTTCCTCTTCTTCAAACTTTACTTTGTTCAAGATACACCTTTTGCCTTCAAGGTGGTATCCGACAGTTTGCCTATATCATATTCATATAACAATACCTTACCACTGCTTTTGGGGAATGGGGCATAATTTCTGTATAAACTCATACTTTAGCATAAGTAAAGCTAGAGATTCAGCAGGAAATAGTGCAGAAGGGAACTGGCTGATCTAGATCTACACTATTTGAGAGAGAGAGAGAGAGAGAGAGAGAGAGAGAGGAGAGAGAGAGAGAGAGAGAGAGAGTTCATTAGATACTGAAAATATTGAACGAGTTGGATAAAATAATACGAAACGAGGCCCTGCCAGGGTTTCGTATCATTTTAGACAACGAGTTTAACATTTTCAGTATCGAATGAACAAGAATATTAGATTCTATTTATCACATAACCAAAACATCAGCTGTTTTTTGTTTACAATGCATTATCTTTTTAAAGTATGAACAGTCAGCTTTTAAATGTGTAATCCGGTTTTGGAGAATATGCACAAAAAACTATTCCACTCTTTACTTAACCATTTTCCATAAAAAGGGAACAGATTTGTTTATAACATGACTAAAATGTTATTTTTTTATTAATAAAAATGAAATTGACCAAGAAAATGCATAATATGGCGACAACAAAGTGATTAGGAAATGGCATATTCTCTACACATACTTAATGATGTCACACTACGATAATGATGTCACACTACGATAACTAGTGTGTTACTAAAGATAACGCATGAGTGTTACCTCACACTGACGCGGTAGGTTCTGTGACACAAGACCTGTCCACAAAATACACTTCTTAGCAATGTTAAACGTAACAGGTGTGCAAAACATTCTATTTCAACAGCTGTTCAAAAAAGGACAGCATGGGTAACAGGACAATAAACAAAACACAGTATAACAAATGTCAATTCCGTTCAGTTTTATGTTTGGGAAAAGATAGGAATGGTATGAATATAAATACAGGGAAGACACGCAATGATAAAACAGGGTATTATTTTATATAATTATTAGTGAAATTAAAGAACAATATTGATATGTGGTTGTTTTTCTTGGAAAAGGAAATTTACTTAACAATGGGTGTATACTATTTCACTTTACGTACATCTTGAAGTGTATGAAGAGCATCCTTGCTGTACAGGAAATAAACACAAATAATGTTACAGGAAGAAAGAAAATCTTTTCTTTACTCTGTTTATTGAAAAGCACTTTAAAATTGTGTAAAGAATAAAATAAAAATAAGTACAAACACATGTATGCAGGGCTATCTTTTTATATAACAGTAATATAAAGAAAGGACTGAATGGCATGTTGATATACACTTAGTGGGATAGCTGTGATTGTTCATTTTGTCCAATTTATTGTTGTAGGTAGTAGTTCTGTAAAAATACAAGTGTGACAGTGGCATATTTTGTTGATAATGAATATATAACATTCATATTAGATACAGCTGTAGATAGGCAGATACGTGAAAAGAGGGAAATCATAAATACGTTAAAACTAGTTACATACATGTGCATTTGTTGATTATGCTTCAAGTTGGAAAATTAAAATGTCATTGACGATTGCTGTCTGTAATATATATGTATATACACATATGCATACAGGTGACTGGACCTGGTAGCGCAATCCATAGAGCGGCGGATCCAGGTACGGGAGACATGCCAAAGTCTTAAAAAATGGTAGTGGTATAGCTCCTTTGTTAACACTCAAGCAAGTATGAAGTTAGTTCCACGATTGGTTGTTCCGGTGTCAAGATAATGTGACTGGGTGTGGTAACATGTCAGGTGTTCACGACATGCTATACACAGTGAAGGCAGCACTATATCTATATACTATATAATACTGTTGGTGGGACGACAAACCCAACAAACAAACAGGTGAAAGTATTTACAGCCCCACAGTCTCTTTTAATGAATATTAATGCAATAATGAACATTAATGAAGATTCAGCATTACCATAAAAATTTAAGTTAAGAGATGCCATTGAGTAAGGTAAAGCTATGCTTGAATTTGGCACTTATTAACAAAGTGCTATTACAAAATGTTAACTATTTTCTTATGAAGTTGAATATGTAGACTAATAAAGTGATGAATGTGTCAATTTGTGCATAAATCAACTTGATATTTGATAAACTACAATAGAAGGTAGCTATTTTGTTTTGTTTTATTTTGTTTTTGTTACATTGCACATCTGGACTTTGATTTGAAATAATTAATTATGCAAACTTGCCAACATGAATATTCATATATCTTTATGAGAATCTGAACATAAACATATTTTAAAAAAGTTGGTACGATCCTTTTTATTTAAAAGCCATATTCAAATAAACTCAACAGGTTTTAAAATTTATATAAATACCCCTACTAGTCTAACACATGTTAATCTAAGTTTCATATGATTTTGTTCATTGTATTATTTTTTATAATTTTGTTTTATTATTTTTGTCCAAATTTTACTCATTCAATCTTAATGCATTATTTGACTAGAAGTCTGCTTATAACTAACTAAAGCAATAAAGCATACATTTTATATAGTTCCATATTTGGAGGCTATCACTAAACTTAGATTTGAAATTATTAAATATGCAAATTAGCCAACATGAATATTCATTCTTCACTTCATATTTGGTGAATAAGTTATTCGCAGTAAGAATAAAAGGTATTTGTATATTGTTCACTTCTTTCATAAAGAATCTAGGGCTGACATCGAGGCCATGATAATTTAAATAATATGTGTTAATTTACAAAAGACATTTATTTATTTATTTATTTTCTTCTTTGCATAATCATCTGCTGTACATTACCACAACATCACAATTTAAAAGTGTGAATTAATTTTTTCCAATTTAAATGTTGATGATGGCAGCTGCAATTTATACTGTGTACTCGTAACAATAGCCTAAGTGCTCAGAAAGTTTACATGTTAACAGCTTTGTCCTAAACCTTTAAATTTTGTTTAACTCCATATTTTGTAGCCCAAGAATAATGATTTTAGTGGCAGAAAGGCTCATTTAACTGAGTTATTTTAGTTGCACCAAAGAAATGCAATATCTCTGCTGACTACATCTAATACAGATTTACTGTGTCAAAAATGCAGATATCATGGAAACACAATATGGGTTTATAATATTATTTTATGGACATGGATTTATGTTTCACTTTTTTCAGACATGGCTTCTAGAATGCAGGTTCTCACCATGCTTCTAGTTTTGATCATCAGTTTTTGTGCAGTAGGTGAGTATGATTTCATAATTATGCACTGTGACAAGTAGCAGGGGCAGGTGCTAGTAAATCCAGCCACAGTATAATGTGGATACAAAATAAGTCAGTCCAGCTACAAAAAGTCAAACCGACTGGCTTCCTTGTGGATGTTGTTTGAACCGGCCACAAATTAGGTTGATCCAGGACAGGGTAGCCAGATTAACAAATTTCCAAGGGGGTAGGGTAGCCGGAATGACCGATTTCCCAGGGCAGGGTGGCCAGATTGACTAGATTTCCCAGGGCAGTGTGGCCAGATTGACCGATTTCCCAGTGCAGTGTGACCAGATTGACTGATTTCCCAGGGCAGGATGGCCAGATTGACTGATTTCCCAGGGTAGTATGGCCAGATTGACCGATTTCCCAGGGTAGTGTGACCGGATTGACCGATTTCCCAGGGCAGTATGGCCAGATTGACCGATTTCCCCGGGTAGTGTGACCAGATTGACCGATTTCCCAGGGCAGTATGGCCAGATTGACCGATTTCCCAGGGTAGTGTGACCAGATTGACCGATTTCCCAGGGCAGTATGGCCAGATTGACCGATTTCCCAGGACAGTGTGACCAGATTGACCAATTTCCCAGGGCAGTATGGCCAGATTGACCGATTTCCCAGGGTAGTGTGACCAGATTGACCGATTTCCCAGGGCAGTATGGCCAGATTGACCGATTTCCCAGGACAGTGTGACCAGATTGACCGATTTCCCAGGGTAGTGTGACCAGATTGACTGATTTCCCAGGGCAGGATGGCCAGATTGACCGATTTCCCAGGGTAGTATGGCCAGATTGACCGATTTCCCAGGGTAGTGTGACCAGATTGACCGATTTCCCAGGGCAGTATGGCCAGATTGACCAATTTCCCAGGGTAGTGTGACCAGATTGACCGATTTCCCAGGGCAGTATGGCCAGATTGACCGATTTCCCAGGACAGTGTGACCAGATTGACCGATTTCCCAGGGTAGTGTGACCAGATTGACTGATTTCCCAGGGCAGTATGGCCAGATTGACCGATTTCCCAGGGTAGTATGACCAGATTGACTGATTTCCCAGGGCATTGTTGTCATATAGACTTTGTATGACTGTTTTAACATGTGGCCAAATTTGTGTGTGGTCGGTTTGACTAACTCACAGGGGCTGCATATGAGTCACATTGTTCATCCATTCCCACATGTGATATCATTAACCTTCTAATTACTTCGAGTTAAAAGAACTTGCAACATTTTATTTTCAAGCTTGAAATTCATGTATTTGTGTACTTGAAAATGTAGAAATATGTTGAATGTGTACTATCAATATCATGTTATATTATCATAAATTTGTCTCAATTTTTTTAACTTAAACCTTGTGAACACCTTAAAAGAACTTTGTGGGACTCATCTTTACAGAACTGTATCGGTGTGTCCAAAGATTTGCTACAAGAAATAACTTGTGATTATTTAGATGTCAAGACCCAGTAGTCTATGTTTTAGTCTTGTGAATACATTTTAAGACATGCTGAAACCCAGGGTGCTCAGAGGAGCGACTCAGGGCCATCATTGCCTTGTTTTAAGTTTTTTTAAATGATTATTTGTTCATGGTATTTATATCTTCTGTAACTACTCAAACCTTTAAGAACATTGATGGTAGACTTATTTTTTTATTTCTGTTACTCTTCACTATTTACAGTGGATGCAGCTGCTCCAGTATTTGTTAATCCCCCTCCCACTGGAGGATCGGGCTCCATAGCGGAAAACATAGCTGTCGGCAGTGTGATCCTCACTCTGAATGCCAACGATGCAGATGGAGACACACCCATTTTTTCTATAGTTTTACAAACTCCTAGCTCTCCAGCATTTTCAATCAATCAGTATGATCAGCTGCAAGTCCCATCTGGGATAGACTATGAAACCGCTAAAGTGTTTAACTTCATCTTCAGGTGAGTTTATGTTGTTAAGTTGTTGCCATTTATGTTTTATGTTACATTTATTTGCTATATATTTTATGCTTTAAAGGATATGTTGCATACATGGGGTATTTGAGAAGTAGTGGCAACTTCCCCATTAAACCATATTTCCTGCGCACAAACACAGGAAACATGTCGTTAGAAAGACCAAATCCTTTGTTTATATAATAGCGTTTATTTCCCCATGATGCACAATGCACCTTACTGAAATAATTAAACATGAACATAGAACAGTCAGTTATAGTGCTGTCACAATTGCAGAGTGCATTGTTAAAAATATCAGAAAAACAGAGGGCTTATTGTAAACTTTGCAGTAAATAAGGAATATGTGCATAAAGAATACACCTGATAGGAACTTTTTAAGTTTCGGAAATAGGAAAAAGTCACAGGGTGACAAATCTGGCGAATAGGGTGGATGCGGGATGACTTTGACCTTCCACTCATTTAAAAACTTGGTCACACCTTGAGCTCTGTGTGGTGGCACATTGTCATGTAGCAGGCAAATATGACGTATCTCAGACGCTTTACGTCGTTTCTTGTAGTATTTCTTAACTTTAGACAATATTTTTGACTTGTAATACCGTCCAGTGACAGTTTTTCCTTGATTTATATGTACAGAGGCCACAACACCCTGCGGATTATAAAATATGGCATACATAATCTTTTTTACACTTTGTAGCCTTCTGGCAATACAAGGTCTACGGACTTGTTTTCCGGACCAAATCTTGTTATTAATTTTACGCCGGGGTTCAAAAAAGTGTACCCATGTCTCATCACCTGTACAAAAGTCAGCAAATGTTCGTGAATTGTAGCTAGGATACATTTTAAGCAGTTTCTTGGCAATTGAAACACGCTGTTGTTTTTCCTTGTCTGTCAGGAGATGAGGAATCCAACGAGCTGTTATCCACCGTACTTTCAAAAACTTTCTCAGAATAAAATGAACTGACCCTGATGAGATCCCTGTCATCTTAACTATGTCATGCACTGTATATCTTGCATCTTGTTTTATAATTTCCTGAACCTTTTCAATGTTTTTGTCTGTAACAACTGACCGTGGCCTTTCTGGTCTAGGTTCATATTCAATTGTTGTTTTTCCACTTTTAATTTTCTTCATCCACCTTGTAATTGTTGCATACGACACTTCAGATTTCCCATAAGCGTCACACAGTTCATGATAAATATCCTTTGCACATAAGCCATTTTTACACCGCACTTGAATAAAGGCCCTAATTTTCACACTCTCAGGCGACCGTTTTCCAACCATTTTTAACACAGTGTATACGAGTATGGTGTATTAATTTACTTACAGGTAAACCGTTTCAAAATTAATCTACGTGTATTTGGTATCAATGTAAAGGGTGGACAGTCAGCTTTACGTGTGTATACAAGGCATGAAAATCACGTGTCGCATGGGGAAACGCTGGCGACAGTTGCATTATATATTGAATGGCCCTCATAGATAAGATTCAAAGACAGAGATGAAAGGCGGTAATGGGAAATCGTTACAGGTGTTGAAACGTGACTGTACTTTTTTGAGCCAAGCAACAAGGAAAATAACAAAATGTAGATAGGTGAAAACGTCGAAAACCCAAAATAGCCCATAGGAGCAAGATCATCCGTTGCATTAGGCATGCGCTATTTTTTGTCTTGGAAGTTATAAAGGCAAAAGTCCCTGTATCCGAATGCACTAGTGTTACAGATACATTTTACAAGAGTCATGTCCTGTTTGAAATTGTTAGAAACTACACAGCAAAGAACCCATGTTCCAGCCTCAGTAGAGTCATGTTACTTCACAATAATGCGCCAGCCCATCGTTCTGACATGGTACTGGACTATTAAGAAGAGAATGATATTGAAATTTTATCACACTTTCCATATGGGTACTGACCTTTCACCCTGTGACTTTTATTTAAATTTAAAACCCAGAGGGCAGTAGGCAGCATACTAGTGTATAAATGGTATACCTAAAGACAATTTCAAAAAGCGTTTTTCGGATTGGCTAATTAGCTTGGAAAAATGTGTTCAGATGGGCGGAGAGTATATCAAGGGATTTCACTAGCCATTTGTAAGTATATTACACACTGTTGACCAAACCTGGTAGCGCATTCGATAGAGTGTTGGCTCCAGGTACGGGAGGCCCGGGGTTAGATCTCTGACCTCAACATACCAAAGTCGTTAAAAATGGTAGTGGCATAGCTCCCTTGCTATCGCTCAAGCAAATATAAAGGTAGTTCCACAACTGGTTTGCCCAGTGTCAGGATAATGTGACTGGGTGTGGTATCATGCCAGGTGTTCACGGCATGCTATACACAGTGAAGGCAGCACTATATCTGCTTCAAGTGGACACCATCTCCAGACAACTGAAATACTGTTGGTGGGAATAAATTAACAAACTAACAACCACTGTTGCCTCACTTCTTAAATGTCCTTTGTATATTGATTGAGATTCAGCAAATAGTGCCAGCAGGTGCTGGCTTAATTGGATCAACACTTTATGCTCTGGCATAATCAATTTGCAATGAGCAAGTTAAAATATATTTGTTGCTTAAATGCAGATTCTTCATAAGCTTTTTTATTTTTTATTTTGCCAAATTCAATCTATCCACTGTCTTTGTACTAAGTTAGTAGATGACTAAGCTTTCTCTCAGTCGCACACACAAATATACTATGGCAAAAATTACATGCAACGAAATAAGGAAAGTTCTTAGACCCGTATCAAACCCTGTTAGTAAAGGGATTACTGGAGACAAGTTGTCAAGTCAAACTGCTCGGTAATGATCAAACTGCTCGGTAATGATGGCTTTTTATAGGGCAGTGTGTTGCCAAGTCCAGCTGCTCGGTAATGATGGCCTTTTATAGGGCAGTGTGTTGTCGAGTCAAACTGCTCGGTAATGATGGCTTTTTATAGTGCAGTGTGTCGTTGAGTCAAACTGCTCTGTAATGATGGCTTTTTATAGGGCAGTGTGTCGTTGAGTCAAACTGCTCGGTAATGATCAAACTGCTCGGTAATGGTGACTTTTATAGGGCAGTGTGTTGTTGAGTCAAACTGCTTGGTAATGATGGCTTTTTATAGGGCAGTGTGTTTGTCGAGTCAAACTGCTCGGTAATGATGGCTTTTTATAGGGCAGTGTGTTTGTCGAGTCAAACTGCTCGGTAATGATGGCTTTTTATAGGGCAGTGTGTTGCCAAGTCCAGCTGCTCGGTAATGATGACTTTTTATAGGGCAGTGTGTTGTTGAGTCAAACTGCTCGGTAATGATGGCTTTTTATAGGGCAGTGTGTTTGTCGAGTCAAACTGCTTGGTAATGATGGCTTTTTATAGGGCAGTGTGTTGCCAAGTCCAGCTGCTCTGTAATGATGACTTTTTGTAGGGCAGTGTGTTGTTAAGTCAAACTGCTCGGTAATGATGGCTTTTTTTAGGGCAGTGTGTTTGTCGAGTCAAACTGCTCGGTAATGATGGCTTTTTATAGGGCAGTGTGTTGCCAAGTCCAGCTGCTCGGTAATGATGACTTTTTAAAGGGCAGTGTGTTGTTGAGTCAAAGTGCTCGGTAATGATCAGACTGCTCTGTAATGATGGCTTTTTATAGGGCAGTGTGTTGTTGAGTCAAACTGCTTGGTAATGATGGTTTTTTATAGGGCAGTGTGTTGTCGAGCCAAACTGCTCAGTTATGATGGTTTTTTATAGAGCGGTGTGTTGTCGAGCCAAACTGCTCGGTAATGATGGCTTTGTCTAGGGCAGTGTGTTGTTGAGTCAAACTGCTCAGTAATGATGGCTTTTTATAGAGCTGTATGTTGTCGAGCCAAACTGCTCGGTAATTATGGCTTTGTCTAGGTCAGTGTGTTGTTGAGTCAAACTGCTCGGTAATGATGGCTTTTTATAGAGCAGTATGTTGTCGAGCCAAACTGCTCGATAATTATGGCTTTGTCTAGGGCAGTGTGTTGTTGAGTCAAACTGCTCAGTAATGATGGCTTTGTATAGATCAGTGTGTTGTCGAGCCAAACTGCTCGGTTATGATGGTTTTTTATAGAGCGGTGTGTTGTCGAGCCAAACTGCTCGGTAATGATGACTTTTTATAGAGCAGTATGTTGTCGAGCCAAACTGCTCGGTAATGATGGCTTTGTCTAGGGCAGTGTGTTGTTGAGTCAAACTGCTCGGTAATGATGGCTTTGTATAGAGCAGTGTGTTGTCGAGCCAAACTGCTCGGTTATGATGGTTTTTTATAGAGCGGTGTGTTGTCGAGCCAAACTGCTCGGTAATGATGACTTTTTATAGAGCAGTATGTTGTCGAGCCAAACTGCTCGGTAATGATGGCTTTGTCTAGGGCAGTGTGTTGTTGAGTCAAACTGCTCGGTAATGATGGCTTTTTATAGAGCCGTATGTTGTCGAGCCAAACTGCTCGGTAATGATGGCTTTGTCTAGGGCAGTGTGTTGTTGAGTCAAACTGCTCAGTAATGATGACTTTTTATAGAGCAGTATGTTGTCGAGCTAAACTACTCGGTTATTATGGCTTTGTCTAGGGCAGTGTGTTGTTGAGTCAAACTGCTCGGTAATGATGGCTTTTTATAGAGCAGTGTGTTGTCGAGCCAAACTGCTCGGTAATGATGGCTTGTCTAGGGCAGTGTGTTGTTGAGACAAACTGCTCGGTAATGATGGCTTTTTATAGCGCAGTATGTTCTTGAGCCAAACTGCTCTGTAATAACGGCTTTTTATAGAGCAGTGTGTTGTCGAGCCAAACTGCTCGGTAATGATGGCTTTTTATAGAGCAGTGTGTTGTTGAGCCAAACTGCTCGGTAATGATGGCTTTTTATAGAGCAGTGTGTTGTCAAGCCAATCTGCTTAGTAATGATGGCTTTTTATAGAGCAGTGTGTTGTCGAGCCAAACTGCTCGGTTATGATGTTTTTTTTATAGAGCAGTGTGTTGTCGAGCCAAACTGCTCGGTAATGATGGCTTTGTCTAGGGCTGCGTGATGTTGAGTCAAACTGCTCGGTAATGATGGCTTTTTATAGAGCAGTATGTTGTCGCGCCAAACTGCTCGGTAATTATGGCTTTGTCTAGGGCAGTGTGTTGTTGAGTCAAACTGCTCGGTAATGATGACTTTTATAGGACAGTGTGTTGTTGAGTCAAACTGCTCAGTAATGATGGCTTTGTCTAGGGCAGTGTGTTGTTGAGTCAAACTGCTCAGTAATGATGGCTTTTTATAGAGCAGTATGTTGTCGAGCCAAACTGCTTGGTAATTATGGCTTTGTCTAGGGCAGTGTGTTGTTGAGTCAAACTGCTCAGTAATGATGACTTTTTATAGGACAGTATGTTGTCGAGCCAAACTGCTCGGTAATTATGGCTTTGTCTAGGGCAGTGTGTTGTCGAGACAAACTGCTCGGTAATTATGGCTTTGCCTAGGGCAGTGTGTTGTCGAGACAAACTGCTCGGTAATGATGGCTTTGTCTAGGGCAGTGTGTTGTTGAGACAAACTGCTCGGTAATGATGGCTTTTTACAGAGCAGTATGTTGTTGAGCCAAACTGCTCTGTAATAATGGCTTTTTATAGAGCAGTGTGTTGTCGAGCCAAACTGCTCGGTAATGATGGCTTTGTCTAGGGCAGTGTGTTGTTGAGTCAAACTGCTAGGTAATGATGGCTTTTTATAGGGCAGTGTGTTCTTAAGTCAAACTGCTCAGTAATGATGGCTTTGTATAGGGCATTGTTGTGGCAATAATTGATGAAATTCAAATTTCAATGTATCCATGCATTTTAAGCTCAAGTATTCTATGAATAAGGCTAGCTATTCTTGAAATTCCACTAACTGAACATGGCTTGACCACTGTGAACACTTAATGTGTCAGCAGTTCTATCCACAGTACTAAGTCCTTAGTCAGCAGTCTTTATTCACCAATGATAGCAGGACATCACCATTATGGCCATATTGTGAATGTATTAAAAATAGCAAACACATACAGAAACTTAATGAGAAAGAATATGATCTGTCTTAAAAATGCATGAAGGCAAAGACTGTACAAGGAGGCAGCTGACGTACATTTAGTGTTTTATGGTTTAATGTATAATTGTTTGAGAAGTCATATGATTTAGACAAACTCATAACTCTGTGTTGTACTTTCAGGGTGACCGATAGAAGTTCTTCTGCAGAGACACAGTACACTTTGACAATAACCGATGTGGATGATGAGCCACCGGTGTTTGCGAAATCATCCTACAGCAGGTCAATCAGTGAACTGGCACCTACAGGTAAGTGTCCATCTGAACGGCAACTTTAATGTCGGTTTTGTTTTTTAAAATATGTCACAGTCAAAATTATGGTTATTACAAAGATGTCAAGCTATTTTTTGTGGAAGATGACCCAGGACAAATGTCAGGGTAGAACCACCGACACTAAGCCGGTCAGGCCTTCCCAAATACATGTAAAAGTTTTCACTCCAACTTATAGGACTGGGGTCTTCCTCCACCAATAATTAGCTGGATGTCACCAGTGTTACCAGTACTGTGTCCCTGGGATGTAGTAAAATAAAGTACAGTGGATGTTTGTTGAAGCTATTATACTTTATGCTTGGAGTCAGGTGATCCAAGCTGATCAGAGTGCATCCATATGATGCAGTGGTTAACATATTGGAATAGGAATTGGAGAGTCTTCGTCTGACCATGCACATGTACTAAATTATACATTAATTAGATAAAATTTCAAATATATTTCGAAATCTTTTATAAGCAGTCTCATTTTTCAAACCTAAAGACAACACAATGATTTGCTGAAAATAACTTGCCTGTACATTAAAAGTGGTATCCGACAGTTTGCCTATGTCTGATATATGTAACTATCTGACCTCTGTTTGGGGTATTTGTGCATACTTTCTGTAGAAAAACATCATACTATAGTCTAAGCTTTGACGATTTTCAGCAGTATCTTCATTTTGGGGAAGTAAAACTAGTAAATCAACACTTGAAATGTTCATTCTTTTTAAATCTATAAATAAGAACGATTGGGATTTTGGCTAAAAATAGACTCACTGCGGATGATGTGGATGAGCTTAAACATAATTGGTCTTGGTTAAAAAATAGATAACATGTGCAGCGTGGCTCAGATAGAAAATACATGTTTGAAATGACCATTGTGGCGTTATGGTACATTTTTCACACGTGTAGGACATTAATAAACAGCATTTTGTTTGATATGTTCAGGTAGCAATAGTTTATTAAGATGTTAAATGAAAATATTTTTGGTCCAAACTGTAAGATACCACCTTTAATGTTTAATGTTTGTGGAAGAGCACCAGCTGATTTAGCTCAGGATGTTTCACATTATAAGTTAACCACTTGACACACCCAACTCAGGTTTCTATGTCTATTATTGGCTAAAAGATTTGCACTCAGTCTGATTTAATTTGTGACTACTTACTGCAGGATGTCCTGTGTACATGACTGTATCATAGTGAAGTTCATGACTGTATCATAGTGAAGTTCTTTGTTCTATTTCCTCACACTTAAAGTCAGGTTACCACTACATGTCACAGTAGACAGACAAGTTTCTGGTCTTCATTTTACCACACAGTAGACAGACAAGTTTCTGGTCTTCATTTTATCTCACAGTAGACAGACAAGTTTCTGGCCTTCATTTTACCTTACATTAGACAGCCAAGTTTCTGGTCTTCATTTTACCGCACAGTAGACAGAAAAGTTTCTGGTCTTCATTTTACCTCACTGTAGACAGCCAAGTTTCTGGTCTTCATTTTATCTCACAGTAGACAGACAAGTTTCTGGCCTTCATTTTATCTCACAGTAGACAGACAAATTTCTGGGCATTATTTTACCTCATAGTAGACAGACAAGTTTCTGGGCATCATTTTACCACATAGTAGACAGACAAGTTTCTGGTCTTCATTTTACCTCATAGTAGACAGCCAAGTTTCTGGGCATCATTTTACCTCATAGTAGACAGCCAAGTTTCTGGGCATCATTTTACCTCATAGTAGACAACCAAGTTTCTGGGCATCATTTTACCTCATAGTAGACAGCCAAGTTTCTGGGCATCATTTTACCTCATAGTAGACAGCCAAGTTTCTGGGCATCATTTTACCTCATAGTAGACAGCCAAGTTTCTGGTCTTCATTTTACCACACAGTAGACAGACACGTTTTTGGTCTTTATTTTACCTCACAGTAGACAGACAAGTCTCTGGAATTCATTTTACCTTACAGTAGACAGCCAAGTTTCTGGCCTTCATTTTACCTTACAGTAGACAGACAAGTTTCTGGTCTTCATTTTACCTCACAGTAGACAGACAAGTTTCTGGTCCTCATTTTACCTCACAGTAGACAGACAAGTTTCTGGTCCTTATTTTACCACACAGTAGACAGACAAATGTCTGGTCTTCATTTTACCTCACAGTAGACAGCCAAGTTTCTGGTCTTCATTTTACCTCACAGTAGACAGACAAGTTTCTGGTCTTCATTTTACCACACAGTAGACAGACAAATGTCTGGTCTTCATTTTACCTTACAGAAGACAGCCAAGTTTCTGGTCTTCATTTTACCTTACAGTAGACAGACAAGTTTCTGGTCTTCATTTTACCTCACAGTAGACAGACAAGTTTCTGGTCTTCATTTTACCACACAGTAGACAGACAAGTTTCTGGTCTTCATTTTACCCCACAGTAGACAGACCAGTTTCTGGTCTTCATTTTACCACACAGTAGACAGACAAGTTTCTGGTCTTCATTTTACCTCACAGTAGATAGACAAGTTTCTGGTCTTCATTTTACCTCACAGTAGACAGACAAGTTTCTGGTCTTCATTTTACCACACAGTAGACAGACAAGTTTCTGGTCTTCATTTTACCACACAGTAGACAGACAAATATCTGGTCCTCATTTTACCTTACAGTAGACAGCCAAGTTTCTGGTCTTCATTTTACCTCACAGTAGACAGACAAGTTTCTGGTCTTCATTTTACCTCATAGTAGACAGACAAGTTTCTGGTCTTCATTTTACCTCATAGTAGACAGACAAATGTCTGCTCTTTATTTTACCTTACAGTAGACAGCCAAGTTTCTGGTCTTCATTTTACCTCACAGTAGACAGACAAGTTTCTGGTCTTCATTTTACCACACAGTAGACAGACAAGTTTCTGGTCTTCATTTTACCTCACAGTAGACAGACAAGTTTCTGGTCTTCATTTTACCACACAGTAGACAGACAAGTTTCTGGTCTTCATTTTACCACACAGTAGACAGACAAATGTCTGGTCCTCATTTTACCTTACAGTAGACAGCCAAGTTTCTGGTCTTCATTTTACCTCACAGTAGACAGACAAGTTTCTGATCTTCATTTTACCTCATAGTAGACAGACAAATGTCTGGACTTCATTTTACCTTACAGTAGACAGACCAGTTTCTGGTCTTCATTTTACTTCACAGTAGACAGACAAGTTTCTGGTCTTCATTTTACCACACAGTAGACAGACAAGTTTCTGGTCTTCTTTTTACCTCACAGTAGACAGACAAGTTTCTGATCTTCATTTTACCTCATAGTAGACAGCCAAGTTTCTGGGCATCATTTTACCTCATAGTAGACAACCAAGTTTCTGGGCATCATTTTACCTCATAGTAGACAGCCAAGTTTCTGGGCATCATTTTACCTCATAGTAGACAGCCAAGTTTCTGGGCATCATTTTACCTCATAGTAGACAGCCAAGTTTCTGGTCTTCATTTTACCACACAGTAGACAGACACGTTTTTGGTCTTTATTTTACCTCACAGTAGACAGACAAGTCTCTGGAATTCATTTTACCTTACAGTAGACAGCCAAGTTTCTGGCCTTCATTTTACCTTACAGTAGACAGACAAGTTTCTGGTCTTCATTTTACCTCACAGTAGACAGACAAGTTTCTGGTCCTCATTTTACCTCACAGTAGACAGACAAGTTTCTGGTCCTTATTTTACCACACAGTAGACAGACAAATGTCTGGTCTTCATTTTACCTCACAGTAGACAGCCAAGTTTCTGGTCTTCATTTTACCTCACAGTAGACAGACAAGTTTCTGGTCTTCATTTTACCACACAGTAGACAGACAAATGTCTGGTCTTCATTTTACCTTACAGAAGACAGCCAAGTTTCTGGTCTTCATTTTACCTTACAGTAGACAGACAAGTTTCTGGTCTTCATTTTACCTCACAGTAGACAGACAAGTTTCTGGTCTTCATTTTACCACACAGTAGACAGACAAGTTTCTGGTCTTCATTTTACCCCACAGTAGACAGACCAGTTTCTGGTCTTCATTTTACCACACAGTAGACAGACAAGTTTCTGGTCTTCATTTTACCTCACAGTAGATAGACAAGTTTCTGGTCTTCATTTTACCTCACAGTAGACAGACAAGTTTCTGGTCTTCATTTTACCACACAGTAGACAGACAAGTTTCTGGTCTTCATTTTACCACACAGTAGACAGACAAATATCTGGTCCTCATTTTACCTTACAGTAGACAGCCAAGTTTCTGGTCTTCATTTTACCTCACAGTAGACAGACAAGTTTCTGGTCTTCATTTTACCTCATAGTAGACAGACAAGTTTCTGGTCTTCATTTTACCTCATAGTAGACAGACAAATGTCTGCTCTTTATTTTACCTTACAGTAGACAGCCAAGTTTCTGGTCTTCATTTTACCTCACAGTAGACAGACAAGTTTCTGGTCTTCATTTTACCACACAGTAGACAGACAAGTTTCTGGTCTTCATTTTACCTCACAGTAGACAGACAAGTTTCTGGTCTTCATTTTACCACACAGTAGACAGACAAGTTTCTGGTCTTCATTTTACCACACAGTAGACAGACAAATGTCTGGTCCTCATTTTACCTTACAGTAGACAGCCAAGTTTCTGGTCTTCATTTTACCTCACAGTAGACAGACAAGTTTCTGATCTTCATTTTACCTCATAGTAGACAGACAAATGTCTGGACTTCATTTTACCTTACAGTAGACAGACCAGTTTCTGGTCTTCATTTTACTTCACAGTAGACAGACAAGTTTCTGGTCTTCATTTTACCACACAGTAGACAGACAAGTTTCTGGTCTTCTTTTTACCTCACAGTAGACAGACAAGTTTCTGATCTTCATTTTACCTCATAGTAGACAGACAAATGTCTGGACTTCATTTTACCTTACAGTAGACAGACCAGTTTCTGGTCTTCATTTTACTTCACAGTAGACAGACAAGTTTCTGGTCTTCATTTTACCACACAGTAGACAGACAAGTTTCTGGTCTTCTTTTTACCTCACAGTAGACAGACAAGTTTCTGGTCTTCATTTTACCCCACAGTAGACAGACAAGTTTCTGGTCTTCATTTTACCACACAGTAGACAGACAAGTTTCTGGTCTTCATTTTACCTCACAGTAGATAGACAAGTTTCTGGTCTTCATTTTACCTCACAGTAGACAGACAAGTTTCTGGTCTTCATTTTACCACACAGTAGACAGACAAGTTTCTGGTCTTCATTTTACCACACAGTAGACAGACAAGTTTCTGGTCTTCATTTTACCACACAGTAGACAGACAAGTTTCTGGTCTTCATTTTACCTCACAGTAGACAGACAAGTTTCTGGTCTTCATTTTACCACACAGTAGACAGACAAGTTTCTGGTCTTCATTTTACCGCACAGTAGACAGACAAATGTCTGGTCCTCATTTTACCTTACAGTAGACAGCCAAGTTTCTGGTCTTCATTTTACCTCATAGTAGACAGACAAGTTTCTGATCTTCATTTTACCTCATAGTAGACAGACAAGTTTCTGGTCTTCATTTTACCTCATAGTAGACAGACAAATGTCTGGACTTCATTTTACCTTACAGTAGACAGACAAGTTTCTGGTCTTCATTTTACCTCACAGTAGACAGACAAGTTTCTGGTCTTCATTTTACCACACAGTAGACAGACAAGTTTCTGGTCTTCATTTTACCTCACAGTAGACAGACAAGTTTCTGGTCTTCATTTTACCACACAGTAGACAGACAAGTTTCTGGTCTTCATTTTACCACACAGTAGACAGACAAGTTTCTGGTCTTCATTTTACCACACAGTAGACAGACAAGTTTCTGGTGTACATTTTACCTTACAGTAGACAGACAAGTTATTGGTCTTCATTTTACCGCACAGTAGACAGACAAGTTTCTGGTCTTCATTTTACCTCGCTGTAGACAGACAAGTCTCATTTTACCGCACAGTAGACAGACAAGTTTCTGGTCTTCATTTTACCTCATAGTAGACAGAATAGCTTCAGGTCTTCATTTACCTTACAGTAGACAGACAAGTTTCTGGTCTTCATTTTACCTTACAGTAGAGAGACAAGTTTCTGGTCTTCATTTACCTCACAGTAGACAGACAAGTTATTGGTCTTCATTTTACCGCACAGTAGACAGACAACTTTCTGGTCTTCATTTTTCCTCGCAGTAGACAGACAAGTCTCATTTTACCTTACAGTAGACAGACAAGTTTCTGGTCTTCATTTTACCTCATAGTAGACAGACTAGCTTCAGGTCTTCATTTACCTTACAGTAGACAGACAAGTTTCTGGTCTTCATTTTACCTCATAGTAGACAGACTAGCTTCAGGTCTTCATTTACCTTACAGTAGACAGACTAGCTTCAGGTCTTCATTTTACCTTACAGTAGAGAGACAAGTTTCTGGTCTTCATTTTACCTTACAGTAGACAGACAAGTTTCTGGTCTTCATTTACCTCACAGTATACAGACAAGTTTCTGGTCTTCATTTTACCTCACAGTAGACATCCAAGTTTCTGGTCTTCATTTTACCACACAGTAGACAGACAAGTCTCATTTTACTGCACAGTAGACAGACAAGTCTCATTTTACCACACAGTAGACAGACAAGTTTCTGGTCCTTATTTACCTCACAGTAGACAGACAAGTCTCATTTTACCTCACAGTAGACAAACAAGTCTCATTTTACCACACAGTAGACAGACAAGTTTCTGGTCCTTTTTTACCACACAGTAGACAGACAAGTCTCATTTTACCTCACAGTAGACAGACAAGTCTCATTTTACCTCACAATAGACAGACAAGTCTCATTTTACCATACAGTAGACAGACAAGTCTCATTTTACCATACAGTAGACAGACAAGTCTCATTTTACCACACAGTAGACAGACAAGTCTCATTTTACCAGTACATGTGTTGTCATAGATGTTTCTATTTAAAGGTACCACTGTGCTCGAAGTTACTGCTACTGATCCTGATAGTGCCAATATAACTCTCAGCATTCTAGGTAAGAAGTTTTCTTTTACATTCACACTGTCTATTAGCAAAAAGAAACTTCAGACAACTCAGAACATTCAAAATATATTTCCAGTAATTTGAAATTTGCAATATTTGAAATAAAAAATAAATTACGTAGATGAAGACTGAAAAGTTTCACATAATGTGACTGTTAAATAATTTAAACCATTGAACCTTAATATTTTAATATAAGCACTTAATTCATTGGACCTAGAAGCACAATCAGTTGAGTGTAGGCTCAACGTTCAAACCTGAGCTTTGATATACCAAAGTTATTAAAACAATCATGTTGATTTAACTCCCTTGCTTTTGCTTAAGCAAGTATATGGGTAGTTCAGTGATACATTAGCTAAGTGTCCCAAAGTTACAATTAAAGTTCTTAAGATTGGAAACGTGTGTTCCAGCAGTGATAAGGAAAGTTGAATGACTGCTCAGCCCAGAGTACAGAGTTGTTAAAATGGTTGTGATATAGCTCCCTTGCTTGTGCTCAAGCAATTATAAGGGTAGTTAAACGACTGATCAGCCAAGTTTCATGAAGTGAGACAAGGTTAGGTATTATGCCTAATGATCATGGCATGCTATGCACCGTGAAAGTAGCATCATGTTGGGTACCAGTAGACACTGTCTCCAGAAAGCAGAACAAATAATGGTAGGACTGAGACATAGACTGATCATGTGTCAAGTTAGGAAGCACAAAATGAGTCAACATAGAACATGTGAAATTAATAAACAAAACAAACAAGGGCTAGAATGTTTGAACTGAACTCCTTTTACAGATAATTATCTTAACTGTCAAAGTGATATTCAGCAGTTTGCTTATATCAAATACCAGTAACAATATCTTTCCACTGCATTTGGGAATTTGGCCATAATTTCAGCACTAACTCTTATTTGAGTCTAAAGAAAGTGTGCACTATATATGTGAGTGCTCTTTGAAAGTGTGTACTGTATATATGTGTGCTATGTTTGCCTTATAAAATTGTGTACTATGTATGTTCCCTATAAGAGTGTGTACTATGTGTGTGCCCTATAAAAGTGTGTCCTTTGTGTGTGCCCTATAAAAGTGTGTTCTTTGTGTGTGCTTTATAAAAGTGTGTACTATGTGTGTGCCCTATAAAAGTGTGTTCTTTGTGTGTGCTCTATAAAAGTGTGTACTATGTGTGTGCCCTATAAAAGTGTGTTCTTTGTGTGTGCTCTATAAAAGTATGTACTATCTGTGTGTTTGCTCTATAAAAGTGTGTTCTTTGTGTGTGCTCTATAAAAGTGTGTACTATCTGTGTGTGCCCTATAAAAGTGTGTTCTTTGTGTGTGCTCTATAAAAGTGTGTACTAAGTGTGTGCCCTATAAAAGTATGTTCTTTGTGTGTGCTGTATATATGTGTGCTATGTTTGCCTTATAAGATTGTGTACTATGTGTGTGCCAAGAGTGTGTTCTTTGTGTGTGTCCTATAAAAGTGTGTTCTTTGTGTGTGTGTCCTATAAGATTGTGTACTATGTGTGTGCCCTATTATAAGAGTGTGTACTATGTATGTTCCCTATTATAAGAGTGTGTACTATGTGTGTGCCCTATAAAAGTATGTACTATGTGTGTGCCCTATAAAAGTGTGTTCTTTGTGTGTGCTCTATAAAAGTGTGTTCTTCGTGTGTGCTCTATAAAGGTGTGTACTATCTGTGTGTGCCCTATTATAAAAGTGTGTACTATGTATGTTCCATATAAAAGTGTGTACAATGTGTGTGTGAACCGTCTCCAGATAACTGAAATACTGTTGGTGGGACGATAAACCCAATAAACAAACAATGTGTGTGCCCTATAAAAGTGTGTTCTTTGTGTGTGCTGTATATATGTGTGCTATGTTTGCCTTATAAGATTGTGTACTATGTGTGTGCCCTATAAGAGTGTGTTCTTTGTGTGTGTCCTATAAAAGTGTGTTCTTTGTGTGTGTCCTATAAGATTGTGTACTATGTGTGTGCCCTATTATAAGAGTGTGTACTATGTATGTTCCCTATTATAAGAGTGTGTACTATGTGTGTGCCCTATTATAAGAGTGTGTACTATGTGTGTGCCCTATAAAAATTTGTTCTATGTGTGTGCCCTATAAAAGTGTGTTCTTTGTGTATGTCCTATAAGATTGTGTACTATGTATGTTCCCTATTATAAGAGTGTGTACTATGTATGTTCCCTATACGAGTGTGTACTATGTGTGTGCCCTATAAAAGAGTGTTTTTTGTGTGTGTTCTATAAAAGAGTGTTCTTTGTGTGTGCTCTATAAGAGTGTACTATCTGTGTGTTTACTCTATAAAAGAGTGTAGTTTTTTATTCTATAAAGTGTTTACTATATGTGGGTTTTCTGTTTGTGCGATATATTTGTGTGCTCTGTAAGAGTGTGTACCACTTAAGAATGCACTCAACTCTGTAAAAGTTTGCTCCGCAATTAAGTGCACAATGTATGCAACTGTTTGCAGTTCATTTACCATTTAGGTGCCCAGACAGTGTTTGCCATTGATCCTGTGACTGGTGTCATCACTGTGAAGAATTCAAGCGAACTTGCTGCTTACATTGAAACCAATGTTACTTTAACCATCAAAGCCAGTGATGCAGTAACCAACACTGCTACCACAGTTGCTGCAATTACAATCACAGGTAACAAATGGATGAAAATAGTATTTAGTCGGTTCCAGGTACAGGAAGTCACAAGTATGAGAGATCCCATGTTCATACGCAAGCATTGACAAACCAAGATTGTAAAATGGTAATAATGGTCAAGTGAGGTTAATAGTTACTAGTTCCATGGCTAGGCTGCCCGGTGGCATGATAATGTGACTGGTTGTGTTATCATGATGTGTTACAACAAATAAGAACATCATGTAAGATAAAGTTGGTTTAAAAGGCCAACAGAAACCCATTTTATATTCTGTGGCCTACAGCTGACCATGTTATTTTGTAGGGCTGTCATTGATTCTATATATTTGCATATCAATATTATCAATCTATTGAGGGACACATATATGGGTATATCGATACAGTTTGACTTTAAGTTAGGTGTATTTCCAACTATTTCCCAGTACCTTGTCTGCTCGTTCCTTTCATAATTCTTTATATATTGGATTATTTTGTTCAGATTACTTCTGAAAAATGTTGAGTAAGAATTTTTAAGACTTATCTTTATTAGTCTTTTTACTTCTTTCCAGAAGCGAAAATAGTTTTTTTTTTAAGTTCACTTACACTAGTCAAATAAAAATGCCTGTATGGTAAATATAGTTTACACTTCATGTTTTTTTTTTGGCTTTTGCAATATAACTGTATACTTTAAAAAGAAATTAACCAAGGAATACACACAGATTATTGATATCATATGTAATTTAAACATCTGGAAAAATACTTTGTATTTTATTTTTTTCACCAAAAAGTTTGATAGTTTAAAGTGTTTATCGATAATCACTTGACCAAAAGATATTGGCAATAAAATTGATATCGAATGAATCAATGCCAGGAATGTTGTTTTGTTTGTCATTATTGTGAGATACATGCAATGACATAAAGATGTTAGTGATTATAATTGGGTGATAAACACATATTGTGGCAGAAATAAATACAAATATATTTTGGCTTTAATTACATGATGAAATTGCATATGTTGTGGCAATCATAATTAAAAGGTCATGTGATAATGATCGTTTGTTGTGGTGAACATAATTATAATGTCACATATATATCATATGTTGTGATAATGATGACGACAATATAAACAATCAGTTTCTTAACAGCAAGTCCGTGTAGAAACAACCCATGCAAAAATGGAGCCACCTGCAGTGTGGAAACAGAAAGCAGCTTCAAGTGCCACTGTCTTTCAGGATACATAGGAACTACATGTGAATCAGGTTTGTCTTTATGGCTTTTTTATTCAGAGGTTGTAAAACATTGAGCCCGATTCAAAAGTGAGTAAGCCAGGAGTTTGGAGGAAGAGAAATCCTTTTACAAGTCAGTTTTTCAGCTACTTCCATTAATAAAATGCTTTTTTTTATTCTATGGGTTATCAGCCAAGGTGCTGTACCTCTTTACCGGTATATAAAATATTTTATATATTGATATATTTCCTTTAGACTGTTTTTGTTTAAGTTTTGTAACGACGATTTAAATACATGTATGTGTTGAACCATAAATTTGCATTTCTTTGTTATTGTTTGTGATAACCTCTTACCTATAGTTTGTTTAGATCATAAAAAAGACCATGTTATAAAACCATATCATTCATTTAAGTTGAAAACATTTCAAAGCGTGCAGTATTTTAAGTTACGGAAGTTTAAAATGCTAAAGAAATTTACAATCAAACACTTTACAAATCCATCCCATTTTAAAAATTTGCCAAAATCAGAGGAAATTTCCCCACAAAATTGAGATTTGACCTATTAAGTGTTGGTATGTCATAAAATCCTAACTACATAATTTCACTGAATATTTTGAGATGATGAAATGCTGGGATTGATTTACACGAATGGTTACAACCGGTTCGATCTTGAGTTGGAAAAAAAGACAGAAGATGTGTTTGTGTTTTTTATGTCTGGATTTTTGTTTTACACAATTTCATCTGTATACATGAAAGAAAAGGCAGAAATATAAAAACAAACATTAACATTTGAATTAGTTCACCACATAATGTTGTCATGTTTTATGTAAATCATTCTTCTTTTATTGCTTCATCAAATCTCAAACCATTTTTAACAAACAGACCAATTTAACAGCATTTAACACAACATTCTTTCAGTCAAACCTAACATTAATTGTTTATGAGTGCACATTGACGCCAACACATCAATTGCTATAAGGTGTGAAAATACAGGTAAATGAACTGTAGTGACTGGCAGCCAGTTCAACTGTTCGGACTGCCTGTTGTACTAGAGATCCCAATTAATATAGAACAAAGAAAGAGAAATGTAGGGACTGGAAGTTTGGTTTGATCAATCTGATAATTCTACTTATCCGGTTTTACTGTATTTTCAACTTGTCTTTTCCTAACACAACACAATTTTAATTGGGTGACAATGGAAAGAAAGCTTAATTTATGTCCAGATGCCCAATGGGTCGATGAAGTGTAGGGTAAAAAGACTAAGTATTGAAATTTACATGTACAAATACACCATGTTTGTGTACATTTAAAGAGCTTATCAGTATTTACCCAACACAAAAACAGAACATTCGAACTAACTTCATTTTGGTAGATGTTTAATGTGCATCCATATTCTCTATTCCATCATAAGGAACAAATGCATTAGGAATAGAAGATGGCAGCATGTTAATTATCACACAATCGAGTGGCATGTTTGCATGCAGACAACTCAAATTTTATTTATTGGTAGGATTAAACATAGAAACTTGTAGTATAGATTTTATCGAGAGGTCAAATCTCGACATGTGTTACAATGACAAACATCATTTCATATATGCACACTTTAAGGGCATTGTTTAAAAGTTTCACCAATTTAAGCTTGATTACATAAATAATTGGGGGACTTACTTAAATGTTTTGCAATAATTACTGAAATTAAAAAAAGTTGATTGAGCATTTTAGCATTAAACGTGTTGTGCCAACACACGTTGTATCAAGGTATTTCCCTTTGGTTGTCATATTGCCAGGACTACTTTTCCTCAAGGTCTATTTCTGCAACTAAAGGAGCCGATGTGTCTAGAATGAGGTCTAGATAGATACACATGCACTTTAGATTATGATATGGATTTATACTTAATTTGTGAGTCACATTCTATATTTTATGGCCAGTTGATGTTGTCAGGGGGATCCAGCTGTACCCATGTACATTAACTGAGGCACCCAATTTCTTGGTTAATACATCTGCTAGGACTCAATAAACACCTGAGCAGAAATGTTACTATATGGCATCAGTCGGATCAGGATCTTCTCTTTTTTGCTGTTAATCTCTTGCTACAGCCAACGTGACTGAAAGTGTAAATACTTTATTTACCTTTTATTAACAATAAACGTGATTAGTAAAAGATGTGAACATCCAATGAGAAAGTGTAATTTGCGAGAAATATAATAAAATAGTGTAAAATAAATGTATTTTATAGGTGTTTTATAATTTTTTCTTTTTTCTCCTTCTAGTGGATTACTGCTTCAATAAGCCATGTCAGAACAATGGGAACTGTACAAGTGAACAATCTACCTACAAGTGTCGATGTCAGTTCTGTTTCAAGGACCAGAACTGTTCCACTCGTAAGTTTAAATTACATAGTTCTTATTTGATATTGCTCCTGCCCCTAATCACTGATCATGGTATATCAGTCTCTACTTATTGTATTTGGCTTTAGGTCAGAATTAGGGAAGATGGGTAAGATTGCTAGCCATCTTGTACCATTCTCTGATAATGGTGTAGGGTTTTCTACCAAATAGAGTTGAGGACATGGATTAGATCACTGACCATTGTGTACCTGTCTCTACTAATGGAATAGAGCTTTATTTCAAATAGAGTGAAAACATGGGTTAGACCAGTGAACTTGATGTACCAGTCTCTACTAATGGTGGAGAGCTTTATACCCAGTAGAGGGTGAACTTGGGTAAGATCACTTACCATGGTCCAGATTATTACTGTGGTGTATTCCATCTAATAACTACTGCAATAAATTTTCATTACAAATGTTTGATGGGTATTCCATCTAGAATGAGCTGCCGAATTTACTTCAGTTGTAAACAACTTGATTTTTATTTAAGCCTAGAACTACTGCCATTAATTTCAGTTGTAAGAACAATGAATACAGTGTATGAAGTTGTTTAGAATGATTTAAATCTGTAAATAATAAACTAATATGTGGTTTATTATCACAGTTGTTGTTGTTGTTTTATCATAATTATTTTCCTTTCTCTTAGCATGTTGAAAAAGAATTAATGAGTCCTCTGCCAAACTTGTAGATACAGACCACTCTAAATCAGCTGGGAGCTTTCTGATCAGTATCTACACTATATGTTGCCATGCAAGATCTACACTATATGTTGCTGTGCAGGATCTACACTGTACTTTGCTGTGCAGGATCTACACTTTATGTTGCTGTGCAGGATCTACACTATATGTTGCTGTGCAGGCTCTACATTATACGTTGCTGTGCAGGATCTACACTAAATGTTGCTGTGCAGGATCTACACTATATGTTGCTGTGCAGGATCTACACTATATGTTGCTGTGCAGGATCTTCACAATATGTTGCTGTGCAGGATCTACACTATATGTTGCTGTGCAGGATCTACACTATATGTTGCTGTGCAGGATCTACACTATACCTTGCTGTGCAGTCTCTACACTATATGTTGCTGTGCAGCATCTACACTATATGTTGCTGTGCAGGATCTACACTATATGTTGCTGTGCAGGATCTACACTATATGTTGCTATGCAGGATCTTCACTATATGTTGCTGTGCAGAATCTACACTATATATTGTTATGCAGGCTCTACACTATATGTTGTTGTGCAGGATCTACACTATATGTTGCTGTGCAGGATCTACACTATAAATTGCTGTGCAGAACCTACAGTATATGTTGCTGTGCAGGATCTACACTATATGTTGCTGTGCAGGATCTACACTATATGTTGCTGTGCAGGATCTACACTATATGTTGCTGTGCAGGATCTACACTACATGTTGCTGTGCAGGATCTACACTATATGTTGCTGTGCAGGATCTTCACTATATGTTGCTGTGCAGGAACTACACTATATGTTGCTGTGCAGGATCTTCACTATATGTTGCTGTGCAGGATCTTCACTATATGTTGCTGTGCAGGATCTTCACTATATGTTGCTGTGCAGGTTTTACACTATATGTTGCTGTGCAGGTTTTACACTATATGTTGCCGTGCAGGATCTACACTATATGTTGCTGTGCAGGATCTTCACAATATGTTGCTGTGCAGGATCTTCACTATATGTTGCCGTGCAGGATCTACACTATATGTTGCCGTGCAGGATCTACACTATATGTTGCTGTGCAGGATCTTCACTATATGTTGCCGTGCAGGATCTACACTATATGTTGCTGTGCAGGTTTTACACTATATGTTGCCGTGCAGGATCTACACTATATGTTGCCGTGCAGGATCTTCACTATATGTTGCCGTGCAGGATCTACACTATATGTTGCCGTGCAGGATCTACACTATATGTTGCCGTGCAGGATCTACACTATATGTTGCTGTGCAGGATCTTCACTATATGTTGCTGTGCAGAACCTACAGTATATGTTGCTGTGCAGGATCTTCACTATATGTTGCTGTGCAGGATCTTCACTATATGTTGCTGTGCAGGATCTTCACTGTATGTTGCTGTGCAGGATCTACACTATATGTTGCTGTGCAGGTTTTACACTATATGTTGCTGTGCAGGTTTTACACTGTATGTTGCTGTGCAGGTTTTACACTATATGTTGCTGTGCAGGATCTTTACTATATGTTGCTGTGCAGGATCTTCACTGTATGTTGCTGTGCAGGATCTACACTATATGTTGCTGTGCAGGTTTTACACTATATGTTGCTGTGCAGGATCTACACTATATGTTGCCATGCAGGATCTACACTATATGTTGCTGTGCAGGATCTTCACTATATGTTGCTGTGCAGAACCTACAGTATATGTTGCTGTGCAGGATCTACACTATATGTTGCTGTGCAGGATCTTCACTATATGTTGCTGTGCAGGATCTTCACTATATGTTGCTGTGCAGGTTTTACACTATATGTTGCTGTGCAGGATCTTCACTATATGTTGCTGTGCAGGATCTTCACTATATGTTGCTGTGCAGAACCTACAGTATATGTTGCTGTGCAGGATCTACACTATATGTTGCTGTGCAGAACCTACAGTATATGTTGCTGTGCAGGATCTACACTATTTGTTGCTGTGCAGGATCTACACTATATGTTGCTGATCAGGATCTACACTATATGTTGCTGTGCAGGATCTACACTATATGTTGCTGTGCAGGATCTACACTATATGTTGCTGTGCAGGATCTACACTATATGTTGCTGTGCAGGTTTTACACTATATGTTGCTGTGTCTGTATCAATTTGTCTCATTGATATGCATGAAGTTGTAAGCAATGAAGTAAGAATTTAGTCCGTTAAGAAGTTGTGAGATACAAGTCTTTGTTTAACTGATGCTGCCTGTTTATTTCAGCTATCAACCCATGTGTTCATGGAAAATGTATGATCAATAGGTGTGCATGTGATGATGGCTACACAGGAAATACATGTGACACAGGTAAGTTAACTTATTCTCTTTTGTTTAATGAGATGTTATATTGATAATGTAATCTTTTTTCTGCAAGGCAAATTAGTTTAACAGAAAAGTTTTTATCAGAATTTTCGTGGTTATCGGTGTTCATTTTTTTTATCCCCAGCCGATGAAATCGGGATGGGGATATTGAAATGGCGTTACCCGCCTGTCATACTTTTCTGTCTGCAGCCATTTTTCAGTAAGTGGCTGGTAGAATTTCATGAAACTTGCTACAAATATGAATCAACATACTTTGATGATGCCCGTCACGATTTTTTTTGATCAGTCAATTTTCTTCAGAGTTATTGACCTTTATTTAATGAAAAATAAAAAGCCATTTATCTTTAAAACAACTGAAGGAAAATGAACAAGAACAAAATTTAATGTCAACCAATTTTAAAGCATTCCCAGTATTCCATGTTACAGAGCCATATCACATGCATGGACAGAAATACCTCACAATTGATGTCTATTGGATGTCATTTGCCTTCAGCAGGGGATATCAATTCAATGAATTTGCTTGTAACTTCTTAACTTGCTACTTTGCAAGATGGAGCAAATAAATTAGTTAAAAAATGTCAGTAATTTTCAGTGATACAGCAGTATGTCACTGTTAAGACACTACATAGTTGCCTAAAAGCTTTTTGTATTGAAGTACTCTTTGAACTTGTTATAATTTTGTTGTGAATTTCATGATATATTTGCAGTTCAATGCACACAAACATAGTGAATATTGCTAAAATATCTTTTCTGATCATCCTGTTTGCTAAAAAATGTGTGTGTGTGTGTCTTTAAGATTCAAATGGTTACACAATTTTTAGGGTTACCTGAGCACATCGTGCTCAAGGGGTGAGCTTTTCACATAAACCCCTCATCCGTCGTCTGGTGTCCGTTGTCCATTTTACTGCATCAATAATTTGCTTGTGAACACAGTAGAGGCCACAGTTTTTATCTGATCTTCATTGAACTTTGTCAGAATGTTTGTCTGCAAGAAATCTTGCATGAGGTCCTAATTGGGTCAAGTAGGGTCAAAAAGTAGGACTTTAGGTAAACTTTATTTTAAAAACTTGTGAACAGCTAGAGACCACATATATGGCCCAATTTTGACTAAACATGGCCATAAAGTTTGCCTGTGTGAAATCTTAGACGAGATCGTAACTGGGTTAAGTGGGATCAGAAAGTAGGTCACTAGGTCACATATAAGAAACAAAACGTCGGAAGACAATTGAGGCCACATTTATGGTCCAATCTTCACTAAAATTAGCCAGAATGTTTGCCTGCATAATATCTTGGATGAGTTCATAACTGGGTCACATGGGGTCAAAAACTTGTTCACTGGGTTAAATAAAATAACAACAACTTGTGGAAACTCTTAGTGGCCAGAATGAAATCTAAGATACATTTTGAATACAAATTTGTATACTTTCTCCTTCTGGATGAATGTCACCTTTTTCCCGCCAAACCAGAATGTTTAGCGGAGTGGCTCTGTATTTCATGGTACCCTTGTGAGGTCGTTTTTGGATGTCTGTTTTGAGCTCAACTCTGAACTCAATAAGAAGAAGTATTCCACTTAGTAGAGTATTGTCATTGGCTGCCTAAAATGCTCCAGTTTAAGTTTTGCCTTCAAGTATGATCAGTCTTGTATCTAAAAATACAGTTTATAGATTGAAATAGCTGTCTTCCTATTGATAATACCAGCGAATATGGCACATATTTGCTTATAAGTGCTATCAAGGACATCAAACCTTTAAGACTTGAAGTCTTGTGCAGTCTGTCCTGTGGCAGGTCTTGTTAGATAATACCTGCATGACTTTGTTGCCTTCGTGGTTGACTGTGTGGTTCATGTCATTTCAGAGCCAGTCAAATCCACAAGCACAACAACAACTCAAGGTTATACAGAACCTGAGGACAAAAGCACACAAAAGAGTAAATCTTTATTCTTCAAAAAGAATAATATAACATTATTTTGTGAATGTACTTTAAATTTGAAACATAACTATTAAGTTTTGCAATTCTTGAATTATAAGTTATTGTTCCCCCCTTTCTGTTGAAAAAGAACTCTGACAACTGCATAGCAAGTCAAGTGAGCCTGGAAAAAACCACAAAGCTAAATCACTCAGTTCGTCAGTCCTGCTCACCAAAGACAAACTTTTATCTGCTTGATGTCATATTTTTGGTAATATTGCAATAACCTTGGTCAGTTTTTATACCCTTGATAACAAAGTTAAGGGCTGTGTGTGTGTCCGGGGGGTGGGGGATGATACATTAAAATTAGCACTGATTCATTAACAGTTTTTATGGTGGCATCCAGCTGTTTTATTTTGGAGCTAGATCCTAGAAAACTGTCGTAGGTAGAACCATTAGTGCACCACAGGCTTTCTGAAGACCTCCGCTCATGAAAGTTCATACCTCAACAAACATTTGAACTTATGTTTTAATTAACTTTCTTCGCTGTTTCATTTTTTAATACAACCACCAAATTAGAATCAAATTAGGAAACAAACTTTGTGGCTTTCACCCAACACGGGTATTAAAGGGACACACCTGAGGGTAAAATAGGCTCAGTTCGAGTTATAGATTCGAATAATTTGATTATCAACTGCTAGGGGTCATTAATATATCCCATATGACCCATTGAGTCCACCCTAAAGTTCGGGGGTTCGTTGCTGATAAGCCGTTAATGTGGTGTTTACATTTGAAAAGTTCGTAACTCAATTTTCTCGACAATGTTTACAAACAAAACACTACGTAGCACGCGTAATGCATTGTGGGTACTATTTTCTTGAATCTCATTGGCCGAAAAATCCAACATGGCGAGCAGAGCAAGAAGAGTAACATTTTCGGAGTTGAAGATAGAAAGGAGTGAATGCATGCGCAGCGACCGTTCACAAAGAGTGATTTTTTACGATGCTTTTACCGAATGGATGGATTTACGAAACATGCTGTTGATCAGAGAAAACGAGTAACTGGCCAAGCTTCATTTTGGAAAGGTACGTCAGGGGTTTTCTCAAACAAATTGGCGAAACGATATCACATTCCGACGTTTCGGTATTTTTTTGTTGTTGGTTTTTAAGATGTTTCCACTTTAGTTAGTTCGAATCGAAAGGGTGTTGTTACAAAAGTTCTTGATATATTTGAAAAACGCCGAAAAATGGTCTTAAAACGTCGATTTTAGATAACAGGATATTTGTTTACATAAGTTTTCGTCTTATTAACTTGCAGTCGTTCTCATGAACTGATAATGGATACATTGGTAGATTGAACTCAATACCACCACAAAGGCTTTAGACCTATTTGTACGCTCAATATGGGGTTTGCAAAGCTTAAAACAAGGTCATTGGTACATTTTTGTGTGGACTTCATCAAATTATTTACTTGAAATTAGGATTAATAGTTACTGCGTCTGAGAAAAATGCACATGAAACTATCACTGACATATTGGTTAATGATATATTACAAAGTGCTTTTAAGTGTTGCTAAACTTACTTAAATGCATATAACCACCATAAATGGATATGTCTTGATTTAAGTACAAAATTAGGGTGATATTGAATATTGAAGAGGTGAAGGTTTGTAACTGATTGCCTAATCTATGCCATCTCTTAAATATTTCATCTATGTTTTCTTGAGTAAATTCTTTTATCAAACCCATGAGTGGTTCTGAATCAATGCTAAAATATAGGATGCATATCAATTCAGACAAAGTTATTATTCTTCTAATCCATACCTTTATGGAATTATGGAAAGCAATTGATTTCCTACATTGATATTGCTAACTTAAGTGCCAGTTGATATGATTACATGTGTTGTTAGCTTTGGGTATCTTATAGAACTACTACTTGATTTATTTCAACATTACCAATAGCAAAAAATATGTTTTGCTGCTTTTTAGCTTCAAGAAAGATGCCAGGCCCAGAAAAGAGAAAAGAAAACTTACACCTACACCTGGATTACTACCAAGAACAGTTACTTAACAGCAATGGACAAACACTCCATGGTCAACATGGTCTGCTGCACCGGTTTAACACATAAAGGTATAAATATACATACATTGTAGTTTAAATCTTATTTTAATAGACTTTATGTTAGTAGGTTTACTCGGCTGAGTTTAACTATTTCTTTTTTCCTATTGGTTTGCTTCATTTATTTTTATGCTCTTTATGTTGCAGTGTCCCTTTTACTAATAACATTATAGTGGAATCAATTCTAAAAATTGTGTTAGCTTGTTTCTTTGAGAAATATGCCACAAACAGACATGTAAATTTCAAACTAGGACATAGTGTACCACTTGGTCAGACAAAGTGTAGATGTTTCCAAAAATAAAATACACACAAGTGCTTACTAACTACTATTTTCATTTTTTCTAAAGTATAGACCATAACCTATCATTTGATTCTATTTATGTACACAAATGATTAAAGGTAGGAACCACCATTTACATTCACCCCACTTTACAACTTTGTAGATGTTTGTTTATTGTTTATCATCCCATCAATAATATTTCAGTTATCTGGAGACGGTGTCCACTTGAAGCAGATATGATACTGCCTTCACTGTGTATAGCATGCCATGAACACCTGGCATGACACCACACCCAGTCACATTATCCTTACACTGTGCCAACCAGTCATGGAACTGCCCCTATATTTGCCAGAGCATTAGCAAGGGAGCTATGCCACTACCATTTTTAATGACTTTGGTATGTCACGGCCTGGGATCGATCCCGGGCCTTCCGTACCTAGAGCTGACACTCTACCGATTTCGCTACTAGGTCTAGTACTTTGTAGATGATATGCTTCGTCTTAAAGTGGGGACACTGATACAATGGTACTCAAAAGCATTAGACTTCCTGCATCCCAGAGATGTCACATCATTCAGTTTTATGAAAGTTGATCTAATACTACTAATTAGAGATGGATAATGGATAATCTTCATGAAATGTGTATTGCTGTCTTTTATCTTCAAGAAAGATGCCAGGCCAGCAAAGAAAGAAGAAAGAGAAGAAAAGTGATGTCTACATCTGAACCTACATAATGCTACTGTAGAAAAGGACAGACACCCCAACACCATGGTTTTCTTTGCCATTAAAACACAAAAGGTAAAAATCTGTATATCAGTACAGATTGTGATAAAGTATTAAGTCAGTAAAGTTGACCTCCATTCATTACTATTGTTGCTGCATTTGTGTTTTTGTATTGTCAATATTGTGTTTTTTTTCTTTAAATGTTAATGATACAGAAGAGAAAAATATTGTGAGTGCTTGTGGTTTGAAAATAATAATACAGAAGAGAAAAGACTTCATACAATGTTGAGGATTCAAAGGATATCTCTTTTGTTGAGAGATAATCCATTTTTCGCAAATCAAATACTCTTCATGTTCCACCACAATTTGATTATTGATAAGCGACATTCCAGGTAATAAACTAAATTTAAGCAAATCAATTAATGAGCTAAATGTTCATATGATACTCTTCTTAAATACCTCATTATGCAGTTTCTGTTGTTTCAGCATCAGATTATTAAAAACCCAACATCCCCTTCTGGTCCAAAACTTCACAACATGATCTGCTAACACCTGAGCCAAATAGCACTACATGTACAGGTAGATTTATTTCTTTGCAATTCTTTTTTTTTTATCATACTGCTTTTACCAGCATGAAGTCATAGGATTGCTGACTCATACAAATCCTTGGCCTCTAACTGTGTGGGTGTAGCCGTGTAATAGGTAGAGAATGTGTAAATGGTCTGGTTGGCTCAAACAGTAGAGCATTCATCTTGTTTACAGAGGGTTTGAGTCCGAGACTGACTGCACATTTTCCTCCCTATGTTACAATGGTGCCCAACATAAATGACAAGCGATTGTTATGGTACAGGTGCTAAAGGGGTGAGTTACATTTAGAGCTAATGGTCTGTGGAAATACAAGGATAAATTTCAAGTTGCCCTGGATGTATGTAGCTGGATAGGGAGATAATATATAAGCCGTCCGGTTAGCTCAGTCGGTAGAGCATTTGGCCTGTTAGTGAAGGGTCCCGGTTTCGAATCCCAGACTGGCTGCACATTTGTCTGCCTATGTTACATGGGTATGATTTTTAGATGGGATAAAGGACTTAAAGTGGAAGTCTTAAAGTTGATTGCTGTGGCATTGGTTCTACCCAGACATTTATCAATAGCCAGATGTAACTAAAATGATTAATGTAACTGCAAATACAGCTAAATGTTGCAGCTTAGCATTTATTTGTGGTTTTCCTCCATCATAAATAGTTATATGTTGGATATTGGATCATTTAATTGTCACTGTAATTTGCTAGTTTTCCAGTTAATGACAGAAAACATAGAACACATCTATTTACATTTTATTTCATCTGAACTGCTTTACAGGTAAAGTTTACTAAGTGCCATACCATAGGGAATCAGCATATCACTGGATTGAGGCATTTGGTAGACAGAAAAAAATCACTAGATAGCTAGACCAGGATATTCCAAAAGTGATGCTAGTCATTTGAGTGGATTGTACTTGGACCACTATTGCAGAACAATTCTCAATAAGTTGTTTATTGTTGTTGTTTTAGAAATATATTGAAGGAAGAAAGTATGCCCATAGTAGCGATAATGGATGAAGACCCTAGAAAATGTTTGGGTAGTACCAATGGTGCACCTGAGGTCAGCTTGAAAACCTTTTCCCTTCATGATTGTTACCCGAACTGGAAGTTGAACTCATGTGGTGAGAGGCCATGGTCCAGTAGGAGTCAGAGGAGTTAGGCATCTTGTCCATGGACAACCCCTTGTTCTTAATTTTAATGAAAACATTCAGTTTGGGAAGATTATGACAGTCCAGTTGTTATAAATGGAGAAACATTTAACACAAATACCTTGGTTACATTACAGGTCTTTTTAATTTCCATGATGAAAGTTTTTAAACCAACTGAGGCTCAATCCTAATCTGAAGTAATTGTCAGTTTGATTTTTGACAATCTGTTGTTATTATAGCATTGTTGTCAACTTAACAAGCCATAATGTGAGTATATTTGATAATCAAGACATTTAAGTTGAGAAAGGTCTTTCTTCTGACTTTATTTGAATAAAGGTGGTTCACTAATCAGTGAAGCTTTTTTAAGCCAGATATATGTACACTATCAACATGTATTATTGTATAGATGCAAAGTTGCAGCCATCTGCAAATTAAGACAAAGCAACTTGGTCACAGTTTATTGTAGGAACATGACACAACCACTGATCTGCATTTTAATGTTACAACATCACTGTTGACTCATGAGTCAACATATTATTTATTATTGACACACAAATAATGAATATAACTGCATGCTCAGTTTGAAAATGAATTAATTTAGTTTTTGAGCTCAGTAAGGTTAAAACTAGGGAAAATGTTGTGACACTATTATTTTTCCAACCTAAACAAAGGTTTTGAAGGGCAGCATTTCACATAATATAGTGGTCAGAGGTATCAAAACAACTTATTGTTTTACTATCTGTTGTTAAGTAGTTTTTGCTTTTTTGAAGCAAAACAGAAAAGAAATTGTAAACTTTACAAACTGTGAACAATTCACTTTTAAAGCTATGTACAAGTTGAAACCTTTTCAGACATGCTAATTATAATGGAAAACTTTTTCAGAACTGTTTTTGTAGCATGGTTTATTTTTTACTAATGTTGATATTTCAAGCTTTATTCTGAAATATTGAGTGTGATTTATTATTTCATATGTAAGTTTTACCTGCTTATTTGTGGTCATAATGGTGTAATAACCACTCTTACAAGTCGAGAAAAATGCTCTGAAGTTATATGAAAGGCCTCCTTATGTTGAAAACCAGATGATCTGCCTGCTCACCAGATCTACTTTTTGTGCTAAATGTATTAGTATTGTGTTGAATGCCAAGTATTATGTTTTAGTCTTTTGTTGAATGTTAAGTCATGGGAATTTAAGACTAATTTGCTAAATACTGGGATAATTGGTAGCTTTTATTGATACAATGTTGAACACACACACAAGTACCATAGCTCACATCCAAATTTTTCATTATTCATTATCCCCTTTAAGGATACCATTTTACTGCAACAAAACTGCTGATGCTCATTATTATGCTACAGCTAATCATTATCCAACAGATTAACATAAGACCGGCCGCAATAGCTCAGGTGGTAGAGCGTCGGCTTGCGGATCTGGAGGTAGTGGGTTCGAACCCCGGCCGGGTCTAACCAAAGACTTTCGAGTTACATAAGACTTGAAGTCCAGACATTTAAAGGCTTGTAACCTATCTATGGGATGCCTTTAATGCAGTTTGTATATAGTTACAAGGAATTAAAAGTAACACTAAACAAGTTCATGAATTTGCATATGCTTTATCCGGGATTTTTTTTTATATTTCAGTTACACAAACTCCTGCTCAAAAGCTGCCAACCAAAGGCCGACGTCTGATTATACGAGACCCCCAGTTTTTAAGATTTGGTCAATCTGCACAAGAGTAACACCTTAGGTAGATTGTCAACAATAATTAACGCTCAAAAGTGAAAGCTCCTACTGAAGTGAAATGTATACAGCTATGAAGGCAGTGTTAAACACGTTTAATATATACATCTCAGCATGGAGTGTAAGCTATTTCTTTTCAGACACGTGAAAGTAAAAATCATTGCAGAACTTACTTGTTGTATTGCAATTTGTTTCTTGTTAAAATAAAAGTATTTCATAAAAAATTATGTTGCTTTGTTCTTTAAAGCATAATGCACTAACATTGACCTCTCCCTAAATTTAACATCGATCATTAATGCATCTAAAAATGAGATTTTTTTTTTTCCTGTCACAATTTCCAAAAATGTAAATCTTGTATCAATAAATAACAGTTTAAGGTCAGGATAAACTGCATGTTGGTGCATAATTTCACCTTAGTGTATTTTTTTATTTGAAAAAAGTTAGACATATCATACAAACAGTTTTCATCTTTATAACATAACTTTAAGTGTAAAAAGGGAATTAAAAAATGAAGCAGACATAGTTAAAAACATATTTAATTCCAAAAGGCATTACATAATTTTAATACACTTGAAAAGCAATTATTAACTAAAAAAAACAAGCTATGAACTCTTTCTTAAAAAAATATAATTAAAAAAATCAGTTGACTGCAGCATAACTTTTGAGTGTTCATTGTCATTTTCAAAGATTGAATCCTTTGTAAACATGTCCACACACACACATTGAAGAACCCAGCTCTGTAATCATTCACTGAATGTCCTGGAAAAAAGAGGAGTCATTTAGCATTGGATTTAAGCTAATTTTTATGCCTAAACTATTAATATGTGTATAATACACTGGAATGTTGAACTCGTCCAATAAACCAGCAGACCCCGGATCTGGTAGAGCAATCATTAGTCCGTTAGCTCCAGGTACGGCAGGCACCAGGTTCAATCCCGCATACCAATTGTTAAAAATTGTAGTTTTGTAGCTCCCTTAGAAATGCACTAACAAATATATGGGGAGTTCCATGACTTGTTGATCTGGTGTCAGGATAATGTGACTGGGTGTAGTATCGTGCCAGGTGATCATGGCATGCTATATAGTGAAGGAAGAACTATATGTCCTTCAAGTGAACACTGTCTCCGGATAAATGAAATACTGTTGGGGTCGATAAACACAATAAACAAAAAAAAACAGCAAATACAAGTACTAGTAACTCTAATCAGTAAATTAAGCAATAGGTCTGTTGCACAAAAAATGTAAAATTAAGATGCAAATGATTCATACAGTGTATTACACAAACGTTTCAACTTCATACAATTTCTGTTATGCAAAATCTATGTTTGCTTACATTACACTTTTTCTTTTTTATCTATTAGGCATTCCTTTGAAATATTACACACGATTTTAATACACATGGCCATGTATATATAAACAAACAAATAATTTAGATTTAGGAAAGTTAACTGCCATTGTAAATGTGTTTGTTGGGTTTATCTTCAATTCACCTGTATATCAATTATCTAGATACTTTGTCCACTTGATGCATATATGTTCTGCCTTCACTGTGTATACCATGTTGTGAACACCTGGCATAATACCAAACCCACTAACATTATCCTGACACCAGATCAACCAGTTGTGGGACTACCCTTATATTTGCTTGATCTGGAGCCTCACTCTACCGATTGGGCTACCTTGTCTTGCTCCCTAAGTATCACCAACCAACATTGATAGCCTGCCGTGCTTCTGTGTATATGAACAATTCCTAACAAGTGAGATGAGAAGTGGACTCTTCAGTTTAATTTGTACATTTTGCTCATACACTCCATAGGCTCTGATTTCCAAGTCAAGAATGATTTAAAGTTAAAGCTGTCATATGCAAGACCATAACTTAGGTAATTTTCATTTTGATAATAATGCAATTTTAATTGGTAAGATAGAAGGCTAAAATGAACTTACTGGCATTTGACTGAAGTACATTTCCTTGGACCATTGTCAGCTTCACCATGTCATATCAAGGGGTCAATGGCTACATCAAGGGGTCTACGTGGTTGAATGAGTCATAGGGAGGCCATTCAGTTGGGTCCAAAGCGAAATATGACAGTTTTGTTTTCCTGAAGAATAGTACAAGACAGGAATATATTTACAAGCATTTTAAGTTCTTATCCACATTTATTCACAAACTAAAGGATGAGCTCTAAGTGTTTAACAGTATGTTTAATTAAGAAAATACAACCAATTAGAAAGGGATCTGTTAAGAATATAAAGTTAAATCAAACACAGTGACCTTAAGTCACCATACAAAAAGCAAAGCATGAGCAAACTAGTTTGTAACTGATTGTTTTAAATTGGACATTATTATAGCTAGAATGATAAATACTATTTTTTAATAGTTTGCTTGCAGAAAAAGCATTTTAATGCTATGAAGGGATTGGAATTTCATAACTAATGCTAGTGTAAATTTTATCACCAAATAGCCAGTTTTGTATGCACACACAGGGGTGCAAAGACAGCTAGCCACCTACAGTGAGGATCTGCACTGTATGCCTTGGGCTCACAGTAAATAGGTCTCTGAGCAGCAAAGGGTTAACTAAATAAAGACGGAATAATTCTGTGAAGGTGGCAAAATCAAAATAAAGAATGCTTACCCATATTTTTCTTATTCTTCAGCAAATCATTGTGACCATCTAGACTCTTTTTAGCCCTCAGACAAGACTCCAGTCCCATTCTCTCCTACTACTCATCCTCATGTACAACCTCCATTTTTTATCATGGCTTTTCTTTACTTTTCATGGTGCCACAACTGAAGACATCTAAGAAAGAAAAGAAAGTCTAATTAACAAAAACGTTTTTGCTTAAACACTAAATAAAAAATTTGGTAAAACAGGCAGAAAATGACGATAGCAAACTAAAGACTTCTTTACTTTTTTTTTTTTTTTTAATCTAGGCATTTAAAAGCAAGGAAGAGCCACTACTGGCATTGGTACTACAATAAAGTTTGGGGGAGGTACAGTCAAAATGGCCACATTACACATGCAATTTAAAATATATAAAGAATGAACATAAAATGTAGAAATTAATAAATACTTAAAAACACTGAATTTTCACCCATATTCTTAAATAAACTGGCCAATTTGGCTGTGTCAAAATATAATATGGCTTAATATAACTACTGCCAGATGGGACTAGTGCCAGTTACTTTGTCCTAAGATTCAAATTAGTGCAATAATGTTCAAAGAATTATGGCCCTGTATGCTGGCTTGCACATGTTTTAGCGATTGCATGTATCCCAATTGTTTTCTCAAAATATTTGGTCAAGTTAATGTGTTAACATCATAAACTAAAAATGTTAAAAACAATGCTAATCAATTCTGGTCGTTGCCTGTACAAACACGATATTATAAAACAATATTTTTAGCAAATGTGTGTTTTGAGATTCCCCCCTAATCATGAACATCTGTAAATAAAGCCGACTTTTTCATGATTAGTGACTAAAAATAAGCATTCGACACTTGCTTTCTCTTTGGCCTCGTCCGCAAAAATAAAACACACTTAAAATAACTAGAATTCGTGTATAATCATGTAAAACTACCAAATATTTAATGAAAAATACTATTTACTTACGGTCTCCAGCGACTCCAACGGCCATTGTTCTCGTGAAACTTCGCGACCTCACGTTTATCCAGTGAGGTAAGGCTAATTAATTTCCCGAATTCATTTGTTTACATTTGCTGACCTACGGACCTCAATAAACTACATTTTTGTGCAATATACTTTTAAAAAAACATAAGCAAATGTGTTATATATGTAATTTTGAATTAATAATTCATTTTTAAACAGATATGCTTTATTCCCAGTATTCCCGTGTTTGTTACTCAGGTGTGTCCCTTTAACAGTGATAATTTGTGTATCAATTATTCAACTTTAAATCAGAAAAAAAAAGGAACAAAAATTATTAGTAATATTTTAGAAGAAGCTGTTTCATATTATTCAAACACAAACTGCAACGTTTTTTTCACAACCTTAACATATGTCCGTTGGTGTAAGTATACCTTAACAAAGAAAGAAATAGATTAAATATAGCTGAGAATGTCTCAATATTTATTTGGTTGTACTTTAGGTAGAAGTAGCTACAGAAATAGAGGTCATGTGCTTGATCTCCAACTGTAAGCCTCTGAAGGTATTAGGGATTCGATGGCATTTTTGCCGATACTGTGCAGCGACATTTCTATCATTATAGCACAGGGGCACTTATGATGTGCCCAGGGACTGAACCTGGCCGGTCCATCATACTGACACCAACGAGTCAGGCGTAATGCTGTCCCCTTAGCCCCGAGCGATAGGAGGGAAGCCACTACTACCAACTTTAAAGTCTTTGGTCTTACCCGACCGGGGTTTGAACCCCCCGATCCCCCGATCCGCAAGCGGACGCTCTACCACCTGAGCTATGCACTCGGAAGTGTTTTGAGCTCAACTCTGAACTCGATAAGGGGAAGTATTCCACTTAGTAGAGAATTGTCATTTGCTGCCTGAAATGCTCCAGTTTAAGTTTTGCCTTCAAGTATGATCAGTCTTGTATTTAAAAATACAGTTTATAGATTGAAATAGCTGTCTTCCTATTGATAATACCAGCGAATATGGCACATATTTGCATATATGTACTATCAAGGACATCAAACCTTTAAGACTTGAAGACTTGTTCAGTCTGTCCTGTGGCAGGTCTTGTTAGATAATACCTGCATGACTTTGTTGCCTTCGTGGTTGACTGTGTGGTTCATGTCATTTCAGAGCCAGTCAAATCCACAAGCACAACAACAACTCAAGGTTATACAGAACCTGAGGACAAAAGCACACAAAAGAGTAAATCTTTATTATTCAAAAAGAATAATATAACAGTATTTTGTGAATGTACTTTAAATTTGAAACATAACTATTAAGTTTTGCAATTCTTGAATTATAAGTTATTGTTCCCCCCTTTCTGTTGAAAAAAAACTCTGACAACTGCATAGCAAGTCAAGTGAGCCTGGAAAAAAACACAAAGTTAAATCACTCAGTTCGTCAGTCCTGCTCACCAAAGACAAACTTTTATCTGCTTGATGTCATATTTTTTGTAATATTGCAATAACCTTGGTCAGTTTTTATACCCTTGATAACAAAGTTAAGGGCTGTGTGTGTGTCCGGGGGGTGGGGGATGATACATTAAAATTAGCACTGATACATTAACAGTTTTTATGGTGGCATCCAGCTGTTTTTATGGAGCTAGATCCTAGAAAACTGTCGTAGGTAGAACCATTAGTGCACCACAGGCTTTCTGAAGACCTCCGCTCATGAAAGTTCATACCTCAACAAACATTTGAACTTATGTTTTAATTAACTTTCTTCGTTGTTTCATTTTTAATACAACCACCAAATTAGAAGCAAATTAGGAAACAAACTTTTTGGCTTTCACCCAACACGGGTATTAACAGTGATAATTTGTGTATCAATTATTCAACTTTAAATCAGCAAAAAAAAAAAGAACAAAAATTATTAGTAATATTTTAGAAGAAGCTGTTTCATATTATACCAACACAAACTGCAACTTTTTTCACAACCTTAATATATGTCCATTAGTGTGAGTGTAACAAAGAAAGAATTAGATTTAATATAGTTGAGAATGTCTTAATTTTAATTTCTCTATATAACGTGTGTCTGTGATGTAATTGGGGATCCTGTGTGGTCACCTTCTCTATATAAAGTGTGTCTGTGATGTAATTGGGGATCCTGTATGGTCACCTTCTCTATATAAAGTGTGTCTGTGATGTAATTGGGTATCCTGTATGGTCACTTTCTCTATATAAAGTGTGTCTGTGATGCAATTGGGCATCCTGTATGGTCACCTTCTCTATATAAAGTGTGTCTGTGATGTAATTGGGGATCCTGTGTGGTCACATTCTCTATATAAAGTGTGTTTGTGATATAATTGGGGATCCTGTGTGGTCACCTTCTCTATATAAAGTGTGTCTGTGATGTAATTGGGTAAACTGTATGGTCACTTTCTCTATATAAAGTGTGTCTGTGATATAATTGGGGATCCTGTGTGGTCACATTCTCTATATAAAGTGTGTCTGTGATGTAATTGGGGATCCTGTGTGGTCACCTCTATATAAAGTGTGTCTGTGATGTAATTGGGGATCCTGTGTGGTCACCTCTATATAAAGTGTGTCTGTGATGTAATTGGGTATCCTGTATGGTCACCTTCTCTATATAAAGTGTGTCTGTGATGCAATTGGGGATCCTGTATGGTCACTTTCTCTATATAAAGTGTGTCTGTGATGCAATTGGCTATCCTGTATGGTCACCTTCTCTATATAAAGTGTGTCTGTGATGTAATTGGGTATCCTGTATGGTCACATTCTCTATATAAAGTGTGTCTGTGATGCAATTGGGCATCCTGTATGGTCACCTTCTCTATATAAAGTGTGTCTGTGATGTAATTGGGCATCCTGTATGGTCACCTTCTCAATATAGAGTGGGACTTTGGAGTAATTGGGAAACCAATATGGTCACCTTCTCTGTATAAATTGTACCTGTGATATAAATCCTCAGGTAATGAATTACAGGACCCTTTAGCCAATTTGGTAAGCGATTTCTTCACGTGTTTGCCATTGCTAGATAGGTTAGATAATTGTTTGGGAGACACTTGATATTTTGCTACACATAATGAATGATTCAAAACAAATTAACACTTTAATCAAAGCTATTTAAATGTATGTCAACTAATGTGTAAACATTATATATGGTATAAGTATGCTTGTGCATTTGATGCAATCCAATTGTAGTGATATTGATACTTTTCAAGTAAAGACAGTGAAACATGCTTTGGTGTTTCTGTGGCAATGTCATGAATTTTAAAGGTCTGGGTTATTGAAAGGGAGTTGGGGGATAATATGTTTAAAATGTGCATTTCTTATATTTGCTTTGTTTACATTCTTACTACTTCAGGTGTACTGTTGAACATTGTCATCAATTAAAAATACACTTTTTTTTAAGCATTCAACTTGCCTTTAATAACATCAATCCTGTGAATATAAATCAGTCATAATTTTCAATACAAATCCACGCAAGCGACAATACAGTAGTCAGTCACATAACAATCTGCTACACACAGATTAAAAACATTACACAAGGACATCTGGCAAATGTTGGCAGTTTCATTACGCGTATGTAGGCCACTCAACACCTTTGAATTGCTAATTGGCCCATAATTCGAATAGATTTACCAATAACAATCATATTGGCCCTTAAAGGCATTGAGAGAAACTCATTAGAATGAAATGTGTTTAAAAGATTATTGTAAAGATTAAATGGTATAAAACTGAAATGATTTAGTATAAAAAAGCAACAGCACAAAACCAGCTAAAATCTAATTGAAAGATACGCATAACTTGCATATGTTTCAATTTTATCGAGGCAAGATCTGTCCCATGTCCTCTATAATGGGTGTCTGTCATGTAAGTTGGAGACCAGTATGGTCATCATTTGTTTTTTGTGTCTGTCATGTAATTGGGAAACCAGAAGGTCACATTCTCTATAATGTTTGTCTCTCGTGTAATAGATAGTTTCCACATAAGTGAAGATCCCTTATCTTAGCAGCCATCTTTGATGGCAACTTCAAGGAATTTTCAGATGAAATGTATAGAAGCGCAAAGTTTCTTTTGTTGTATTTTTTCATTTGAGGTCCGGAAATTAAAAGCTATACACCATTGAAATGCTCTTGATTTTCATATTTTTAGAATGCAATATTTTTAAAGTTGATAAATGCAAAAAGATTTTTAATACACATAAATAAATAAAATTATTGGCTCATCCTTGAACAGAATGAACAGTGTACATTTCTTGGTTGTATTTGTTTACTTTCAAAATATAGTTTTGATATTTAAAAACTTCATAAAAGCTGTTAAATTTGATATAAAATTCAACCAAATAGACTGAAAAATAAAAACACAGTGTAAATTAAATACAGCACATATTTCCAGATATCAGCCTGCATTAGATTTGCCTTCAAATATGTCTGAAGCCTTGGCGTTACAAGATGGATTATATACTCGATGGCGGTTAAAGGTACCGAAACGGGTTAAAACACTCCCTATCTCTAACAGCCAATGGATCAGCAGGCGGATGAAAATTTTGCTTCTGTTTTTCTGTGTCGGCGTTTGTACTACCTTGCTAGCTCCATATTTGTGGAAACAGCTTGAGGTTACTAGCGGCGTTCCTAAAATATTAGAGGAAAACTCAAGATAACTGATCCTCAAAGTGTTTAGTGGAACACGAATTTGAAGAAATCTCAAAAAAGTGACGAACATCTCAAAGTTGAGGTTAGGCAGGGACTTGAGAGAGTTTAGTGAAACCAGGGCTTGTTCTCTGATTTATTAAAATGTCATACCTCCATTTTTTGGTTTATTTGTTACATTTCTGCAAAGAAATCTTAGAGGAGATTTATGATGCTGGAATCACCATGTTGGTTTATGCGTCAATCAGTTTGCGTTTGGTCTGTCCGTCAATGTAATTGGTCTGTGTCGCTTGGGTCCAGAGTTATGAGAAAACTGGATTTTGGAAGCACACAGGATTGACCTTGCATGGCCTTGACTAATTGTGGTTAGTTATTCATGGAAGTAGTCCATGCACGGAACAAAAAAGCCTGTCTAAGTGGACTAAGCACGTCAATTGTTTGGTCATGTTCAGATGTTAAAATTGCTATCTGTTTAAACTGGAAGTTCATTATATTGTTTAATTCAGATATACATGAAATGCAGATTTATAAGAGAGTGAATTGTAACTCCTCTGTCCACTAAGCCTTGTGTGAAGATAGTAATGAGTGTGTGTGTGTGTGTGTGTGCGTGCGTGCGTTCGTGCGCGTGCGTGCGTGTGTGTGTATGTAGGGTGATTGGTCAAGGTCATTGAAGTTTTTTTTTCAAAAGTAAATTTACCTCCAAATGTCATAATTCTATTTTTATCAAAATTAAAATTATATGCCTTGTGTAAAGATTAGAGTTGGTATGCATGTTTGTTCTGTTGCACAAGTGTCGATAAACAAAGAATAGATTGGCCCAAAAAATGATTTCAATAACTTCTTGTCCTAACAGATGATTTTACTTAATGATTTTACTTAATAATTCCTTATCAGCTATAAAATTTGATACTAAATTTGTTAATTGTGTACCTAATGATAAACATAGACAGTTGATGCTCTGTATGGGCAGGATAAGTCATTGTCGTTAATAAGTTACTTACGCCATTTTAGGTTATAAAATGCTTGCCGGAACATAAAGAGCCATTGGGTTCAGTTTAATCAAGGTCTTTCTTCGTTACATAAAATAGACTGGGTTATTACTGTAACATTTTATTACAGTGTACTTTATATGTTTTTTTAACAAATGAGGGGTGCTTAGAAAATCTTTTTTATTTAAAGCCATAGTTATTGCACTTATTATGTAGAACAAGATTCAATACTGTGAGATAACTCTATGTTGATGACATCAGTGACAGTCCTGATCTTTTTTTTCCAGAGCATAATCCATGGCTAGAGATTGTAGTTGTCATTTTAAGCATATGCGGATGTGGATGTGGATGTTACTCTTGTTATAAAAGGTAAGTATTGAAGTTTAAGTTCAGCGGTTAGCTCTTAAAATTCCAGATATTACACATCAGAAATAACCTTACACTGACCTTTACACAAGATTCTGTTGCATGTGCAATATGATGATTAAGGTATTTTCTATACTTTTATATTTTCATTTTTGTCTTTTGTAAAAAAAGAAATATTGTGGTAGGATAAAGGGTCAAGGTTAAAATCAGTCTAATGCTGTCCTATTTATACATCAGCTTTTACCACTTCAAATAAATATCTAGGTATTTGTTTACATCTACACTTAGACATATTGCTGGAACCTATTTTCATGGTATACTATTGTGATTTCCCACTGTCCAGCATCTGTCAACATTCTAACCAAACTTTCTCAGCAGCTTACATGAGCAATGGGAACAAAAATGTGTACAAAGAATTTTGATCCATCACAAAACATTGCTGCTAGGTCTATGGCCAATCTTCATATCTGGCTATAAAGGACAACTTTGAAAATCTTTTTGTTGGAAATTACTAAAGCCTTGGTATTTGGTATACTTTATCATTGAGTGACCCTGTATCAAGGTTATTCAAAGACTTTTGATCCATCAAACACAAAGCAGGCAGGAGCATTGCCATTTTCCGTATATGGCTATACAGGAAAAATTGTTCAAATCCAGTTGTTAGAAACCACAAGAGCTAGAGCTTTGATATTTGGTATATATGTTCCTTTAGTTGCCTTGAATCAAGATCGAATAAAATGTTGTTAAACAAATTTTAATCTTGCCAAAACACAGCCTCCAGCGGCATGGCCATTTTCCATATATGGCTATATAGGATTTTTTTACAGCCCGTCAAAGACAGGTTGTATTATGGGAACACCTGTGGCGTGAGGCGGACGTGCAGGAGGCGTCCACACTCTCCAACTCAAACATTTGTTGACTGATCTTCCTGAAACTTGGGGAAAATGTTTATAGGCACAATATCTCTGCTCACTTCAATAACCAGCTAAATCACTTGAGCCACATCAGAGTTATGGCCCTATATTTATACAAAAAATTGCAAATTCGCATTGTCTGCTCTCGTACTCAAACAGTTGTTGTCCGATCTTCATGAAACTTAGGGAAAATGTTTATGGGCATAATATCTCGGCCAAGTTTGATAACCTTCCACTGAAGAGTTATGGCCCTTTATAAAAAAAGGGCAAATTTGTCTTCTTTTTTTCAATTACCCAAATTGCAGTCCACAATCATACCAGAGTGCATTGCACAACAATGCACACGGCTGATTGAAGATTTTTTATGTTATTCTACTTTAATTTCAGTTTTTCTTACAATAACACAGAGTGCAGTTCAAAACTTTGCCATACTGCATCGCACAGGAGTGCACAGTAGCTTGTTTCGAAATTGCTCTATTGACGGGCGTATCTTGCTTTCACCTTGCGGTGCTCTTGTTTAATAAATTGTCTTGTCTGAAACTGTAAGAGCTAGAGTGTTGATATATGGTATAAATGCTCCTTCAGTGGCCTGTATCAAGGTTGCTTAAAGAATTTTGAGCTATCAAACACATGAGCACCAGGAGCATGGCTATTTGCCCTGCATGGCTATATAGGAAAAAATCTTTAAAAAAATAATTGTCCAAATGTTTCTTGTGTACGTGTATTACAGTTATTCTGCTCAGTTTCAACATTGCTGATTTTCCTTGCTATTTTTTTCTAAACGTCTATGGCACTCAGCCATCATGGCCCTCATGTTTGTTAGTCAGCTTTTCATGGCAGCTGTCAGAAAAGCATCTGGACTATTTCTAACAATGTGTCCATTCTGTAATATAGCTGTTACCAGTTAATAATCTCAAATATACTAGTTCGGGTATTTGCAAACATCATAACCATCATTTTGAACATCATTATTACCATTTCAAACATCATTTTTATGATTCAAACATCATTATTAATATTGCAAATATCTTTTTCATAATTTTTAACATTCTCATCATCATTTATATTCCAAAATCATAATCATTTTGAACATCATTATTATGTTAAAAATTAGTTTTCTTGATAAACATCTTCAGTTATATCATGATCCATGTTTATTTCAAACCACTCTGTACACTTTTTCATCATTTTTAACATTCTCATCATCATTTATATTCCAAAATCATAAACATTTTGAACATCATTATTATGTTAAAAATTAGTTTTCTTGATAAACATCTTCAGTTATATCATGATCCATGTTTATTTCAAACCACTCTGTACACTTTTAGGTTTTTTAGGGATTAATCTTCTGTACATAATGTACATACAACATGTGGATAGTTGATTCTAACAAGAGATACCTTATTTGTATATAAAATACTTTTATCGGTTTTAAATCCTGATGCAGGTGCTGGTTGTTAGTTTTCTTACATTGATGGGATATTTTTTTTTACATTGTTTGTTAGAAAAACCTTCACAACGTGCGAGATTGGAGCTCTCCACAAACTAGGTTTACTTGCTGACTGACCAAGGGGGTATCTTCTGTTTTCTCTCTTTTTGTTTGTTATCTCTAATCAGTGTTTTTGTCACTTATCCATTTACCCAGTTTGCCTTTGTCTAGATGTAGTTTAGATTTAAATGTCTGTGGTGTTCATACCCCCATAAATGAAGTTTGAAGGGATAAGTAGGAATCAGCTTGTCGGTCAGTCGGTCTGTTTTCATGGTTTCCAGATGATAACTCGAAAAAGGCTTGACAGATTTGAACTTCTTTTGGTACGCAGGTGTAACATCATAAGATACAGGTCAAGTTAGACTTTGGAGCTGGTGAGGTCAATGTCATGGTCACTATTACTTAAAATAGAAAAATGGTTTCCAGATGATAACTTATGAAAGGCTTCACAGATTTAAACAATTTTGGTACACATGTGTAACATCACAAGATATAGGTCAGGTTCGATGGAGCTGGTGGGATTCTCAGTGTTAAGGTCACTGTTACTAAAAATAGGAAAAAAAACCTTTTCTGCTCAATAACTTTAGTTAGGAATGCGACTTTCTGCATAGGTAGCTTCTGTAAAGACGACATCTAGGTTAAAAGTGGGGCCAGTGGGGTCAAGGTCACTGTTACTGAAAATAGAAAAACAGTTTCTGCTCAATAACTTCATCCTTAGGATAGAGATATTATTATGAACCCTGCTGTATAGGTATCTTCTGAGAAGTCTATGCTTGGGATTGAAAATGGGGCGGGCGTGGTCAAGGTCACTATTACATGTGTCTATGTTTCTTTTGTCACCTTATGCCGTTGATTCTAAGTGTACCAGTTCCAGTATCAAACACCCATGTGGGGGTATTAATCACCTTTACTGATAATACTAGTTCTTATAGGACTTCTTATAATTTTCCTTGTGAGATTTTTTATATCAACATTAAAACATCATCACCATCATGTTAAACATCATTATATTGATCATCTTGATCATCATTGTCATTAAGTTGTATCATTATAAATCTTGTGTTTTATGTCATCATCATTTCAGTGGGATTTTACGCCTAAAAGGTCTCTGCATCTGCTGTAAGTGTTGCCAGTCTTTAGAGCAATTACCTGCACCAGAACGAGAGGACAAGTGTAGTGACGATAAGGACAATTCGAATCGACGGTATGATGAAATACATTACACAAAACTTGGTATCAATCCAAGTCGAGTTTTTATTTTAAAAAAGAATTTAATGTCTGTTTATTATTTTGTTAAACATAAATGTATATAATTAATTTTTTATTCATTTAAAGTTTCCAAATGCAGCATAGAGTAATTAAGTTTTATCACTATAAAAACAAGTGCTGTTTATTAAAGATCAGGTATAAGTACGATGAGTACACATGTGTAATTTTCGCTTTTAACTCTTTAACAAAAATCTGCTGATGTATAACTGTTTTATTTATCATTCCACCAAAAAGACTTCAGTAATCCAGTGACAGTGTTTCTGTCTCCACCATAAACAACCAGCATTTAATACCTGTTATGTTACACACCTAATCATATTGTCCTAACACCTGGTTGATCAGTCATGAAACTGTCCTTATATATTCTTAAGGGTAAGCACTGGCATTCTAGCACATGTAACATCATTTTTACTATGTTGGTATGTGATATTATATGTGATTGTGCACAGGCTCAGCACTCTACCCTTATTCCTTTTGTTTATAACCAATTTTTATATCATCATCTTAGAATATTTACTTGCAAATGTGCTAAGACATTGCTAGCAACACGGAAGCAAATTAGGAACATTGTAATTTTATAAGACTGCTGATGTTGTAGGTCCCCGTAAGTTAGAAATGTTTACAAACTTAAGTGACCTTGGAGTTATTAAAAGCCTAAGTCCCCTGATAGCTCTATCACAATAATGTCCTAGTATTTCTTCAAATCTAGTGTCCTAGTAGTTTTCCCACCTAAATATCTTATTTCTAAAAATTTAAGTCTCCTTATCATTTTGTCCACCTAAGTGCTCTGGTAGTTTATTAACCTAAGTGCCCTCTATGTTCTACCCACCTAAATCCTCTGGTACTTCTACCTATGTGCCATGGTATTTCGGTCCACTTAAGTGCCCTAATTGCCCTAGTGATTCTACCAACCTAGGTGCCCTGGTTGTTCTACCCACAAATGTGTTCTTATGGTTCTACCTACCTTAGTGCTCTTTATTTTATTTACCCAAGTGCCTTGATAGTTTGTCTTGCCTTAGTGCTCTAGCAGTAATATTCAGCTAAATGTCTTGTAAGTTCTACCAATCCAAATGTCTTGATATTTCTACAAAGCCAGTTGTCCTTTATTGTTCTACCATTCTAAGTGCCCTAGGAGTCTAACCTACCTGATCGCTCTGGTCGTTCTGCATGCCTAAGTACCCTGGTAGTTCTGTTCACTTAAGTGCTCTGGAAGTTCTAGCCGCAGGGAATTCTGTTTAACTTATGTGTCCATGTATTTTTTGCCCATTTGAATGTCCTGGTAGCTCTACTCACGTAGGAGCCCTGGCAGCTCTATTTACCCAAGTGCTGTAGTAGTTCTACTCACCTAAGTGCTCTGGTAGCTCTAACACCTAACTGGTTCGGACCTTTTTACTCAATTAAAAGGTGAAATCCTTATAAATGATCTTTACTAACGCTGTTTATCAGAACTAAATATATAAATGCAGTTTAAATTGTAACATGCATACCGGTAGCTCAAATTGATCAAGTTTAGTTTCATCGGATACTGCCAAATCAGCATCTTACCTTATTGCAGCCAAGTCATAGGCATTATGATTTTTGCAGCTGGTAGTTAAGGACAAAGAAATCAGTATGGATAAATGTTCATGCATCAGGTTTAGTATTACAGTTGACATGCACAACAAACTGTTTTTATTTCTTACAGTTTCCTTCTTCTGCTTGATGCTAAATATGTGTTGTTCAATTACTTCAACAAAAATTCTCCACCAGATGATCTACGTAACAGGTATACATCGTTGTTAGTTAAAAAAGTAATCATTGTTTAGTTTTCTGTAAAAGTAAAAAAAAAATCATTGTTTTATTTTCTGTAAAAATAAAAAAAAAAAATCATTGTTTTATTTTCTGTAAAAGTAGAATAATCATTGTTTGGGTTTCTGTAAAAATAAAAAAATAAATCATTGTTTTATTTTCTGTAAAAGTAAAAAAAATATATTTTTTTTATTTCTGTAAAAGGAAAAAAGCCATGGTTTTGTTTTCTGCAAAAAGTAATCACTTCATGGTTAAGTTTTAGTCCTGATAGCTGAATGTAGTAATAGTGTATAAAACAGTAAAAGGCCTGTTAGTGGATATCCTGTTAGTAGGAAGTACGCTTTTTTTGTAATATTTGCACGGTGTTGCATTCTGCTTCTCATTAATCTAATCACAAATTCCATGTCAAAATGATTAAACAATCTGAACACTGTACATTATAATGCAAAAATATCACACACACACATACACACACACACAGACACACACACACGCACAGATACAAAAACTGTTTCCATGCTAATACGTTTACATTACTACAAAAGTATCACAGGGATACAAATTTGTTATTGCTTTTATTACACGTTCATTTGCTATACCACTTCTGTATTTATTGTGTCAATATTTAAAAGATAGATGACATCATATGCTGTTTTCATTAATGTTAGGAGTTATGAATGTAAATAATATTAAATTCACATTGTTCAGCATGGTATAAACTTTATTTAAGTGGTATAAGAGTACTTGCATTTCAATTAAATAACTGCATTAAAATAATCAGGCAAATACTGCAGGGTGCAATTTTTAAGTGATTTGTACATTTTGTTGATTGTCTTAGAATTGTAGAGTGTTGTTTTTTATTAATTCTGTTTTGCAATAGTAATAACTTAATATTGTAACTGTGTACTTTAGTAAGAAAATAGATTCTTTGTTATGAAATAATTATGCCTTATATGAACAAGGTAGATATTTAGTTATACTTTAATTATACATTGTCATAAGAAGGTAGATACAAAGTTATACTATAATTAGACCCTGTTATAAGAAGGTAGATACATAGTTATACTATAATCAAACCCAATTATAAGAAGGTAGATACATAGTTATACTATTATTAGAACCTGTTATAAGAAGGTGGATACATAGTTATACCATAATTTAACCGCTTTATCAGAAGGTAAATACTGTTATACTAAAATAAAACCCTGCTGTAAGAAGGTAGATGCATAGTTATACTATAATTAATTCGTATATAAGAAGGTAGCGACATAGTTATGCTATAATTAAACCCTTTTATAAGAAGGTAGATACGTAGTTATACTTTAATTAAACCCTTTTATAAGAAGGTAGATACATAGTTATACTATAATTAACCCTAACCCCTTTTATAAGATGGTAGATACATAGTTATACTATAATTAAACCCTGTTATAAGAAGATAGATACATAGTTATACTATAATTAAACCCTGTTATAAGAAGATAGATACATAGTTTTACTATTACTAAACCCTGTATAGAGACATAGTTATACTATAATTAAACCCTGTTATAAGAAGATAGATACATAGTTATACTATAATTAAACCCTGTTATAAGAAGATAGATACATAGTTATACTATAATTAAACCCTGTTATAAGAAGATAGATACATAGTTATACTATAATTAAACCCTGTCATAAGAAGGTAGATACATAGTTATACTATAATCAAAACCCATTATAAGATGGTAGATACATAGTTATACTATAATCAAACCCCATTATAAAAAGTAGATACATAGTTTTACTATAATTAAACCCTGTTATAAGAATGTAGATACATAGTTATACTGTAATTAAACCCTGTTATAAGAATGAAGATACATAGTTATACTATAATTAAACCCTGTTATAAGAAGGTAGATACATAGTTATACTATAATTAAACCCTGTTATAAGAAGGTTGATACATAGTTTTACTATAATTAAACCCTGTTATAAGAAGGTTGATACATAGCTTTACTATAATTAAACCCTGTTATAAGAAGGTAGATACATAGTTATACTATAATTAAACCCTGTTATAAGAAGGTAGATACATAGTTTTACTATAATTAAACCCTGTTATAAGAAGGTTGATACATAGTTTTACTATAATTAAACCCTGTTATAAGAAGGTAGATACATAGTTATACTATAATTAAACCCTGTTATAAGAAGGTAGATACATAGTTTTACTATAATTAAACCCTGTTATAAGAAGGTTGATACATAGTTTTACTATAATTAAACCCTGTTATAAGAAGGTAGATACATAGTTATACTATAATTAAACCCTGTTATAAGAAGGTTGATACATAGTTTTACTATAATTAAACCCTGTTATAAGAAGGTAGATACATAGTTATACTATAATTAAACCCTGTTATAAGAAGGTAGATACATAGTTTTACTATAATTAAACCCTGCCAGAAGAAGGTAGATACATAGTTATATCATAATTAACCCTGATAATAGAATGTAGATAAATAGTAATACTTGAATTATATCCTGTAAGCAGAAGGTGACTACATATCCTAAATATTATATCTGATAGATGCATCTTCAATTGTTTGTGAGCATCAAAAGTTTCGTTTTATTTATCTTTCAGAATAATTGAAAGTGAACAAAAAAAAAATAAAGATGGAAAGGAATATGGTGGGGAAGCGTAAGTACCTTTTGATTTATTTTGTGGCTTATTGTTGTATTTTTGGGTTTTTGTTTTGTTTGTTTTTTGTGTTTTTTTTGCTGTTTATTATCATGCCAATATTTCAACTAGTTATAGTCCAGATAAGACAGGTCTTATCAAGCTCCCAGTGAAAGTTGTTTGATCAGTATCTGCTTAATTTGCTTCAAAGTAAATAAAAATAATTTGTTACCTTAGCATGTTGCTAGCAAAAAGACACTTATTTTCATACGAGTTGCTATCAGAGGTAACGGGTTTAAACTACTTGTTCAAAATCAAAAGAAAAAAAATGTGTTCATCCAGAATGTACTAAGGATAAAATTATATTTTCTCAGACAGGAGAATTGAACTCTATCACCAGGATGGCTGAAAGTCAATAAAATGATAATTTGTCGCTGCAGTGTATTTATGCAAAAGGTAATTAACAAAATTATTTTAAATAAAGGGCAGATTGTGTGGGTCTGTCACATTTATTTACTTGAAGCTGCGACCAATAGGCTTGAAGGGTCAAGATGATGGAGTACTACAGAATAATATTGTCAGTTAAGATGGGGTAGATTGGTTACAGACTGATATTGGCAGTTAAAGTGGGGTAGATTGGTTACAGAATGATATTGGCAGTTAAAGTGAGGTAGATTGGTTACAGAATGATATTGGCAGTTAAAGTGGGGTAGATTGGTTACAGAATGATATTGTCAGTTAATATGGGGTAGATTGGTTACAGAACGATATTGTCAGTTAAGATGGGGTAGATTGGTTACAGAATAATATTGTCAGTTAAGATGGGGTAGATTGGTTACAGAATTATATTGTCAGTTAAGATGGGATAGATTGGTTATAGAATGATATTGTCAGTTAAAGTGGGGTAGATTGGTTACAGAATGATAGTGTCAGTTAAAGTGGGGTAGATTGGTTACAGAATGATATTGTCTGTTCAAGTGGGGTAGATTGGTTACAGGATGAGATTTGTCAGTTAAGATGGGGTAGATTGGTTACAGAATAATATTGTCTGTTCAAGTGGGGTAGATTGGTTACAGGATGAGATTTGCCAGTTAAGATGGGGTAGATTGGTTACAGAATAATATTGTCTGTTCAAGTGGGGTAGATTGGTTACAGGATAAGATTTGTCAGTTAAGATGGGGTAGATTGGTAACAGAATAATATTGTCTGTTCAAGTGGGGTAGATTGGTTACAGGATGAGATTTGTCAGTTAAGATGGGGTAGATTGGTTACAGAATAATATTGTCTATTCAAGTGGGGTAGATTGGTTACAGAATAATATTGTCTGTTCAAGTGGGGTAGATTGGTTACAGGATGAGATTTGCCAGTTAAGATGGGGTAGATTGGTTACAGAATAATATTGTCTGTTCAAGTGGGGTAGATTGGTTACAGGATGAGATTTGTCAGTTAAGATGGGGTAGATTGGTTACAGAATAATATTGTCTGTTCAAGTGAGGTAGATTGGTTACAGAATGATATTTGCAGTTAAAGTGGGGTAGATTGGTAACAGAATGATATTGTCTGTTCAAGTGGGGTAGATTGGTTACAGGATGAGATTAGTCAGTTAAGATGGGGTAGATTGGTTACAGAATAATATTGTCTGTTCAAGTGGGGTAGATTGGTTACAGAATAATATTGTCTGTTCAAGTGGGGTTGATTGGTTACAGAATAATATTGTCTGTTCAAGTGGGGTTGATTGGTTACAGAATAATATTGTCTGTTCAAGTGGGGTAGATTGGTTACAGAATAATATTGTCTGTTCAAGTGGGGTTGATTGGTTACAGAATAATATTGTCTGTTCAAATGGGGTTGATTGGTTACAGAATAATATTGTCTGTTCAAGTGGGGAAGATTGGTTTCAGGATGAGAATTGCCAGTTAAGAGGATATAGATTGGTTACAGAAATACAGAATGACATTGCCAGTAAAGATTGGCGTAGATGGGCGTAGATTAATTACAGAATACTATTGTCAGTAAAGATGGGAGAAATTGGCAACATAAAATAATTGCCAGTAAAGATTAGGTTGATTTGTAGAATAAGATTGCCAGTTAAGATAAGGGAGAATGGTAATCAAATGATATTGCCATTTAAGTTGGGGTAGGTTGGTTATAGAATGAGATTGGCAGTAAAGGTTGGGTAGATTGGTTATAGAATGAGATTGGCAGTTAAGGTGGGGTAGATTGGTTATAGAATGAGATTGGCAGTAAAGGTGGGGTAGATTGGTTATAGAATGAGATTGCCAGTTAAGATGGGGTAGATTGGTTATACAATGATATTGCCAGTTAAGGTGGGGTAGATTGGTTATAGAATGAGATTGGAAGTTAAGACGGGGTAGATTGGTTACAGAATAAGATTGGTAGTTAAGGTGGGGTAGATTGGTTATAGAATGAGATTGCCGGTTAAGATGGGGTAGATATGTTAGAAAATGGGATTTTTGATATTTGTCAGTCAAGAAGGGGCAGATTGGTTACAGAATGAGATTGCCGGTGAACATTGGGTACATTGGTTACAGAATTATATTACTAGTTTATTGAGACCAAGCTACAAAGAAAACTTGTCCATTTGACTAGCAAATATAAAATCTTCACTACATGAGTTCGAGTCCCACCTTGGTCATAATCTTTCTTCTGAGAAGGTCTCCCAGTTAATCTGCAATATCTTGTCTACAATGAAATGCACCGATAATATATGTTTTTGTATCAATTATTGTAATTGTTTTACTGCAATAAAAATATGAACATGAAACATGTTTCATATTATTCTGTTACTTCATCTTAGCTACATCCCATCAAATAGACTATGACCTCAGATCAATCTTGTATTGCCTGCTCAGACTTGCCATGTACACGAAAAAGCTCAATGTTTCCTAACTATAAGCCTTGTAAGCACACAATGATAAGTCTGTTGATCCAGATTGGGAGCAAACTAATAAAATCAACTATGGTTTATTTAAAAAGTGGCTGATACCAGAATAATTAACATATATGCATACTTAAAGATACTATTTTGTTTCTTTAACAGGTTTCCTTCAGAAGGGGCGGATGTACCGTTGTATGTATTTTTTAGAGTTGTTCATACTTTTTAATGAATTCTTGTGACTATTGCTGTTCTAAGTAATATTTTTGTGTGATTCTTCTAATCAGAATTATACCTCTCGTTCTTCTAAACACTTTTTCATAAATTCTTGTGACTATTTCTGTTCTAAGTAATATGTTTGTGTAGTTCTTCTAATCGAAATTATACCACTTGTTCTTCTAAACACTATTTAATAAATCTTGTGACTATTGCTGTTCTAAGTAATATTTTTGTGTAGTTCTTCTAATCGAAATGATACCTCTTGTTCTTCTAAACACTATTTAATAAATTCTTGTGACTATTGCTGTTCTAAGTTATATGTTGTGTAGTTCTTCTAATCGAAATGATTCCTCTCGTTCTTCTAAACACTATTAAATAAATTCTTGTGACTATTGCTGTTCTAAGTTATATGCTGTGTAGTTCTTCTAATCGAAATGATTCCTCTCGTTCTTCTAAACACCATGTGGACATTATTTTTCAATGACTTCACTACTTTCATCATAAGTTATAACAAAGAAAACGTCAGCGCTTGGACATATTGCATTCAAAAAGTTTGGTTTTCTTTTCAATGCTTGCATTTGAGAAACAAATCAGGAAGTGCGAGGTTTAAGCTCTGTAAAACTGGTTTAAGCACCCCAGTCAGTCCATATTGCCGAGTGTCCGTTCCAATGCGATAACTGTTTCCCCCCTCCCCGACCTAAGAAACCACAAAAACTCCTCTTCTTCTTCCCATGCTTGACCCAAGAAGCCCAATAACATCTCTGGTTTTTGGTACCATATTCTACTGTGATTTTGGCTAGACAACAAGCTCCTAGGCAAGCTGCCTATCCCCAAGTTCAGGGTCGGAAAGTCAGTTCTAAGAGAACACCAAAGTCCAAGGGTGCCCCCCTAGAACTCAGCCCTAGGACTTTGCTCTTTCTACCTCTCTCATGGTCCGGTCAGATCTTCCTATGGGAGCCAGGCACATTTTCTCCCATCCTGGTCTCTCATCACACAAGACCCTTGGATTTTGTCGATTATAAGGCAAGGTTAACGCATCCCTCTTGCATTTCTCCTCCCTTATCTCGAATCCCTATAGATCTGTGCTCGTATCACCAGTGTCTTGTCTCAACAATTCACAATCTTTTAGAGACAGGAGCTGTAGAATGTGTAGTTCTTCTAAATTCTCCAGGCTTCTACAGGCTCCTGGAGACCTGTCATAGATCTCTCCACGCTAAAGGATTTTCTAGGCATAGATCCGTTCAAGATGGAGACACAATCCTCAATAGGGCTGGCTCTTTAACTAGAACATTGTGGGGTGTCGATCGCTCTAGTGGACACGTACTTTCACATACCCAACCACCCAGCGTTGAGAGATCTTCGCTGTTTTTGTCATGGTGTCTAACTTATCAATTTAGGTCCCTTGGTCTATCGACGGCCCCGCGAGTCTTTACAAAGATCATGAGGGTGGTGGCAGCGCAACTGCGCATGAGAGGCTCTTACATTCTTAAGTACTTTGACGATTGGCTCCTTTTCGAGTTCTTTCCTCCGATCTCAGATGTTGTAAGTCGATAGTGACTCACCTAGGTGACAAACAATCGTAACATCTTGGCAAATGCACACAGCCGAGGAATGCCAATAAAGCTTGTTGGTGGGGAAGTTGAGGGCGAATGCTATACACATAGGATGTTGTACTCGAATCAGATGGCCTAAGGTGTCTGGCTAGCAGCAGGTGGCTGAGTGGCCTTAACTACTGCTCAGGCGGCTTAGTACATGGCAGCCTCAGGGGCTGAGATACCTGTGATTATCTCTACAAAATATTTTTGTGATCAGGCCATTTCTCAAGAAATAATAGTTGAGGAAAAATGTATGTCTGGGCCAACTGGGGGAGGGGGGCAAGGCCCACCTTGGGTCCCACACCCCACCCCCGGTAAATCCGGGCCTGGATTCAGGTCTAATGAACATATGTGCATACTTAAAGATACAATTTTGTTTCTTTTACAGGCTTTCTTCCAACAGGCCGGATGTACATTTGTATGTATATATTTTTTTTTCATACTTTTTAATAGAGTCTTGTGACTATTACTGTTCTAAGATTTATTTTGATATAGAGGTTTGTATGCCAGAAATTCAAGTAATAAGATTTTGTCTCTATAACTTTGTAGCACTTGCACTGGCCTTTTAATCATATATAGTAATTTTGAACAACCAAACAACTGGAAATCGTAATACTCTAGTGAAGTTAAGAATGACTCTAAATCATTTGGGCTATATGAAAACTAATGGTTTCCATGGCAACCATTATGAAATTTTGATAGGATGGTGTGTTTAGAAAAATGCTAATAACTTTTCCACATATGGTGATAGAAAATTCAACTGGTACTCAGTTAAGGTTATTGAATGGCCATTGTGGTCAAATTAGCACTTACGAATATTTATAAATTTAAATGAGAATCTTAAAATAGACTTTATTTTTTAAAATCACAAAATGAACCAAATCACGTGACCAACATCTGTAAAACAATTAGTGGTATGCCTATAACTTTCAAAAATGTTTAGTTTGTTTAAAAATTACTTTTAAATGAAAAGAATTTAATCAACTTTTCAAAAATAAAGTATGTTTTTAGGTTCTCATTAAAATGTATTTATATTCATAAGTGCTTATTGGCATAATTGACATATGAACATAATGACCATTCAATAACCTTTAATTGAGTACCAGATGTATACTTCTATCACATTTTTTAGAAAAGTTATATTTTTCTAAACATAATCTCCTATCAAAATTTCATGATGGTTGCCATGGAAACCATTAGTTTTCATATAGCACAAATGAATTTGTTTTGAGTACATTGGAGAGAGATTCCGGATTAAGACACCCTTACAAACATTTTGGTACCCATGAGGGGGGGGGGCGTCTTAACCACATCCATCTGCCGGACTATGGGGTAGATTGAAATTGCCAGTGAAGACAGCGTAGATTGCTTACAGAATGAGATTTGCCAGTAAAGGTTAGGTAGAGTGGTTAAAGAATGATATTGTCAGTTGAGATTGGGTAGACAGGACCTGGTAGCGCAATCGGTAGAGTGTCGGGTCCAGGTACGGGAAGCCCGGGGTTTGATCAGGGGCCAGCTTAGATGGGGTAGATCAGTTACAGAATGAGATTGCCAGTTAAAATGGGGTTGATTGGTTACAGAATGAGATTGCCAGGTAAGGTGGGATAGATTGGTTATAGAAAGAGATTGCCAGTTAAGATGAAGTAGATTGGTTACAGAATGAGATTGCCAGTTAAGATGAGGTAGATTGGTTACAGAATGAGATCTTGACCCTTTTTGTATCATGTTTTTTATGATTGTGCTATTTGTTTGTTTAATCTTAATTTTTGTGGAAGTGGGTATTAAATAAATCAGAATTCATTATTTTTGTTTGTTAAAAACATGCTGCTTTTGCTGCAGCTGATGATAAGGAATATTATGTGGAGGAGAAAGAGGATGTTGCCAGATGATAATGCTAATAATGAAGATAATTTTAGGGATTGTTACGATGAAGATGCTGTGGCTCCAGGAGATGTAGAATAAAACTTAGGTTAACTGTAGATCCATAAAGTGTATTGATGCTTTTTGTTTCGCAGGAGACGGCCATGCTTTTGGTGTAATCATTGTTCCTACTGCAAGAGAGACAAAAACAGATGGCTGTAGTCAGTATTTTTGTTTATATCTTTCCCCAACTAAATAAAATAGCTTAAATAATCAGGTATTAATTTTAATCCATGTTTTGAATGGGATTTCTGTTTCTTTCATTCATATATATATATATATATATTGTATGCATAGGGCTGTCTGGTATAAAATGATAAAATGATGATAAATCAGTAATGGATATATGAATGATGCTCACAAAATGGCAAACAAAAAATGATGTGAAGTCTGTGCGATTTTTTACAGATATTTATCCTTCAAAATGCATAGCATATAATCAATGATTTTTTATATCTCTTGCAATATCCAGCTCAGTGAAGAAGGCGCCTGGAAGTTCAGCCGACAATGGGGAGAACCTTAAAGATCAGACAGCAGGCAAACAGACGGAGATAATCTTAAATGAAAGATCCACCTCTAAAAATGACAAAGCTTATGTCTAATTTATCTTTCCAGCAATGGACTACAAGAATGCACAGTTAATAATAAACCACACAGAGATTTAAAAAATATAAACATTTGTCTTATTCAAGAATGTACCATTACATTAAGACAGTCATTAAAACAAAAATGTCTTTTTTAATCGGCCAGATCATTTATGTTAGCTGGTAATAGATTACAAGTAGGGGTGGCAATGGTTATTGAGTTAACTACTTCCAATGTAGGTTATATTAGATTGGTTACAGAATGAGATTCGTAGTTAAGGTTGGGTAGATTGGTTACAGAATGAGATGGCCAGTTAAGGTGGGGTAGATTGGTTTCAGAATGAGATTGCCAGTTAAGGTGGGATAGATTGGTTATAGAATGAGATTGGCTGTTAAGGTGGGGTAGATTGGTTACAGAATGAGATTGCCAGTTAAGGTGGGATAGATTGGTTACAGAATGAAATTGTCAGTTAAGGTGGGTATTAAATATTGTGGAAGTGTGTATTAAATAAAAAGTACAAAACATTCACTATTCAAAATATATTCGTTGTAGATTACCCTGCAAGAATATGCATATATCATCAAATGAAAATTTCAGAATTTATTATCTTTAGTTGTTGAAAACATGCTGCTTTTGCTGCAGCTGGTGATAAGGAATATTATGTGGATACATATTATATAACCAGTTTAATGCTTATTAAAATATATAGACTCCCTTTGGATAATGTCTATGTTCAACCACTTATTTGTGACAGTCAATTAACTAGGTTCAAGTCACATACATGATAGATTAATTGACATACAAACTCTGTTCTACTCAGCCACTAATTATCAATGGGGAGCTTGTCAGTCTGTGACCACAAGCTTCTATAAACGTGACAACAGTGTGATATGCGAGTCAAACCCTTACTTTTCCCTCACACGTGATCCGACATTTGGTGCTGTTCATAAGCAAATGGTAAAACAGAGTAATCTATTGGGAAAATTATACATGTGTAAAGTATTAGAGTGTTCAATCACAGAGTAATGTTTATTAATCTTTACATGCTACAAAGACCCATATATCTCTTAAATTTAGTGTTTGAGTAAGACAAAAATTGTTAAATTAAGAACATGTCCCAAGTGTTTGTTAATAAGACCTTTACCTACACATTCATTTATTTTGCCAAAAAGTCACCATGAATATTAAATGGGGATATTTTAAATTAACTATAACATTTCTTGTCTTATTTTAATAAAGTGCAAAACTGTATGCAATGGTAGACTCGCAAGATATATACATCTCAAATGGATGGGCAAATAGTGATGACACAAGTAGATCGACATATGTGCATTCAAATACAGTGGTGAGATTATTCAGATTAACCAGTAAACCACAGAGGAAGGTTAACCAATAAAACCCCCTGAGGAAGGTTAACCAGTAAACCACTGAGGAAGGTTAACCGGTAAACTACTGAGGAAGGTTAACCGGTAAACCACTGAGGAAGGTTAACCGGTAAACTACTGAAGAAGCTTAACCAGTAAAACACTGAGGAAGGTTAACCAGTAAACCACTGAGGACGGTAAACCAGTAAACCACTGAGGAAGGTAAACAGTAAACCACTGAGGAAGGTTAACCGGTAAACCACTGAGGAAGGTTAACCGGTAAACCACTGAGGAAGGTTAACCGGTAAACCACTGAGGAAGGTTAACCAGAAAACCCACTGAGGAAGGTTAACCAGTTAATTATGTTCTAGCCTTTGCCATCCCTAATTTCAAGAATAGACAGTGAATTTTAAGCCAGTCATATGTTACAAACAAGAATGAATGATTTACATTTAACCAGCCATATGTTACAAACAAGAATGCATGATTTACATTTAACCAGTCATGTTAAAAACAAAAATGCATGATTTACATTTAACCAGCCATTTATTACAAACAAGAATAAACGACTTACATTTAACCATCCATGTTATATATGGCCAGCAATATATTTAAAAGTATTTTCTTTATTTTAACATTTTTGTTCTTGTATTATTATTTGATATGTTTGCCCATCTAGTCGTACAGTTCAAGCAAAATTTGTTCCTGACTTTTACTTAGGTAATAAATAGTCAGTGCTGTTAATTGATCGATGACTATTAATATCTGTGCTATATATTTATGAAGGACAACAATTTGCCCTGTTTTCACAAGTTCAATTATATTTGCTGGAAGGAAAGACACAAATTCCAATGGAATGTATTCAGTTTTGTTGCATCATTTATGTTCATGTTAATGTATCATGTGGCACACATACAAGATGCTTATTTTTTGTCTCTAACAGGCGTATATATATTTATTTTGTATATTATGTTTCACTAATCTATATGATTGATCAAAACAAGGTAATAATCAGTATACAGCATTGACAATGTTTACAAAATATATAAGTGTGCATAACAATATGTGCGTCCCTGATCTAGGGGTAATGGCAATGAACAGATCTGAGGTTCTCGGTTTAGAACTTAACGGACTGTGTCTTGTTTTTATTTATTTGTTACTTGGCACCGGTCATGTGATTTTTGTCCTGGCTAATACTTTTTAAAAGTTGTTATTACCTGAGTCTTTGATGTACCCAGAAACTGGGCAGTCATACAATAAGTCATACAATAAGTTAACAGAAATAGAAATTGAAAAGTCAAGTGGGATGAAAATAGGTTAAAAGAACATCTTCCGTAATCAACTTTATAAAATATGTTTAAATTAAATTAGTACAGGTTTCTGATCCTATTATATAAAGATGGAAGGAGGGAACTAGGGACAAAGAGAATCTGTATCTATCTACAGATAGATGGATAAAATAAGAAATGCTATAAGTATTTTGACTGGAGATAGAAAAATTGTATAATACTGTGAAGGTGTATGGAACGTGTGAATTAAAAACAAGGTTACAAGTCCTGATTTTCCTTTTATTATCATTATTAACATCATATTAAAATTGTACATGTTCCTGTATTTAATTTTTTGCTGATTGCCATGCACCTGTGTAAGCAGTAATTGCATAATATTGTGACTAAGTACATTAAAAATAGGGTTTTTGTGCTATATATTGATGTTGTTCTATATGTTATTCTGACAAAACTGTTATGTGTAATGTAAAATGTCTTTAAGATGATTATGCATTCATACACCATATTTATGTGCTTCACTAGTTTCATTTTATAAATAGTTAATTTTTGCTATTCTCCTTCCTTCACTGTATTGTAAACTACAGATCAGTTTGTGACAGAAAAATAGTTTGACTAAACTTGTACGTTTGATTAAAATGATACAAATCTGTGTGGTAATTGTATATATCATAATACTTATTGTTGTGGTCTGCTCATTAAGATTTTGGACTCCAGAGCGGAGTGTCACAGGCTCGATCCATGAAATATTAGTCCTTTAATTTGACTTATTGCTGCACATTGCTTTAGCAGCTGGCTAGGTAAGTTCTGGTTCTAACTAGGAGCTTGACAGTCGAGAGGGAATATTAGCTAAAGGACCTTTCCTCAATTGACTCTAAACAAGTAGGCTTAAAATTAACTGTATACTAATTATAAACATACATACAGTGTTCATCTACAACATGTAGTAAAAATGTCACACTCTTAATATTTTACAATCTAGATATTGTAAACATTTGTATGTCACTATTTTGTTATATATTGTACTAATTTGTGTTTGTGATTTTGCATTATGCTTTCTTCATGTAGTATATATGTGTGTGTGTGTGTGTGTGTGTGTGTGGCATTGATGTAATAATATGATTTATATCGGCTTTTATTAATATAATGACTATGCATAAGCCTGTGTCTGCTGGGGTTGTAAACATTTTAATTAAAATGCTCATAAATTTGATTTAAAAAAAAACAACAGGCAAAGGCAAAGAGACAAACTGCTTACAAAAGCTGAAATTAGCGTAGATCATGATCCGCCATCACTAGAAGCAGGCAAATACAGAGCTAGATTATTATTATCGACATTCGTGCTTGGCAGGCTAAAATTTAATTCGTTGCTTTCTTGGAGAGGTGAGTCCAAACTAAAATGCTTAAATGCTCTTTAAATATGATTGACACGCCAGAAAGATTGTTTTCTTAATGCAACATATTTTTACTTTATGCAATATTCATGTATTTTTGTGTAGTTCATTGTGTCAAGTTCAGAGAGTAGTAAAGCTACACCAGGATTTTTCAGCTCTCACTGGGATCTCTCGGCTCTGTCTGGAAGCTCTCAGATCCACTGGGATCTCTAAGATCTCGACGGGATCTCTCAGCTCTCACTGGAAGCTCTCGGGTTCACTGGGATCTCTCAGATCCACTGGGATCTCTCAGATCTCACCGGGTTCTCTCAGCTCTCACTGGAAGCTCTTAGATCCACTGGGATCTCTCAGCTCTCACTGGAATCTCTCAGGTCCACTGGGATCTCTCAGATCCACTGAGATCTCTTAGATCCACTGTGATCCTCAGATCCACTGGAAGCTCTCAGCTCTCACTGGAAGCTCTCAGATCCACTTGGATCTCTCAGATCGATTGGGATCTCTCAGATCCACTGGGATCTCTCACATCCACTGGGATCTCTCAGCTCTCACTGGGATCTCTCAGATCCACTGGGATCTCAGCTCTCGCTGGAAGCTCTCAGATCCACTGGAATCTTTCAGATCCACTAGAATTTCCCAGATTCCTGGGATCTCTCAGCTCTCACTGGGATCTCTCAGCTCTCACTGGGATCTCTAAGCTCTCACTTGAATCTCTCAGATCCACTGGGATCTCTCAGATCCACTGGGATCTCAGATCCACTGGGATCTCTTAGCTCTCACTGGAAGCTCTCAGCTCTCACTGGAAGCTCTCAGATCCACTGGAATCTTTCAGATCCACTGGAATCTCAGATCCACTGGGACCTCTCAGATCCAATGGGACCTCTCAGCTCTCACAAGAATATCTCAGATCAACTGGGATCTCAGATCCACTGGGATCTCTTAGCTCTCACTGGAAGCTCTCAGCTCTCACTGGAAGCTCTCAGCTCTCACTGGAAGCTCTCACATCCACTGGAAGCTCTCACATCCACTCGGATCTCTCAGATCCACTGGTATCTCTCAGATCCACTGGTATCTCTCAGCTCTCAAGGAGATCTCTCAGATCCACTGGAATCTCAGATCCACTGGGATCTCTTAGCTCTCACTGGAAGCTCTCAGCTCTCTCTGGAAGCTCTCAGCTCTCACTGGAAGCTCTCAGATCCACTGGGATCTCTCAGATCCACTGATATCTCTCAGAACCACTGGGATCTCTCAGATCTCTGAGTGATCCCAGTGGATCTGAAAGCTTCCAGTGGATCTGAGAGATCTCTCACTGGTATCTCTCAGAACCACTTAGATCTTTCAGAACCACTGGGACCTCTCAGCTCTCACTGGAATCTCTCAGATCCACTGGTATCTCTCAGATCCACTGGTATCTCTCAGAACCACTGGGACCTCTCAGCTCTCACTGGAATCTCTCAGATCCACTGGGATCTCTCAGCTTTCAAGGGGATCTCTCAGCTCTCACTGGGATCTCTCAGCTCTCAAGGGGATCTCTCAGATCAGGATCTGTACTATTTGCTACTAAGTCACATTAGTTTTATGTTCAATTACCTTTGTAATTGAAAACAACTAAGAATAACTCTGGCTTCATTGAAAATATAACAATTTTAAAATTTAATGGTAAACTATTATTCAGAACTTTTTCGTTTATTTGCAAGCATACTCTCATCTGTAAAAGCTTATTTAAACAATGTTTAAATCCACAATCTTAGAGATAAATTAGAGGATATAGTTTCACTATTACTTAAAACAAACAAAAAACAGGGTGTAGAATTATATTAGATTATAAGTAGAAATAGTATGGTGAAAAAACAGTTTACAGCCAAAATGGTTAAAATAACTAAATGGTTAAAGGAATTAGATGTTAAAGGTAGAGATATTTGAGAATTATTTAAGTTACCTTTTAAGTGCCATCCAAGTACATTTTTACAGTGGTTCCAAAGAAGAGTAAGTCACAGAATTTTAGGTACTAATACTCTCCTAAAATGATGAATATAAAATAACAATTTATGCTCTCTCTGCCACCAAGAAGAAGACACAATCTCTCACCTCTTCTATAAATGTAATATTGTGAAGACTTTTGGGCATGAATTAATTACACTTATCAATACTCATTGTCCTAGCTTAAATATTCAAATGTCAAAGACGGACTTTATTTTTGGAAACAGATATTTCCATAATGTTATCAACTTGATATTCACACTAGCTAAATATTATATATTTAAGACTAAAGAAAAAAGCCAACATCCCAATGTGGGAGTATTTAGAGGATATATAATAAATCAATACAAAGCTGATCAATACATTGCTTATGAAAATATGAACCAGAAAACAAATGATAAATATTGGAGACCATAATGATATTATGATATAGGATAACATATAATCTACCCATTTGACTGATAAGACAAATTTTGATCTTGATCTAAGTATAATCTGCAAGTATTCTGTTTAACACCTTTATAATTCTTATCTACAGACCTCAACTTGTAAATATAGACCGCTTTCATGACCAGATTAAAGTAGCTCAGTTTTGCTTACGTTTTGTAAAATAGTTACATTCTACAACACCCACTACATATTATTTTCTTTATCTAAGTTCTTTACTTTGCTGTTGTTTCTGTTGACTTAGCAAATTTTGATTTTGATTTCATTGTGCCAAAGGTGGTAAAAATATAAATTCTGAACTGGACAGTTCTGGCTTTTGAATGTTTTAGTTTTCATGGTTCTGTTTGTAATGATATTTTGCACAGTTTGGTAAATAGTATACACATACTTAGACCTTGTCTTATGACAAGACTGCTGTTGTTCTTTATATTAACTTTATTGCAGTAGAATCTCATTTTGTTTGATGTTAGACTGGGTAATGGTGTTCATTGTTGTCTTCATTACATGATGTATGATCCAATTATGCCTCACTTGTCAAATCCTGTTAAAAAGTTAAAAGTGCCTGTAACCGGCTTGCTTTTGAATCTGATCTTATTCTTGATTACTTCAGCTATCAGTGTTAAGTACATCATAATTTTGATTCTGGCAAAGTTTGGTAAAGTAAATACCTACAACATGTTATCTGCCAATTAATTATTGAGTATTTTTTATATTACTTTTTCACGTTTAATGTGAAGTGGTATTAATTTGGTTTCCAATTTTGGTAATAAGAAGAAACACTTATAATAACTATGTTATGCATAACAGTTCTTTTGATAACCTTTCCAGTTGTACTTGCTTAGCAGACACTTATAAATGAATGCAGTATTGTCCTGTTTAAACAAAAGAACTTTGAGACATTCAAAAGAATTAAACAATATCCAAATATACTTCTCTAAGCTTGATCTCTTGTATTTTTCTTTTATTTTTGTTATTTTTATACTGTTATATATCTACCTATTTAAAAAAAATTGTGACTAAAGAAGAAAAAATATTCTAAAGCACTTTCTTAAAGAACTTTTTGATAAAAATTATTAGTCTAAGTCCTTTTTGTTAGATAAAGGAAAAAAGGTTAAAACTGGACTTTATTAAGGCAAAATGCTTATGTGTTATAAATATCCTGAGAATGATAGTATACACATATGTAGATAATGTAATAGGACTTGTATGTCGTTTGTTGGTTAGATGTTGAAAACTTGTATGTATGTGCTTTATATGTTTTGAAATGAAATAATACAAAAAAAAAAACTTATTCAGGATCAATATTTCTTAAGTATCTTAAAAGAAAGTTTTCCCTCAACTTTAGGTTTTTCCACTGTAATTGGGCGGATTTCCCTTTTTTATTAGTGAAAACATTAGTAATATTCACAAAACATCTGATCATTACTATCCTTCCGTCTCGTTTTATTATTTTCTCTGATATAGGTGGGTAAAAGGATGCAGATGAAATGAAAATGCATTTTACGGAATGAAAAAGAATGCAATTTACCTTTATGTTAATCGTATTGTCACACATTCGTGTGGTAATGTGTTGTTTTAAAATTCATACCTACGTTTAAATGCATAGTAAATTCAACACGGCGATGATAACAGCGTGGTAATCTGGTCGCAAGAATCAGTTATGATTTCAAAGTGCTCCTGGCGAAGAATAACACGTTATTGCAATTCACATTTGTTGTCCCGTTTTGAAAAGTAGACACAGAACAGTACATTGCCTGATTAGCAACGGTGGTAGAAAACACCATTTACTTACATAAAACAATCACATCACCATGAAGTGGTATAAAACGCGGTTAACAGTGTAAAAATGCTTGTATAAAATACAAATTTAATTTGGTCGGATTTTGAACTCACAAACAATATTGGGGGGAACGGTTTGGAATATATATATACACATATATATCAATTTTTTTAATCGATATACATATGTAGAAAAACAAAAAAGAACATTCTGTACCTTTTCCGTTTTTCTAACTTCATTATAGAAAAACAAAAATGAAAAAAGAAAGACGGTATATACACGGACCCAAGCGATCGCAGCGCCACTCGTTTTCCGTTTTGTGAAACGGTTAGAGTTCTCCTTTTTTTAATCAACCTGTTTACGTTAGGAAAACGGTTTCTTTTTTTTTAGGTACATGTTTACGTTAGGAAAACGGTTTGGAATACATATATTTATGTTGTTTTTGTTGTTGTTTTTAAATCGATAGAGAAAAACAAAAAAGAAAATTCTGTACCTTTTCCGTTTTTCTTACTAGAAAAAATAAATAAAGAAAAGACGGAATATACACGGACCGAGCCATATCACTAGACAAAGTTGTCGCTTGCTGTCTTGTATCCGAGCTGTGTAACCATAGACATAAAGTAACGGGACCGCCTCCTCAAGGTGCGCGAATATCTTTCAATTTCGCAGCGCCATCACCGGGAGTCATAGAAAGACTTCCGGTCGGGGTTTCGCATACAAAACAATAGCATACAGCTGACAAATAAAACAGAGATTTGAAGAAAAACGGCCACGGATAATGAATCTTGAAAATGGTTTTAAGGTATATATCTTCTTTGTATGTGTATTCATTGCCTGCTTTTAGTTTTCCATGAATCGGCAGGAAACATATCGTAACCACGTGTAAACAAAGATCCCGAATTCTGAATGAATCATAGACATAGTCCCATTTAGACCCTATTTTTGCTGCCTTTTTTCATAAATACTTCCATAGCTAATATATAACTGGTGGTATTTATTATGGCTTGTATTTGCACTTACAGGCAACAAACAGGCCACACTAATAAGTGCATATGCACCAACTATGACCAATCCTGATGACATCAAGGACAAATTTTATGAAGAACTTAACACACTCATTACCAGTGTGCCAAAAGATGACAAACTACTTATTTTAGGCGACTTCAATGCGAGAGTTGGTGTTGATCATCAAGCATGGGAGGGAATCATTGGCAAGCAAAGCATTGGAAAATGTAATAGCAATGGCATACTTCTGCTACAAACATGTAGCACTCATGACCTGGCCATCACGAACACTATGTTTCGTCTCACAAACCGCCAGAAAACAACTTGGATGCATCCAAGGTCTAAGCATTGGCACATGCTGGACTATGTAATCACACGAAAATCTGACCGTCAAGATGTCTGCCTTACTAAAGCTATGTGTGGTGCTGAATGCTGGACAGACCATCGTCTAGTCATCTCCAAGCTTAAGCTGCGAATCAAACCAAAACGTCGTCCTCAAGGAAAGAAAGCACCCAAACGTCTAAACACATCAAAGCTGAAAGACAAAGATATAAAAGAGAACCTTATTGATGACTTAACCAATGAACTTGAAGACCTCCAATTTGGCCAAACATCTGTTGAGAAAGAGTGGGCAATGTTGAGAGACAAGGTATATGATATCTCACATAGACATCTAGGTCCAGCTTCTCGTAAGCACCAAGACTGGTTTGATGATAATGACAAAGAAATTGGATCCCTCCTAGAACGTAAAAAACAACTCTTTCTTGCATATCAGCTCGATCCAAAATCTACATCAAAGAAGACTCTGTTTAACAACATTCGTAGGGAGATCCAAGGTCGCCTTAGGATCATGCAGAACCAGTGGTTAAGCGCCAGAGCTGATGAAATCCAGCATTTTGCAGACATTAAAGACATGAAGAAGTTCTATGATGCCCTGAAAGCCATATATGGTTCTCAACCATCAGGCACTGCTTCACTGTTGGCAGCAGATGGGTCTACACTTATCACAGAACGGGAATCCATCCTCATCAGATGGGCCGAACATTTTGAATCGGTACTCAACCGTCCGTCTTTCATCAACCAGGCTGCTATCGACCGACTACCACAAACTGAAATCAACGACGACCTAGACCATTCGCCCACTATTATTGAAGTGGAGAAAGCTATCAAGCAACTATCACAGGGCAAGTCACCAAGCACTGATGCTATACCAGCAGAGATATACAAGGCAGGAGGTGACACACTCACCCAGAAGCTTACTGATCTGTTCCAGTCATTCTGGAGTAAAGGTACGCTTCCACAAGATTTCAAAGATGCATCTATCATCCATCTATACAAGGGGAAGGGAAATAGACAATCATGCGACAATCACAGAGGTATCTCATTGTTGTCCATTGCCGGCAAGATCTTTGCAAGAGTCCTCCTAAACAGACTGATCAAACACTTGGAACAAGGTCACCTTCCAGAAAGTCAGTGTGGTTTTCGTGCTGGTAGGGGCACTGTGGATATGATATTTGCAGCCCGCCAAATCCAAGAAAAATGCCAAGAGCAACATCAAGACCTCTTTACAACATTTGTTGATCTAACAAAAGCTTTTGACACTGTCAGTCGTGATGGCCTTTGGAAGATTATGGCCAAATTTGGATGTCCTCCTGCCTTCATTTCAATGATCACACAACTCCATGAGGGAATGACAGCTCATGTAAATGACAATGGTGAAATATCAAGAGATTTTCCAGTCAATAATGGTGTAAAGCAGGGTTGTGTCCTTGCTCCAACCCTATTCTCCATTATGTTCTCTGCAATGCTCACGGATGCGTTCTCCCAGGATGATGAAGGAGTAGAGATTCGTTACAGAACTGATGGTAAACTGTTCAATTCTCGACGCCTGAAAGCTACTACCAAGGTTCATGTTAAGACATTAAGAGATCTCTTGTTTGCTGATGACTGTGCACTCAATACTCATACAGAGGAGCAGATGCAACTGACAATGGATAAGTTCGCTACAGCATGTGACAATTTTGGCCTTACTATAAGTACCAAGAAAACAGAAGTCATGCACCAGCCAGCACCTGGAAAGCCCTACACTGAGCCCCTCATCAAAGTGAAAGGTACTACACTTCAGACAGTAGACAAGTTCACCTACCTTGGAAGCACACTGTCCAGATGTGTACATATAGATGATGAGGTGAACTGCAGAATCGCCAAGGCCTGTGCAGCGTTTGGTAGACTAAGGTCAAGTGTATGGGAAAGAAGAGGCATATCAACAGAAACTAAGCTAAAGGTGTACAAAGCTGTTGTACTAACAACCCTTCTATACGCTTGTGAATCTTGGACTGTGTATAGTAGACATGCACGCAAGCTTAACCACTTCCATACAACATGCCTCCGTAAACTACTTGGCATCAGATGGCAAGACAAGATACCAGACACAGAGGTTCTAGATAGAGCGAAGCTCCCTTCAATCAACACCACTCTGAAGAGATACCAAGCACGATGGGCTGGTCATGTTTGCCGCATGTCTGATGAGCGAATACCAAAACAACTCCTTTATGGTGAACTAACAAGAGGCAAGAGATCAGTTGGGGGTCAGAAAAAGAGATACAAAGACAGCCTGAAGCAGTCATTCAAACAACTAGACATTGACACAGATAGCTGGGAAATACTAGCAACTGACAGGTCTGAATGGCGCAGCATGGTAACATCAGGAGCAAAGAAAGCTGAAAACGTGCTCATGGAATCTAAAAAAGAGAAGCGTGTGCAGCGTAAGAATCGAGCCACATTAAATACAACAACAACCGACTTCAGGTGTCAAACCTGCGGTCGATACTTCCATGCCTGGATTGGACTCACAAGCCATCTCCGGACACACAGAAACCAACCAATAGCGAGTGACTGATGATCAACGTGGTCTTCATCGAAATCGATGGACGAACATTATTATTATTGGCAAAAACTGCACGAAGAAAGACATAAAATAAAACTAATTATTTATTAAAATAAGTCGTTGCATGGAGACAAAGGAGGAAGACTGCGCAAAGACTGATGGTGGAAAGGATTAAGCGTGTAAGGGATCTCAAACTGGAGAGAAAAAAGAACCACAATCAACTATCAATATTTGAACACAAGTATAATAAGATTATACTGTTTCCTATGGAGTATGCACTTAATTGTCTTTTTATATTAATTTTAGGAATTAGCAGTGATGAATCCCCTGACCCAGAGACATCTCTGCCTGGCCTGTTGCTCTGAGACGTTCAGTTAGTACAGGGGAACATCTTGCAGCCAGAATTCTTCCAGACAATATTAAAAATTACTATTGAGTTGTAAGATGTCAACATATTTATTTTTTTATTATAACAAAACATTTTGAAAAATAGACCACATAAAACAACTAACAGCATTGAAGGTGTGGACTTTTTGGTGTGTGTTTATTTTTTAAACATATCCTACAGTATTGACAGACAGAGTTTATTACCTACTGCTGACATACATAATAAATATTTTTTAAAGATTTTATGTAAATTTAAATTTGACAGTAGAATATGTCTAGATCACTTTGGACACTTTGGAAACCTTTTTCAAATCATTAGTAAGTGCTGTTGACACTTGACTTGTTTACACTATGGTTGGCTGTTCTTGTTTTTTGTAGGCCACAAGCTTAAAACCAAAGCATAGAATTTAAGTCTAGTTAGTGAACTAAAATATAATAGATATATTTGAAAATTCATTTAAAAATTGTAAAGAAACATTGTATCACTGAAATTACCAAGAGTATTGATAAAAAGACGAACAATACTGTTTTACAAGTAGAAATAAGCGACATAGTCAATTTAACGCACATTCACGGAAATCTCTCTCCCTGGCACCCCAGACTCCCTCTCTGGGAGCCCAAGTCTCACTCTTTGGGACCAAGGAAAGATCACATATAGCTTTAACATTTCATGTCAGGGGAACCCTCGTTTACATATTTTAGTACAGTAATTATATATTGAGTAAATGTAGAAACCTGGTTGTCTGAATTGTTTATGTATGTTTGATGCAGTAATTTAGGTTTATTTTACAGAACGTTTCTCTATAGTTGTATGTTGTTTTGACAATATAAACATGTCAAAGTTCAGAGTTAAACTAGTTACAACAATACATGTATGTTTTAAGTATTAAGAAATAAATAAATAAAAATATATAGTTTTAGTTAGAAAAACAAATAAAGCTTATTCCCAGTCAATACAGAAAAACCCTAAAAAACGTGTGGATTTTGTGTGCTGTTTTATCTCTAAAGGGGCCTCGGTTCCAACGAATATTCATACTGTTAATTTGCCAGTCGGTAACCCGCAAATTTTAAATAAAATATGTACTTCCGGTTAAGGTGGATCAATTTATTACTGCGCTTAGGTTTTCAAGATTTTTGTTTTCTTTTAATTCTACATTGTTTAGGCGTTCTTATGACACTCAAAAGATTAAGATTACCTTTAAAATATGAAAACAGACATCAAAACACAGCAACAGACTATCACTGTTAAGAGAAAAAGGCCATGCCACAAGTTTTACTTCCGGTCGGTATTTAGTGTAACCACGCCTATAAACTTATTGATAACGGGTATTAGAAAGCTATAATTCTGATCACATCGGCAGTTTCCGCCTTTTTCGTAAAGTTCAGGATTAGCCAAGGTGTTCAGAGCGGTAAGCTACAGGTAAGAGCCTCTGTGCTTTTTGCGCTGATTAAGCTTTCACTAGCTGTACTGTTCTATTTCCCAAAATGCATTCCATATTTACAAGTATGGAATTACACATCTATGCAGGCAAGCCTATGTTTAAATGCATTTGGTCTGCTTTTTGACAAAACGGCAGACTTACTGTGATTTGGTCCATTAAAAACAATATTATAAAAACGCACTTGATTAATCAATATGTTTCTCCCTTCCTGAATACAACTCTATAAAGGTGGTATTCGACATTTTGGAAAAAAATCTCAACCAAACAAGTCAAAGGTACCTGAAAATATCTTGCAAAATGTTGTTCGTTGATGCCATATATCTGTGTGAACAGTCAAGGATAAATCCCTAATTGTCATTGCAAACAGGTGTTTCCTATCCAGGCTTCGCTGCAGGGATAGCTATTTTTAAACTAAGAAAACCACGTGATCACATACTTTTATATAACTATCCGGGTAATCCGCTCTGACGTCGATAGATATTTTTCAGCAGAGACCACAATTGCACAATTGCGCATTTATAAAGTTGGAAAGACTGGAAATTTAGAGTGTGTTTTTTGTTTGTTCGCAGTAAGTGCAGTCTAACAATAAAGGTAGTGTTCAAACCATCTTTATAACGAATAAGGTATAGTTGTTAAGAACATGGTAACATGTTTCGCAATCCTGTTCACCAGTTGTCGCAACCACAATCGTTACAGTTCATGTTGAAATATCTACAGGGTTGTCTTTTTAAACCGGAAAATAAAATTAAAGGAAAATATTTTTCCCATTAAAAACTAAAGCATATAAATGTACAAAGAAATGCACTTCTATAAGTTTCAGACATGATTTTTTAAGGATAATCTTATACAGAAGTTTAAAATGAACAGTTACTATTTATCACAATGAAAACCGAAAGTAGAACAAGATTTTCTGACAGCTGCAACTGACGTGCTGATTTTCGAATTAGCCATCTATTTACCAGGAAAATAACCGTAAAATGCGTGCGTCGTGTCTGGGTTAACACTACAATCTGAACGATTATAATCAAGAAATAGTGTCCCCGCCACTCTTTTTTGGTAAAACCCTATAATTTCACAGCCTAGTACCCCCATTAACACGAGATTAAAGCGTTTTTTTCATAAATGTTAACACAGCTTTCAGCCTTCCATCTATTGTTTTAGTTTACACCTAAAGTTTTTTATAACTCTCGGTGATGGCGCTGCGACGGATTCAACCTATTTATATTCCAACGTTGATTGTTATTGTTTGTATTTGAACATTTACGCGCGTGCGCAGTAGCAGGTTGGCAAAAATAGTAAACTAAACAATGTCGACAAGAAATCACCTAATTCAGAGCAGAAAAGTAGTTTTTCCGAGCACTTCCTTGCATTGTCGCAGCAAGACAAGGAACGGTATGTCGATAAACTAACAGTTGAAGGTCAGAGAATCCCCGATCCCTACACAATACCAGATTAATTTTGGGAGAACAACCGTTGCAAATGGCCAAACATTGAATATGGCGACGTATGGAGCTATCTTGTGCACACACCCGGACTTTACACACAGGAAGCAATGAAGGCATACAAGTCCCTCGAAGGATATAACTTTTTTTTGTATCTGGACATGTACAACCAGTTCTCAACCATGATATACAGGACACTCCGGTGTGTATATTGACAGCCAAATTATTCCATCTCAGAAAGTGTCTGACAAGAAACAGTGGCATCATCCATGGCTGACGGTCAACAAAAGAGGTGGTTATATTGTTGCAGCCCACTGCAGCTGTAAAGCAATGTAAATATTTATGCACATTTTTTGTCATTTTATTTCCATGGTCGATTCAGTACTCCAAACCAATTATTTCACTTGTTATGGCGACACTCATGGGAATGTTTTTGGTATATGCGCTTCATATCATAAAGTTAACTCAGCTGTGAAATTATGCGTCCAATTACATTTTGGGTGATAGTACTATAGATATATGCATTGGTCCTACACTGTAGTAATATCTTGACATAGTGTAGATATGTATGTCCCATATTCATCATATTGGTCTATATTTGAAAATAAGCAACAGTTACTGTTGTGGACAACACACATAAAACTCTTGATCTCTTTCTGTTTTCAGAGCTGGTGAGGCATGCAGTCACATTGCAGCAGTGCTTTTTAAGGTTGAAGCTGTCAAGCTTGGTCTCAACAATCCAGCAAAGACCAGTTTAGCAAATCAGTGGAACAAGTGCTATCGGGAAAAGGTAAAATAAAAGTTCGAACATTATTTCATTTGGATATTTAACAAAATAAAAGCTATTACTTCATAGTATAACAGCTATTTCAATGGTATTTCATATCAATTAAATAATATTAAATTGAAAAACCACATAATTTTAGAAAATGCTTGAAACTGGAGCACATTAAGTTTTTAAGTAGCTAATTGCTCGTCTGAGCCTTTATGTTAAATGTGCATATAAGATAATGATCCAGCATGATTAAAATTGCATTTGGTTATTGCTTATCATCTTCTAGGTTACAGCACAGCCCCTCAGTGAAATTAACTTCAGCCGGCCAGTACATGGTAAAGTGCAACGGAAACGAAAAGCATTGATTGAACCTCCTTCAGTGCTAACAGAGTTTGAAGAGGCAGAAGCTTCTGAAAAGAGTGTGTCCCGATGCCTGCATTCTAACCAAAGATGATTTAGATACTGACACAGCTTCTGATAATGAAGAAATACCACCGGTATTGCTATATTTTCTCATTGTTAAATTTTTTCTAAAAAAAAGATTTGGTCTGAAATACATTTCGAATGGAATTTTTATAAATTTGTTGCTTTTTGACATCATAGATTTCAGGATGTAGTTTGTAGTCATTACCTTGGAATCAAACGGCACTTTAAACCTTTACTCAAGCAGATGGCATGTGTGTGCGGGCTCATCTGGATCTACACTGGTCGTACATGCCATAAAACCTATATAAATGCAGATGGGTTAGATTAACATGTTAACAAGTTAAACTTTAGTTTGTTATTTCTGCAATGTAACACTTAGTTGACTTGTGCAAATATTAATATGAATGTTAGAGGTGAAAAGTATTTTGATGCTATATAACATCCTGTAAGTTGCAATACTTTTTCCTTTACACCACACACACTGAACATTGCTCTAGACAACATGGTCTAAATCATTTACATTACACACAATTTACATGAATGAAGTTACACAGTCAGGCTGATGCACAACATCATTACAGGTTCTGGTGAGGGAGCACAATATGCTGTGAAAGTCTAATAGCTGACGAACTGATGAAAAATGTGAAAACCTGTTAGAGAAGTTCAAGGTTACACCCGTACAAGCAAGCAAGCAACCTTGAAAAAAATGACCAGAGCACAAGCCGAAAGTGTACTTTGGAAAAGGCAAAAAGTTGGAAGGATAACAGCGTCCTTAGTGCATGAGATTAAGACTCTGAAGGATAGCACAGACCCGTCTAGGTGTGTAGCAAGTGTGATGCATTATTGTGAAAGGGACTTGGGCAATATTGAACATGTAAGTTACGGTTTGCGAAATGAAAAGAAGGCCAAAGAACTGTACTTTGATGTGGCTTCTAAGGAACATGAACAGTTTGTTTTACGTGACTGTGGCCTTGTTATTGACACCACATTTCCTCCGCCGACGTGCGACTGACCCCGTGTGGTCTGTTGAGGTCTGGCGCTCTGTTACTAGGCCAGCCAAACCCGTTTTCCATTACCTAATGGATGGACCTGGGCGAGGCTTTGTGCATGAGGAACTCCTAGTGGTGCCCCCAGACACCCAATTATACCCCCGGATGGTTTTATTAAGCGTTGAGGGCTGCGGCTCCTCTTCGATTGCACTCAAGAGAGGTCAGGCAGACATTGCCATAGATGTGGCCTCTGGAGTTGTCAACCGTTCCTCACCGAACTGCTGTGCGTGTTTTTGGGGCATAAACCCAGAGCAGCTCGATGTTGCATGTTGTACAACGGTTGTTTTGGGCCTCCTTAAGCTGCAGGATCTGGTTAACCTTGAGGTCGAACCTCATGAGACCCTTGGCTCGGTCCTGACGCTTATAGGCCATAAACTTCCTTTGGATCGCCTTGCGGAGTTGCTGCTCAGTGAGTTGCTTGACCTCGGAACCCTCCTTCGGGGGACAGACAACCCGTTCGAGTTGGCGCATGTACTCCATTTGAGACACCTCAAGGTAGGCCACATTGAACCACTGCAGAAAATCGTCAATGATCCATACTTTTTATTAGCTGAGGATTGTCAGGCCCTGGGAGGAGTGAACTGTGATGGAATACCCCAGACGACAGTCATCTGTCTGTATAGCAGGCTCTGCTGCCTCGACTGGGATGTCCAATACGTCGTTAAGAACTAGCTCTTCCTTTCGGTCTGCGCCTGGAATCGCCACCTGAATATTCTGCTTCCGACTGTCTTTTGGGTGGTAGAGAAGAGGTACAAAGGTGCCCCGAAAGCGCTCCTTGTGCCTATGGAATAGAAGCCCCTGTGCTTGGTCACGCACTTTTTGTCTCGAAGCCAGTATGAGATCGCTTCCATGCATCCACAAACCGATCCTATCCAAGGCAGCTGGGGAGCGCCCTTCGCATCTCTTAGCACTGGTCTTTGTCGGGTCGGAGACAGATTTTTCTTTTCAGATCCCTGACGGCGTGGTCCTTCGCTCTGTGATCGACCTCGACCTCCTTAAAGTGGTCCGCCTTCTGCCGCAGCCAGTTGTGCGGCATCTCTCCCGTGATTGGTGGCTGCGGCCCCAGATTGCCGCAGCAGACAACCTGGACGCCTTTTTGATCGAGAAAGGTCTCGAGGTTAGGCCTGGGCACGGTACAGACCTTATCCTAGATGCTCACCCTCGGGATGAACTTCTGTCCCATCCTATCTGGGGTCCATTCCGTTGGTCCGTTCCAGCATAAGAAGCTGTGATAGGTTTGGGCTTTTACACCCCGGCAAGACGATGGGTCAGAGAGAAGACCAAGGGTCTCTGACTCAGAAGATCTCGATGGCTCGAGTGGTTTTACCTTAGCCTCCACCGCCGTTGAGGTAGCTTATCTTTTAACTTGACGGTGGGTCATTATGACTTGGTACCGTGAAGGTCTTTAGCTTGTGCAATATATTCGGGCTTGGGGTGTATGCAGCTTGCTCTATTGGCATGTACAGTTGCTCGCCCTTGTCTCTCTACTGAGCTGGGGCAATGGGGGCAGGGCTTCTATTTTGAACAGGCAACTAAGGCACCAGTCCTCCCTGCAGTTGCATTTTGGGGGAGCAACAAACGCCCTGACCCCTTGCAGCTTGTGCAGGGCTACTTTCTTCACGTAGATGAAATCGGCTGGCACTCGGACAGCCTCGTCAGGCGTGAACTGGCGAAGCATCTCCAGGATGTTGACGTGGGCATGGGTCAGCATGCTGGCCCTTGGGGGGTCTTACTGCGGCAGGTGCTGTCGTAGTAGGACGTGGCCCAGCTGGCACCTTTCTGGGGCCCCGACCAGCGTGCTGCTTTGGCGGATATCGCGGACCAGGAAGTCAAACTCTCCAGGGTCTATTGCGAGCCTCCTGGTCAGCCTTTTTTTCCGCTGGCCTGGCTGTCCTGGGTAAATTTCCTGATAATACTACAGCCCAGATTTCGGTGTTCCGGGAGCCAACCTTCGTTTGCTTCTCGAAGGCGATGATAGCCTCTCGGACCTTGAGAGAAATCAGCAGGCCACTTTCCACAAGGTAAGTCAACAGGGACGTCAGGACCCTACCGTTTTCTGTGAAATGCTACCAAAACCAGGCAGGGATGACTGGACTTTTGGCGCAAACTTATACTCCTGGACCTCGGCGAAGCCTGTACCAATGTCTTCCTGGAGAGTGTCATTGATGGCCACACGGGTCAAGTTGTGGCCCGGATGCCCGAAAATTTGCAAATAAGGCTTGGCCTCACCGTGCCCCTGGAAGATTGCGGGGTAGCAGCCCTTCATGTCGATGGAACTTTCCCCATGTCTTAGCCCATCGAGTTCCAAAGCCCGCCGTGGCCGTGCTCCATGCAAGACTTCTCGATGTCCGGGAGGAGGCCGGCTTGGGTTGGCTTCCAGCTGTTGCGCTCTTTGGCCTTGATGCTGGCTGCATGGTTCTTGTCAAAGGCTCTCTCAGCTAGGGACTCATCCCCCAAGAATCTACACACTTTCTGCAGTCTTTTGTGGGCCTCCTGAGTTCGGTATATGCGGCCATCCGGGAGCACAAACTGGTCGATGCTGAGCTGCCTGTCTTGTCCTCCAAGCATCCAGACAGCTATCAGCTCTCCCTTGGTTGCTTGTTGAATGGCTTCCCAGACGTCGCCCTGCTACGTATGGACCTCTCTTGCAGCCGGGAAGTGGAGGTCTTTAGACCAGGCGTAGCCGTTATGGCAGATGAACTCTTCCGCCCGCCATAGACATTGCTTGCACTTGCCACTGTTATGTCCTCCCCAGCAATGTCCAGCAGGACAATCGCACTCTTGAGGATCTTTTTTAATTTTGCCAAATCTTCCACTGTAGCGCATGTTTTATAGACCCACTCTTTCCAGTTCTGTATTTTCAGGCGCCTTGCGGTTGTTAGTCCCTGACCTCTTAACGCACCTTCGAAGTGCTCTATCACACACTGAGCAATGCAGTTAAGGTCACCGTTCATTATTGGGGCTAAGTTGGCGGGGTCAGGGTCTTTGAGTGTATAGAGTCCATACACCACAGCGGTGACCAGATAGGCATTCTGATAAAACTCACTATCAACCCCAACAAGGGCGCAAGGCTTTGAGTCTCGGGAAAGCTCAACGACCACCTGCCCCTTTTTCCTCTCTGCACGGACTGGGTTGAATTTGTCTTCAACTGCCCAGTCATCATCGGCTCTCTCCCTCAAGAGCTTGATTGGCAGGAGGGGTGTGACCTCTGGAAGAGACGTGCGAAGCCGTGTTGCTCTTGTTTCTGTCATGCTGGCGTCTAGTGCCAGTCGGCCGGCTCTAACATACATACCTTCGGCGGTCTCAATGTCACCAATATCAAGGCGGTCCTCTGTACCCACCCTCCATGTGGAGAAGACCACGGCAGCGCCATCTACTTCCAATTCATCTTTGGCGTCATTCAGAATCTCAACCTACGAATCAGCTGGAAATTTCACCAGCAGAAGGTCCTGGTCATCCAGGTCGATAAACTGTTGACCATTAGAGTCGGCATTTCTGCAAGTAACTCTTCCATATAATTGTCCATAGTGCATAATGGATTATCCAAATACAACATATCCTTCTAATAGGGAATTCCGATGGTCGTCCAATGCATAAATTCCTTGGCAAAGGCTCTCTGCTGACGCAGGTAATGTTTTCACCCCTCCTTCTTATAGCCACAGGCCAGGCACAGCCCCAGGTCGTTTTTGACGCCTACCCCACAGAATTTCAAGGCCTCGTGCCGCCGCCTTTGGGAAATATCAAGATGTGAATTCTGCATTAGTCATTGAGGCAGGACCGGCCGCAGAGCTCTGTCTGTACCCTTCATAGTGTCGGTGTGTATGCTTTATACACACTAAATGGGAAGAAGGCTAATGGAGATCCCGACCAGGGGGCTAGATCGGATAATGAGACCTCACAGGGCCCGATCCGGTTGGTATGCTGGCCCCGCTCGACCCAAAAAGGTGGGACTAGCTGGTATGCTCGGCCCCAAATGTGGGGCTGAACCCCCCACCAGGGGGTTAGATCGGGTAATGCGCCCTCCCGGCCCCTATCTAGGTGGTATGTGCATCCCCCCCCCACACACACACACCCTGCTGCTTGATCCATTTTAGGATAAAAGTATTGACATAAGGTGCTCTATTAAATAATACCTACATATTACCCAGAATGCGTTGTTTTTGGCTAAATGTATGGACAGAATTTGCTTATGCAAATAATACCTAGTTATTATCCAGTATGTCATTTTAGTAAAAGGTATGGACAGAGTTTACTATAAATAAATTCCAATTACAAGCCATTTTAGGGTAAAGGTATGGACGAAGGATGCTCCTGTAGTTTATGGCTAGATGTTACCAAATATAGTATGCTAAAGGTATTGTTGGGGTCGATTCGTTCTTAAGTACGAAAGATCATAGCGCGTATTGTTTAAGTCAATGGGAGTTATCTGCCCTTGTAAGTTTTCTGTGCGAGGCATTTGCGATGCATGCATGTTGCGAGAAGAAGCCCCCAGGGAGGTAATTATATGCGATTATTGACACCATTGATAGAGATCATTTGCATTTACTATGTATCACCAGTGCATATTCATCATATTGCATTTGTCACTGTTTTTGAGTGTTGTTTAGCCTTTGAAATGTTGTGCGTGGATTGGCTCGATTTCCCGCCATTTCTTTAGCCTTTCTGCGATATTGTTAACGAATAAAGGCTTCAGTAATAAATCTCTCTGACTTTGCGAATGCCTCCCACGAGAGGTATTGATGTATGTCGCTCTAACAAAGTATGCCTAGTTATTACCAAATATTTGTCATTTTAGGCTAAATGTATGGACGGAGGTTGCTCTTAAAATATACCTAGATATTAGCCATTATGTATCAATTTAGGGTAAAAATACCTAGATAATTACCAAATATGAGCCACTTTAGTGTACAGATTTTTTTAGCATTCAAGAATCTTCTAAAGGGTTACTCCAATAAAATATTTACAACAGGTGATAAACCATTTGGAGGTTTATGCACAAGAAAGAAAGACCAAGAATATAACTAAATACTACACCATCTACTTACAAAAATGCAATTTAATGCAAAACAAGTTTACGCAGAGGTGTGCTTCAAAACACTTCTGTTACTACAAACCTTGATTTAGTTTTCAAAACTATAATTGCGATATTTCCAGCTGACAGCTTGTGGTAAATGTCGTTTTTTTACACGCCAGCATATACCGTATTTTCTTTCTACTAGTCGGTTGCTCGAACCAAAAAGGGAGGTTACTGAAACAGCCTAAAAAGGGGATAACTCCTTTGGCCGTTGCCTTTAGCCTTACCCCTTTTAGCCTTACTCGTTATGCGCTCGCTTGTAAACATAGACGGCTAACTATCTTTCGTTTCTTTTTCACAATTCTTCTTCACACACAAAAAGAGAAACAAAGTGAATTAAAATGATACATCAAATCATCAGAACTAATTTATATGTTGTAAATGAATTGTACTCGCTTAGATACAGTTGTTTGGGGTGTAGCGGATCTTAGGGTATTGCGGATCAGCCAAATCTGAGCTGGATATTTTTACAACTTTTGTAGATTTAAACCAAAAAAATAGCATAGCATTAGAAAAAGATATGTCCCGTTAGGTTTTCCATGGAGACATTTTCAGCCTAGCCGTTTGCAATAACCGAAAATGATGGCGTAACCAAACCGAGGTCACCTGAAGTTGACATTTCTTCGGAGATACACAAAAACGAAAGTGCAAATCAACAGCGAATTTTCCAGTAATATAGTGTTATTGATCAAACCAATGGCATCAGTTGATGGGGATATATGCCTTTATCACCACAAGAAATTGTTTGTTCTTTGGACGTGTGTTAATTGATGTGTGAGCTGAAAAGAGGACGCGAATATTTTAGGGTTTTACGGATCATTACATTAAGGGGACCGTCTCGTTAATGAACATGAATATGTCTGCCAAACATATCGCAAAGTTTTATCCCAACTTATAAACCCATTCTGTGTTATTCAATTAAGTTATTTCATTGATTTTTAGTCGGCGTGCACCTCTTCTTTCACTTCATCTTCCTCATTATTACAATGTAACAACAATGAAATTATGTTAGCTGTGTTCAACTCCGTTAGTATAAGCTGCTAACCATGATTACTACTATCATCATTCTCATCATATCACCATTGTAACAACTTATATAATCATCCAACCAACAATTTTTCAGTCATATGAAGACAGTATCAGCTTGAAATATATAAAGTGATATATACTGATGCATTCACTGTAATATCATTCCATGGATATATGACATGATATCACAACCTGTCTCATTAGTTATATCATTCCATGGATATATGACATGTCACCACAACCAGTCTCATTATCCTTACACTTGGTGTACCAGTCCTGGGATAACCTTTAAAATGAAGATATGATGTATCTATGTATGATAAATATGAAAGTCATGTAATGTAAAAAACTGTTTCTGATGGGTTTACTGTTTCCACATGTGGGTGGGGGGATATGTCTGTTTTGAGTTCGAACAATTTACACTTGCATATCAAAAAGTCATCCTCCTTTGCATCTTTTTTTAAATATATCATCATCATCAACATCATCATCTTTTTTTCCAAACAAAATGCTTAGACAACCACATAAAAAGGCTGTGTCATGAAATCAGATTAAATCTAGGTGTAAAAAATGCCAAAACCATCACAAAAAATATATTTCACCTGGGAAGACAGTGCGTGTCCGGAGAGCTATTTTGCACATAGAGAAAGACAATGTATCTATTGGAAAATCTACAGTTCTTAGCTGGTATTGTTCAAAGAGAAAAAAGGGCAACTCTGTTTACATATTCTCGGCCAAAATAGGAACAACTGTTTAATAAATAATCCTTTTGTTTGCCCATAGACATACAGATTTGTGACTTGGTTCCTGTCATGTGTTATGCCAAACAGATTCACTGCTTTATTTATCATTTACCATCCATTAAAGTCATACACCCAATATGCTGTGATAAATATTTATGATATATGAAGTAAACTGTTTACAAATAACACTGCATAAGGTATGCAGCCTCTTTTAGGAATGAAAAATAGATCTCAAAGGAACTATAATGTTTAATGTATGTTGAAATACATGGCCTTTCTTAGTGTTCAATTCTTCTTATTGTATTGTTATGCAATATTTACAAATGTTAATTAGTTAGATTGTGTTCACACATAATCTAGTCAGTGGCCTTTTGTGTACATTTTATATCATTTCATAGGAAATTGTTGAGGAAAGGTTTTGGTTTTCTTTTAATGTTTTGCATTTGTCTTTACATTTTTGTTAGACTTCATTCCATATTGATCATGCTGCAATAATGTTCAAAGAGGCATGGACACAGATTTTCTATTTAACATTTTTCAACATTTGCTCATTCACTGAAACTTTGATGAACCGCATTCAATCTTTACTGAAATATCATGACAGATTACTTATAAATATATGGATATACCTTCCATTAAAATATATTTATGCATCATCAAACTGCGCATGCATCACCGGTAAACTAGTGATTAGCCTATGAGTTGCGCACTATTCGAAAGTTTACATGCACATCTTCATTTTTGACCGTAGTGTTTAGCAACATACTTTGTGTTTTTTACGAAGCTAATACACGTTGTACTTGTATTATTTCAGGAATAATATAGCTTTTAATATGTTTATCACGTTTTCATTATTCTTTATAGAAGTTGCACATTAGAAGTTATGGATAATTTCTATACATATTTAGTCAACACCTTTCCTAATTGTACTGATATTGTAATTTCAGTTTTTTACCACATGAAGATCCATTAAACGTTGGAACACATATGGGTTTTTTGTTATCTGTGTGTTCAAGACACAACAGTACAAAAACCATCGGCACATCAGCTACATTGTATTTTGATTTGGACAAAGGGGATGAACAGTTACAACACCCACGTCACCTTCCATGCAACGCATTAGGGCATTGACTTCTAAAGCCATGGCTACTTACCAAGAAAAAGTTGAAAGATTTACGTCTTATCTATAAGATGCTAAGGTAATCCTAATAGATCTACTATCAACCAGAACAGACTGTCTACATTCGATGACACACCTGAACGGTACCACTCTTGGAAGGCTAGTTTCAAACAAGTGACGTCAGAAATGCATGCTAATGCTTCTGAAGAAATAGACTTGCTTTCAAAATGGCTCGGAAAAGAATCACGCATTCATGCTGTTAACCTTAAAACTGTTTACGTACAAAACAATCAGAGGGCTTGAAACACATCTGGCAAAGGCTTGATGAAAGATATGGATCTCCAGACTTAGTTGACAAAAAACCACCAAGAAATTGGACAATTTGCCACGACTAACACATGGTTCTACTTTAAAGTGGTATGACCTTGCGGACACATTGTCGGAAATTCAAGTGCCAAAATCAGATCCAGTTTACTTTGGCGCTTTAGCATACTTTGATTCATCTGTCGGGATTACTCGGAATGCACGACTGACGACTCGGAAGAAAGTGACGCAGAAGTGTTCGTTGAAAACGTCACAAAAAAAGCAGTTGATGCTTTCCAAGATCACGCTTGGATGTGGCGGGATCTGCGGAAACACCATCTGAACGCTTGGAGGTGGCGGGATCTGCGGAAACACCATCTGAACGCTTGGGGGTGGCGGGATCTGAGGAAACACCATCTGAACGCTTGGTGGTGGCGGCATCTGAGGAAACAACATCTGAACGCTTGGTGGTGGCGGCATCTGAGGAAACACCATCTGAACGCTTGGTGGTGGTGGGATCTGAGAAAAACCATCTGAACACTTGGAGGTGGCGGGATCTAAGGAAACACTGTCTGAACGCTTGGAGCCAGGAGGAACAGGCGATACACACTTACACACTCAGGAACCATTACTCAACTTCTCTCTGTCAGCACAGACTACACGTGGAGTTGTTACTTGTGTTGTGTGCAGAAAAACACGTCTTTACTATAGTAAGCTCAAACAAACTGATAGACAAAAACTTCTGGTTGCCAAAAATCTATCAGAGTATGATTTCACATGAGGATCCCCTGTGGTCCACCCGTCATACAAAAGGGGTATCATTATAAAAATGTGAACTGTGGTAACCCGGTAGAACTGAGTTTTTACTCATGCAAATTCATCAGTCCAAAGACATTTGTTGCCATTGCGGGGTAGAGGTTGGGAGGGGGGGGGGGAGATGATTTTAATTTGAAATCGAAGTTTAAGTCCGTCCTGCCAATGTGTCACTTTTTTTAAGTGACCTTGGCAAGGAAGCATTTGTCCAGAGGCCATATGGAAGAAAAAAATAAATGGGCACATTTAATATGTCAAACCAGTGTAAAATGAAACTATATTATATTTATTTTAAGTTTACATTTATATGTTGTCATTTTCCATATGTATATGTGTTGCTAGTATTACCTTTGATGCAGTGTTCTCACATTTGTAATTGCTAATGGTTGTACGGTAAAAAAAACTTAATGAAAAAAAAAAACGTTTTGCCTACCTACCTACCTACCTACCTACCTACCTACCTAAGCTAAATTTTGGAGACGTTAGCGGAAACAAACAACTTTTTTGCCTAGTAACCAAATACAGCAGCCACAGGTCATTCTGTGCATGCAGTAGTTGTTTTCTTTGGTGATACTGGTGTACTTTACACAACCATACTTTGTGTAGATGTTGCGCCGAAATAGTGAACGAGCATAGAGGAGACACATACCAGACAGCTGCTGGAAACAGTGTCCTTAATTTGAGGGAGCAGCCATATGATTTGAGAATGCTTCTTTTGAAAAAAAAAAGATATCATTATTCATAAGAAAAAAATCAAACATACCCGTTAACATATTTAAGTTGCATCATTGTGACAAATACGACGTTTCTGGTGCTTTGAGACGACCCCTATGTGACGTTTATCACGTGATCCGCCAGACCCTAAAGTGATCCGCAACTACCCAAACTGATGCCTATCAGAAACTGAAGCGTTTGGAAAGTAATATACGTCCGAGATTAAAATGGTTAGCTATTTCGGAAAGATGACATTTTTTTGCAATGTAAATGCATATTCTGTTATTTGAAAACACTTGTTTCTAATACGTATGCAGCGAAAATGTCGTTAGTGATCCGCTACACCCCAAACGACTGTATCAATTGTGATTGACTGAAAAAAACTCCGGGGACACATACTAGTAAACATTGGAGCTGGAGTCTGTCTGCATGCGAAGTTATGCAACACAAATAATGTTTATGTTTAATCACAAACATGTATTCTGTTTTGCAGTCTGGTAGACTGGAGATTGCACGCAGGTCGACCTAATCTCCACTTGTTAGCTTAGATAAAGGTCTTACTGTAATTTCTGATAGTTAAAATGTTGTACTGCTTAGAAATGTGGAACAGTTTGACTTGATTATTGTCTCACAACACAATGAAAAAGTAATTGCAAATTTATTGGTGGCAATATTTTTCTCTTGCATATTTCAAAATCTATCTACATAGAAAATAAAAGTTCAGTTATCACAATATATTAGGAAGGCTAAGGGGTCAGGTAATTTTGCAGACATAAAATAAACAAAATTATTGTTTCCTGCCGGCACAAATTTCGTTATTGTTTTTTGTTTATAAATAATTAGATTCTATATATGTATTTATGTACTGGATGATTAATTCTTATATAAATCAAAATCAAAATGTTCAAAATTAACTGATTCCACAACTTGTAATCTATTTCGACTGCATTTTATACGGATGAATTTCAAAACATCCATCATTCACTGTATGTGTTATGTCCGTTAATGTCTGTAAAAAATGGATCACTCTAAAAAACTTTGTGCTGTAGGGATTCCAAGTTGATTGGCTAGCCGTGTTACTTTATGATTCCTCTTTCCTTTAATTGACAGACCAATATGTCTTAATACAGTATTCAGGTCACCTTTTGTCATCTGCATGGTTTCCCTGAATGACAGTGGAAGGCATATCTGTATACATATAAAATGAAAATATATCATTAAATGTAAACAACAACTGTTAAACTGTCACTTTATGCAAACATTTTCTGTCTAGTTGGGGTGACCAAAAAATTAATTACTAATAATAACCCTATACTCCATATGTATGGGTTTTATCACGTGTGTGATCAGTGTAGAACAGGATAAGCCGGAACATCCATTAGGTTATTTCTGTAGAAGATGCATCCAGTGTAGATCAAGATCAGACAGCACCAACGTGTCAGCAGATCTGGATCTACGCCGGTCGCATAATGCAATAAAACATGTATATATTGAGTAAAGGGGAAGCCTGGATAATTTGAAATATATATTACTGCAAAGATCTCCAAATTTCTTCACATTAGTGAAAGAATTTTAAAAAATTCAAGCCTCTACTTTTGTCTTTTTCTACACGATTGGACCACAACTTGAAACAAGTGGTAAGTTTACTGCTGGGTGTAGTTAACTTGTTTATTTTCTTTAAGGATTGGTTTGCTTTGATAACATTGTCAGCTTTGTATTACAGCTAACTTTCAGATAAATGATAACACTTGTTTTCTAAATCAATGTCTTGCCATTGCGAGAGTAAGAAATAAGTTCATAACATGCGTTCAATTCAAACAGTGTAATCGTCGTCAGGTCAATCACGTCATCTTTGTTGCACCCAAATCGAGCACAATTTACAAGCGAGTTCTTTTTTTTTAAACGGTTACAACACAACTACATGTACTTACAAGTGAATTCTCTGCATCATCAGATCTCTTCCGTTTCTTAGGCATAACCTTTTTATTGCATGTGTATGTTGTCGAAAAATTACTGGAAATGTTGTGTTTACCTGTAGATTCAGCTGTCGTAAAGTCATGTTTAATAACCATTATTATCTCCCTTGGTAGAGTTATCGTTCGTTTTTCGTACAACTTCCGGTAGGCAAAATAACAAAACAAGATTGCGTCTGAGAACAATGAAATTGGTTATCTGTTCAAATTTTCAAAACTATCAGTGCGTAAACTTAAAGATAAAGAGGGGCACAAGCTTGTTATATGGACATTAAGTTGAATTAAATTGGACAATGAACAAAACTACATCAAACGCGAAGGAGAGTTGTTTGTAACGCCATTTGGAGAGAATCATCCAATTTTGGCAATCTACGACTATTATCATCATGTTGAAACCAAAATAAAGTGTAATTTAGTATATTTTCACAAGCCTATGATGATTATTTTCTTTTCTATGACAAAGTATATTGAATATCAATTCCTGTATTAGCAGCTGCAACAATATATTTTATACAACTCTTTAAACTCCAGATAAGAATTATAGTGATTAAGTAAAAACTCCACAAGATAATAACAAACACGGACGGGAATTTTAATGTTTTGTTTAAAATAATTGAATAAAACATAATTGTGTATTTTTAACCTTTATTTTTGAAACTGCTCGAATAGGGTCTACTGCATTTCCATAGTGAAGAGAGTGCGTTGTTGGGCTTTAACTCTGGTTAAATACAGAAACCAATCAAGGGTGTCATTTCATTGTACTACTGATTCAGCCATTAAAGATAACTTAGCCAGTCATTTTTTGTAAGAAAATATATTATCAAATAGATAACACAACTATAAAAAAATACGTCTAGAAGTGAAATATTTTAGCATTTTGTCTTTTTAAATGACTCAAATACACAGATACGCCCCTTATCTGAAGTCCTGTTCAAACAACAATGTATGATAAATACATTTATTAAGGTAATTGCGTCACTATATAGCCAGTAAATGTATGTTAATGCTGACATATCAACCCACAGGGATAGTTTGGAGATATTTAGATATATTGGTATATTGTGTTGTTGAACTAGAAAATGGGCTCAAAATAGAAAGCAGTGCAATTCTATGATTCTCCCACCCTAAAGAAAACACATTTAAAAATAGCATTGTTCTATACTACAGTGTGCTCATACAGCAGTTTTAGTTTTGCAGTTAAACTAAAACTACCCCTAAACAAAACAGTCGAGTCAATTTTTCTCCGGTCACTATAAGAGAACACCCCTTTAAGATCAGTTACCTCCCTTTTAAAATAGTAGTGTTATAGTTTAATTAGTTCAACTGAGTTACTTCCCTTGTTATAAAACCAATGCACATGGTCTTATATCATTGTTATGCAGAACTCGCAATATATGCCTAATAATTCGTAAGTTATCATTCATAACACTTTGTTTTAGATTAGTACATATTAGTATATATTAGTGTTATTACCTTGACTATATATAAACTTTCTCTAGCCATATATTATTGTTAAACAGCACTAAGTATTCCTTATTTCTATTTTCAAACCGTGTTCATTGTGATTAAACAATTACAAAGAGACCACGTTCTTATTTATGAACACGGTGAGGTCTGCCGATTAAGATACCTGCAGTACAATGTCCGTTACTTGGATGCGATTACAAGACAGATGACCTAGACAGCGCCATCGTAGCCGCATTGATATCAGCGCACTCACTGGTCCACACCAGTGCAGCAGCCAAGACTGAAAAGGTAAAACGACCAACGGTCACCTCAGCAGGGACAAGTGAGGAATGGAACTACTTCATGTCAAGATGGAAAGACTATGTCACTGCTACAAAGGTCATCGGTAAGGACAAGATTATTCAACTCCTTGAATGTTGTGATGATATCCTTCGGTGAGATTTACAGCGCTCTGCAGGGAACTCACTTATCGACAAAAGCGAAGAACACGTGCTGTCGGCTATTCGAACACTTGCTGTACGCGAAGAGAATCCAATGGTAGCCAGGGTCAACCTACACAACATGCGACAAGACCGAGATGAGACCGTAAGAAGCTTTGGAGCTCGTATTCGAGGACAAGCAGGCGTCTGCAAGTTCGTTGTTAAATGCCCATCATGTGACAGTGATGTCAATTACACCGACGCAATTCTCCGTGATGTTTTGGCAAAAGGGATTACAGATTCAGAGATACAGCTAGACCTACTTGGTGACAAAAATCAAAATATGACACTAGAAGAAGTCTTCAAATTTGTAGAAGCTAAGGAGTCTGGCAAACGTTCAGCATCAAAACTTTTAGACTCTCATGCTGTTGAATCCGTCAGTAGCACATACAAAAAGTCAAAAAGCGCTATCTCAATGCCTCTGGTTAATAAGACGCAAGATACATGCACATACTGTGGTAAGAAAGGTCACGGTCAGTGCGCTTCAGCTCGCATTCGTCGCATAGAATGCTCAGCATTTGGCCGTATCTGCAATCTATGCAACCGCTACAACCACCTTGAAAATGTATGTCGCAGCAAAGACAAACCTAAGAAGACAAGAGCAAATGAGACCTCTAACAGTTCCGTGTTTGATACATTATGTACTTTAAATGACACTATCACCCACATAGTCGATGATTCTTGTTCATTAAATGAATCTGGCATTGAACGTTCAATATGCATTGAGCATCATGTATATAACAAACTAACAAACACATGGGTACAAAAAAGGTCACAATCGCAACCATACATAGAGGTGAGTGCACGTGTATCACCAGAAGATTATAAGGGTTTAGGGTTCAACCTGAGGACAAACCGCCTAAACACCACCATCATTTCTGCTATGGCTGATACAGGCTGCCAGAGTTGTCTAGCAGGAATCCAATTAATCCGTAAGCTTGGCCTTCAGGAATCGGACCTTATCCGAGTCACCATTCGGATGCATACTGCCACCAATATTGGAATCAAAATACTTGGTGCCGTAATCCTTCACCTAAGCGCTGAAACATCTGATGGGCACGTTATGGACACAAGGCAAATGACTTATATAACCGAAAGCACAGACAGCTTATACCTCAGCAGAGAAGCATGCGTAGCCTTGGGCGTGATAACAGACACGTTTCCAACAGTTGAAAAACACAGGGTAGCAAGCCTTTCAATTACCACCCAACCCCATGATAAAGTGGCCGATTGTGATTGTCCAAGACGTCAAATGCCTCCAGAAGCACCGACAACAATCCCATTTCCAGGCACTACAGAAAACTTGCCAAAGTTAAAGGCATTCTTACTTAAACACTATGAGTCAAGTACCTTCAACACGTGTGAACACCAGCCATTACCCTTGATGGAAACTTCACCTATGAAGTTGATGGTGGACCCTGATGCTACACCAGTTGCCTACCACACGCCCATTCCAATTCCTATCCATTGGCGAGACGCTGTTAAAATTGGGCTTGATCAGGATGTTCGACTGGGAGTCATTGAACCTGTCCCTGTTGGTGAGCCGGTAACTTGGTGTCACAGAATGGTCGTGTGTGCAAAGAAGAATGGCGAGCCACGTAGGACTGTAGACTTCCAAGCCCTTAACACCCATGCTCAAAGGGAAACCCACCACACCCGATCACCATTTCAACAAGCGAAATCCGTCCCACACAGTAAAAAGAAAACAGTGTTTGATGCATGGAACGGATATCACAGCATTCCGATATGCGAAGAAGACCGTCATCTCACCCCATTTATTACACCATGGGGTCGCTATAGATATAAGACAGCACCACAAGGCTACATTGCTTCTGGAGATGGATACACTCGCAGATACGACGAACTGGTTTCTGAAGTCCCCAACAAGACCAAATGTGTTGATGACGTTCTGTTATGGGCTGACTCCATAGAAGAAAGCTATTTCCAAGCAGTGCAATGGCTTGATCTGTGTGGCAAGCATGGCATTATTTTGAACCCTGAGAAATTTAGTTTCGCCGAGAACATTGTTGAATTTGCAGGATTTGAAATTACACTTAACACAGTCCGTCCATAAAAAGATTTATCCAGGCAATCACCGACTTCCCAACGCCAAAAGCTATCACAGACATCCGCTCATGGTTCGGCTTGGTCAACCAAGTAGCATATGCCTTCAGTATGACAGAAAAAATGCTACCATTCCGACAGCTCCTCAAATCAGACATACCGTTTGTGTGGTCAAACGAACTACAGAACCTGTTTGAGGAATCCAAACAAGTCATTGTCAAAGACATTGGACAAGGCGTCCGCATATTTGACCCGAGAAAACCTACATGCTTAGCTACTGATTGGTCGAAAGATGGCATCGGGTTTTGGTTATTGCAAAAGCATTGTCAATGCATTAAATCAGAGCCATTTTGCTGCACAGAGGGCTGGAAAGTAACACTTGTTGGGAGCAGCTTTACTCACAACGCAGAGTCACGGTATGCCCCGATTGAAAGTGAAGCTTTGGCAGTAGTGGATGCATTGGACAAGGCCCGCTACTTTGTATTAGGTTGTAGCCAGTTGATTGTAGCTGTTGACCATAAGCCGCTTCTAAGGATCTTCGGAGACAGATCACTTGAAGACATCTCCAATTCACGCTTGAGAAACCTGAAAGAAAAAGCATTGAGATACAGATTTCGAATGGTCCACATTCCTGGCGTTAAACATCGAGCAACCGACTGCCTATCCCGACATCCTACTGGGCAAGCTGAGAAAATGGCCCTAACTGATGACATCGCTTTGTTGCAAGCCCGGTTAGAGAAAGAACTGAATGATGAGACAGAGTGCACACATGTCGAACAGCTGACTCAAAGCTCATGTAAACATGCAGCCACCGCTTCATTACACACTCTTCAATCTGTAACTTGGGACCGTGTCCGTACAGCCACAGCAAGCGATAGCAATATGCAAGAGCTTCTGAACATTATTGAATCAGGCATGCAAGAAAACATGAAGTGTATACCAGAGACTCTCAAAGAATATGTTCCATTTCGGCAACATCTACATACAGTCGACGGGGTGATCCTCTATAAAGACCGTGTTGTCATACCTCCATCTCTCCGTGAAGAAATTCTAGACTCTCTGCATTCTGCTCACCAAGGTGTTACAGCAATGACCGCAAGAGCAGAATCGTCAGTGTTTGGCCTGGCATCACAAAGGCCATCGGTAATCAAAGAGCCTTCTGTCAGCATTGTAACCGCATAACACCGTCTAACCCGAGCGCTCCACCAACACCACTCACTTACCCGGACTACCCCTTCCAATGTCTTTGTGCTGATTTCTTTCATTACAAGGGTTTTAACTACCTACTCATTGTCGATAGATTCTCCAACTGGTCAATTGTTGAAAGAGCTCAACCTGGGGCTGAAGGTTTAATACATTGCCTCCGTCGCACATTCGTGACATTCGGAATCCCAGATGAATTGGCATCCGATGGAGGTCCAGAATTCACTTCAATGGTCACACGTTCGTTTCTACAGAATTGGGGAGTTCACCACCGCCTTTCATCGGTTTGCGTTTCCACACAGCAATTGTAGAGCAGAAGTAGGTGTTAAAACAGTGAAACGCCTAATAATGGACAACACAACACATGATGGGAGCCTTGACACTGATCAGTTTCAACGAGCAATGCTTCAATACAGGAATACACCAGACAGAGACACAAAGCTCTCTCCAGCAATGTGTGTCTTTGGACCCCAATTCAGGGATTTCATTCCAATTCCCCCTGGTCGATATCAGCCCCATTCCACATGGCAAGAGACGCTTGCATTGAGAGAAGAGGCACTTAGAAAACGACACATGAGGGAGACAGAAAAATTGTCCCTCCATACCAGAAGGCTACCACCATTAGCTGTCGGAGACCACGTTCGAATTCAGAACCAAATAGGTCAGCACCCATTGAAATGGGACAAAACCGGCATTGTCATTGAGGTTCGCCAATTTGATCAGTATGTGGTCAAGGTTGATGGCTCTGGGCGTGTGACACTCCGAAACAGAAAGTTCTTAAGACGCTTTGTTCCTGTATTTCCGGTACATCGGGGTATGTCAACCACAGCCTCATCGACTAATCGGCCGCAGTGATGGACCGTTAGCAAATCCTGTACCTGTTGATTTGGTTAACACAGGGGACAAGGCCACCATTACCGAGCCCGTGATTTATAACGAGTCACCATGTTTGTCAACACCTGAAGTTCCCGGAAGTCCTCTGAAACTAACTTTGACCCAAAGATGCCCGATTATGAACCACAATGGCAGCAGTGGCCAAAGTAACAGCAGTCCACCCAGCGACGAGACGCCGACCAAGACAACTTCTACCAACACCACAGCTCCTTATGCGTCCCCAAATATACCAGAGTCGTTGCAAAGCAGCCAAACCAACAGCCCCAGGCAGCAACCACCCATTCGCCGCTCTGGTCGTCACACGAAGCCACCAACCTGGCATTTGGACTATGAAACATATTCAATCAATTCGAACTAAGAGACACTTTAAGTTTGAATACTGTTCTAATTTAACACGCCTTTTATTTGTTGGTAAGCCTTTGTTTCAAGACGTTACAAAAGACTTGGGGGAGATATAAGAGAACGCCCCTTTAAGATCAGTTACCTCCCTTTTAAAATAGTAGTGTTATAGTTTAATTAGTTCAACTGAGTTACTTCCCTTGTTATAAAACCAATGCACATGGTCTTATATCATTGTTATGCAGAACTCGCAATATATGCCTAATAATTCGTAAGTTATCATTCATAACACTTTGTTTAGATTAGTATATATTAGTGTTTTTACCTTGACTATATATAAACTTTCTCTAGTCATATATTATGTTAAACAGCACTAAGTATTCATTATTTCTATTTTCAGACCGTGTTCATTGTGATTAAACAATTACAAAGAGACCACGTTCTTATTTAGTCACTAAAATATTGCATGTTTTAATTTAAAAATAATAGAAAGGGCGGATCATTATCTTTTTTTAAACCGTCTTTCTTTTGTTCTAACATACAAATACAGACATAACATGTCAATATATAGTTGACGCTTTCTTGTTTTGTCAATTTCATCTATGATGGTTATGACATAATATACGAATTGACATAAAATTGGGAAGTATGGTATTGTATATGTCGGGTGCGGGAATAGTCGTACCACTACATTCTCGCACTGGAAATAGTCGTACCGAATTGGTAATAGTCTTACCATAAATGAATTGCATATTTCCATATTAGTGACATAATTGCTGCCAGGCATCGCATCTATCGCATCTGTCTTACACTGTCTCATTCGACTGTATTTTCATCAGAATGGATTCTATATATATACACACACACGTACACACACACACACACACACACACACACATATATATATATATATATATATATTTTATTTATTATTTATATTTCCGATCCTATATATATATCTTATTTGTCAAACTGTTGACATAAGACACAACTGCGAAGTGTTTGTTACTTACAGGTTCCTTCGTATCTAAATTGACTAACATTAGTCGTAATTAACTTTGTTCTTTAATTGTCGTCCAATCAACGGTCATCTTGAACTGAAAATTCCTTCAGCCGTGTTTTATTTATTATAAACAAAATGAACAGTGTATCATTTTCGGTTGTATTTCTTTAACCTTTTAAACTATCAAAATATAGTTTTTATATTAAAAATACTTTATAAAATCTGTAAAATTTGATATAAAATTCAGTTCAGTATTTCCCGATTTCGGCCTGCATTAGCTTCTGCCCTCAAAGATGGTTATCAGAGTCGATGTCATCATATAGAAAACTATCTATAGGCTATGACTCATTATGTGGACCTCGGTCTGGAATTTCCATACGGTCAATATGTTTTAATGTTAGACTGAATTGAAGAGATAGTGTCGAGAGAAAAATGTGCTAGGATAAAAAATAATACAGGGAAATACAACAGAACTTGAATCGGTCGTAGGACGAAAGTAGAAAAAG
>CM017569.1:43648905-43667944 GCA_007844125.1 Sinonovacula constricta | reverse complement strand
TCACCTAATTCAGAGCAGAAAAGTAGTTTTTCCGAGCACTTCCTTGCATTGTCGCAGCAAGACAAGGAACGGTATGTCGATAAACTAACAGTTGAAGGTCAGAGAATCCCCGATCCCTACACAATACCAGATGAATTTTGGGAGAACAACTGTTGCAAATGGCCGAACATTGAATATGGCGACGTATGGAGCTATCTTGTGCACACACCCGGACTTTACACACAAGAAGCAATGAAGGCATACAAGTCCCTCGATGGATATAACTTTTTTTATATCTGGACATGTACAACCAGTTCTCTACCATGATATACAGGACACTCCGGTGTGTATATTGACAGCCAAAGTTATCCCATCTCAGAAAGTGTCTGACAAGAAACAATGGCATCCTCCATGGCTGATGGTCAACAAAAGAGGTGGTTATATTGTTGCAGCCCACTGCAGTTGTAAAGCTATGTAAATATTTATGCACATTTTTTGTCATTTATTCCATGGTCGATTCAATACTCCAAACCAATTATTCACTTGTTATGGCGACACTCATGGGAATGTTTTTGGTATATGGCGCTTCATATCATAAAGTTAACTAGCTTGTGAAATTATGCGTCCAATTACATTTTGGGTGATAGTACTATAGATATATGCATTGGTCCTACACTGTAGTAATATCTTGACATAGTGTAGATATGTATGTCCCATATTCATCATATTGGTCTATATTTGAAAATAAGCAACAGTTACTGTTGTGGACAACACACATAAAACTCTTGATCTCTTTCTGTTTTCAGAGCTGGTGAGGCATGCAGTCACATTGCAGCAGTGCTTTTTAAGGTTGAAAGCTGTCAAGCTTGTCTCAACAATCCAGCAAGACCAGTTTAGGCAAATCAGTGGAACAAGTGCTATCGGGAAAAGGTAAAATAAAAGTTCGAACATTATTTCATTTGGATATTTAACAAAATAAAAAGCATATTACTTTCATAGTATAACAGCTATTTCAATGGTATTTCATATCAATTAAATAATATTAAATTGAAAAAAACCACATAATTTTAGAAAATGCTTGAACTGGAGCACATTAAGTTTTAAGTAGCTAATTGCTCGTCTGAGCCTTTATGTTAAATGTGCATATAAGATAATGATCCAGCATGATTAAAATTGCATTTGGGTTATTGCTTATCATCTTCTAGGTTACAGCACAGCCCCTCAGTGTAACTAACTTCAGCCGGCCAGTACATGGTAAAGTGCAACGGAAACGAAAAGCATTGATTGAACCTCCTTCAGTGCTAACAGAGTTTGAAGAGGCAGAAGCTTCTGAAAGAGTGTGTCCCGATGCCTGCATTCTAACCAAAGATGATTTAGATACTGACACAGCTTCTGATAATGAAGAAATACCACCGGTATTGCTATATTTTCTCATTGTTAAATTTTTTCTAAAAAAAAGATTTGGTCTGAAATACATTTCGAATGGAATTTTTATAAATTTGTTGCTTTTTGACATCATAGATTTCAGGATGTAGTTTGTAGTCATTACCTTGGAATCAAACGGCACTTTAAACCTTTACTCAAGCAGATGGCATGTGTGTGCGGGCTCATCTGGATCTACACTGGTCGTACATGCCATAAAACCTATATAAATGCAGATGGGTTAGATTAACATGTTAACAAGTTAAACTTTAGTTTGTTATTTCTGCAATGTAACACTTAGTTGACTTGTGCAAATATTAATATGAATGTTAGAGGTGAAAAGTATATTGATGCTATATAACATCCTGTAAGTTGCAATACTTTTTCCTTTACACCACACACACTGAACATTGCTCTAGACAACATGGTCTAAATCATTTACATTACACACAATCTACATGAATGAAGTTACACAGTCAGGTACAACTTCATTACAGGTTCTGGTGAAGGAGCATACAATATGCTGTGAAAGTCTAACACCTGACGAACTGATGAAAGAATGTGAAAACCTGTTAGAGGACTTCAAGGTTACACCCATACAAGCAAGCAACCTTGAAAAAATGACCAGAGCACAAGCCGAAAGTGTATTTTGGACAAGGTAAAGAGTTAGAAGGATAACAGCCTCCTTAGTGCATGACATTAAGACTCTGAAGGATAGCACAGACCCGTCTAGGTGTGTAGCAAGTGTGATGCATTATTGTGAAAGGGACTTGGGCAATATTGAACATGTAAGTACCGGTTTGCGAAATGAAAAGAAGGCCAAAGAACTGTACTTTGATGTGGCTTCTAAGGAACATGAACAGTTTGTTTTACGTGACTGTGGCCTTGTTATTGACACCACATTTCCTCCGCCGACGTGCGACTGACCCCGTGTGGTCTGTTTAGGTCTGGCGCTCTGTTACTAGGCCAGCCAAACCCGTTTTCCATTACTTAATGGATGGACCTGGGCGAGGCTTTGTGCATGAGGAACTCCTAGTGGTGCCCCCAGACACCCAATTATACCCCCGGATGGTTTTATTAAGCGTTGAGGGCTGCGGCTCCTCTTCGATTGCACTCAAGAGAGGTCAGGCAGACATTGCCATGGATGTGGCCTCTGGAGTTGTCAACCGTTCCTCACCGAACTGCTGTGCGTGTTTTTGGGGCATAAACCCAGAGCAGCTCGATGTTGCATGTTGTACAACGGTTGTTTTGGGCCTCCTTAAGCTGCAGGATCTGGTTAACCTTGAGGTCGAACCTCATGAGACCCTTGGCTCGGTCCTGATGCTTATAGGCCATGAACTTCCTTTGGATCGCCTTGCGGAGTTGCTGCTCAGTGAGTTGCTTGACCTCGGAACCCTCCTTCGGGGGACAGACAACCCGTTCGAGTTGGCGCATGTACTCCATTTGAGACACCTCAAGGTAGGCCACATTGAACCACTGCAGAAAATCGTCAATGATCCATACTTTTTATTAGCTGAGGATTGTCAGGCCCTGGGAGGAGTGAACTGTGATGGAATACCCCAGACGACAGTCATCTGTCTGTATAGCAGGCTCTGCTGCCTCGACTGGGATGTCCAATACGTCGTTAAGAACTAGCTCTTCCTTTCGGTCTGCGCCTGGAATCGCCACCTGAATATTCTGCTTCCGACTGTCTTTTGGGTGGTAGAGAAGAGGTACAAAGGTGCCCCGAAAGCGCTCCTTGCGCCTATGGAATAGAAGCCCCTGTGCTTGGTCACGCACTTTTTGTCTCGAAGCCAGTATGAGATCGCTTCCATGCATCCACAAACCGATCCTATCCAAGGCAGCTGGGGAGCGCCCTTCGCATCTCTTAGCACTGGTCTTTGTCGGGTCGGAGACAGATTTTTCTTTTCAGATCCCTGACGGCGTGGTCCTTCGCTCTGTGATCGACCTCGACCTCCTTAAAGTGGTCCGCCTTCTGCCGCAGCCAGTTGTGTGGCATCTCTCCCGTGATTGGTGGCGGCGGCCCCAGATTGCCGCAGCAGACAACCTGGACGCCTTTTTGATCGAGAAAGGTCTCGAGGTTAGGCCTGGGCACGGTACAGACCTTATCCTAGATGCTCACCCTCGGGATGAACTTCTGTCCCATCCTATCTGGGGTCCATTCCGTTGGTCCGCTCCAGCATAAGAAGCTGTGATAGGTTTGGGCTTTTACACCCCGGCGACCGCATCTCTTTGGCAAGACGATGGGTCAGAGAGAAGACCAAGGGTCTCTGACTCAGAAGATCTCGATGGCTCGAGTGGTTTTACCTTAGCCTCCACCGCCGTTGAGGTAGCTTATCTTTTAACTTGACGGTGGGTCATTATGACTTGGTACCGTGAAGGTCTTTAGCTTGTGCAATATATTCGGGCTTGGGGTGTATGCAGCTTGCTCTATTGGCATGTACAGTTGCTCGCCCTTGTCTCTCTACTGAGCTGGGGCAATGGGGGCAGGGCTTCTATTTTGAACAGGCAACTAAGGCACCAGTCCTCCCTGCAGTTGCATTTTGGGGGAGCAACAAACGCCCTGACCCCTTGCAGCTTGTGCAGGGCTACTTTCTTCACGTAGATGAAATCGGCTGGCACTCGGACAGCCTCGTCAGGCGTGAACTGGCGAAGCATCTCCAGGATGTTGACGTGGGCATGGGTCAGCATGCTGGCCCTTGGGGGGTCTTACTGCGGCAGGTGCTGTCGTAGTAGGACGTGGCCCAGCTGGCACCTTTCTGGGGCCCCGACCAGCGTGCTGCTTTGGCGGATATCGCGGACCAGGAAGTCAAACTCTCCAGGGTCTATTGCGAGCCTCCTGGTCAGCCTTTTTTTCCGCTGGCCTGGCTGTCCTGGGTAAATTTCCTGATAATACTACAGCCCAGATTTCGGTGTTCCGGGAGCCAACCTTCGTTTGCTTCTCGAAGGCGATGATAGCCTCTCGGACCTTGAGAGAAATCAGCAGGCCACTTTCCACAAGGTAAGTCAACAGGGACGTCAGGACCCTACCGTTTTCTGTGAAATGCTACCAAAACCAGGCAGGGATGACGGGGTGGACTTTTGGCGCAAACTTATACTCCTGGACCTCGGCGAAGCCTGTACCAATGTCTTCCTGGAGAGTGTCATTGATGGCCACACGGGTCAAGTTGTGGCCCGGATGCCCGAAAATTTGCAAATAAGGCTTGGCCTCACCGTGCCCCTGGAAGATTGCGGGGTAGCAGCCCTTCATGTCGATGGAACTTTCCCCATGTCTTAGCCCATCGAGTTCCAAAGCCCGCCGTGGCCGTGCTCCATGCAAGCCTTCTCGATGTCCGGGAGGAGGCCGGCTTGGGTTGGCTTCCAGCTGTAGCGCTCTTTGGCCTTGATGCTGGCTGCATGGTTCTTGTCAAAGGCTCTCTCAGCTAGGGACTCATCCCCCAAGAATCTACACACTTTCTGCAGTCTTTTGTGGGCCTCCTGAGTTCGGTATATGCGGCCATCCGGGAGCACAAACTGGTCGATGCTGAGCTGCCTGTCTTGTCCTCCGAGCATCCAGACAGCTATCAGCTCTCCCTTGGTTGCTTGTTGAATGGCTTCCCAGACGTCGCCCTGTTACGTATGGACCTCTCTTGCAGCCGGGAAGTAGAGGTCTTTAGACCAGGCGTAGCCGTTATGGCAGATGAACTCTTCCGCCCGCCATAGACATTGCTTGCACTTGCCACTGTTATGTCCTCCCCAGCAATGTCCAGCAGGACAATCGCACTCTTGAGGATCTTTTTTAATTTTGCCAAATCTTCCACTGTAGCGCATGTTTTATAGACCCACTCTTTCCAGTTCTGTATTTTCAGGCGCCTTGCGGTTGTTAGTCCCTGACCTCTTAACGCACCTTCGAAGTGCTCTATCACACACTGAGCAATGCAGTTAAGGTCACCGTTCATTATTGGGGCTAAGTTGGCGGGGTCAGGGTCTTTGAGTGTATAGAGTCCATACACCACAGCGGTGACCAGATAGGCATTCTGATAAAACTCACTATCAACCCCAACAAGGGCGCAAGGCTTTGAGTCTCGGGAAAGCTCAACGACCACCTGCCCCTTTTTCCTCTCTGCACGGACTGGGTTGAATTTGTCTTCAACTGCCCAGTCATCCTCGGCTCTCTCCCTCAAGAGCTTGATTGGCAGGAGGGGTGTGACCTCTGGAAGAGACGTGCGAAGCCGTGTTGCTCTTGTTTCTGTCATGCTGGCGTCTAGTGCCAGTCGGCCGGCTCTAACATACATACCTTCGGCGGTCTCAATGTCACCAATATCAAGGCGGTCCTCTGTATCCACCCTCCATGTGGAGAAGACCACGGCAGCGTCATCTACTTCCAATTCATCTTTGGCGTCATTCAGAATCTCAACCTACGAATCAGCTGGAAATTTCACCAGCAGAAGGTCCTGGTCATCCAGGTCGATAAACTGTTGACCATTAGAGTCGGCATTTCTGCAAGTAACTCTTCCATATAATTGTCCATAGTGCATAATGGATTATCCAAATACAACATATCCTTCTAATAGGGAATTCCGATGGTCGTCCAATGCATAAATTCCTTGGCAAAGGCTCTCTGCTGACGCAGGTAATGTTTTCACCCCTCCTTCTTATAGCCACAGGCCAGGCACAGCCCCAGGTCGTTTTTGACGCCTAACCCGCAGAATTTCAAGGCCTCGTGCCGCCGCCTTTGGGAAATATCAAGATGTGAATTCTGCATTAGTCATTGAGGCAGGACCGGCCGCAGAGCTCTGTCTGTACCCTTCATAGTGTCGGTGTGTATGCTTTATACACACTAAATGGGAAGAAGGCTAATGGAGATCCCCACCAGGGGGCTAGATCGGATAATGAGACCTCACAGGGCCCGATCCGGTTGGTATGCTGGCCCCGCTCGACCCAAAAAGGTGGGACTAGCTGGTATGCTCGGCCCCAAATGTGGGGCTGAACCCCCCACCAGGGGGTTAGATCGGGTAATGCGCCCTCTCGGCCCCTATCTAGGTGGTATGTTCATCCCCCCCACACACACACACACACCCTGCTGCTTGATCCATTTTAGGATAAAAGTATTGACATAAGGTGCTCTATTAAATAATACCTACATATTACCCAGAATGCGTTGTTTTTGGCTAAATGTATGGACAGAATTTGCTTATGCAAATAATACCTAGTTATTATCCAGTATGTCATTTTAGTAAAAGGTATGGACAGAGTTTACTATAAATAAATTCCAATTACAAGCCATTTTAGGGTAAAGGTATGGACGAAGGATGCTCCTGTAGTTTATGGCTAGATGTTACCAAATATAGTATGCTAAAGGTATTGTTGGGGTCGATTCGTTCTTAAGTACGAAAGATCATAGCGCGTATTGTTTAAGTCAATGGGAGTTATCTGCCCTTGTAAGTTTTCTGTGCGAGGCATTTGCGATGCATGCATGTTGCGAGAAGAAGCCCCCAGGGAGGTAATTATATGCGATTATTGACACCATTGATAGAGATCATTTGCATTTACTATGTATCACCAGTGCGTATTCATCATATTGCATTTGTCACTGTTTTTGAGTGTTGTTTAGCCTTTGAAATGTTGTGCGTGGATTGGCTCGATTTCCCGCCATTTCTTTAGCCTTTCTGCGATATTGTTAACGAATAAAGGCTTCAGTAATAAATCTCTCTGACTTTGCGAATGCCTCCCACGAGAGGTATTGATGTATGTCGCTCTAACAAAGTATGCCTAGTTATTACCAAATATTTGTCATTTTAGGCTAAATGTATGGACGGAGGTTGCTCTTAAAATATACCTAGATATTAGCCATTATGTATCAATTTAGGGTAAAAATACCTAGATAATTACCAAATATGAGCCACTTTAGTGTACAGATTTTTTTAGCATTCAAGAATCTTCTAAAGGGTTACTCCAATAAAATATTTACAACAGGTGATAAACCATTTGGAGGTTTATGCACTAGAAAGAAAGACCAAGAATATAACTAAATACTACACCATCTACTTACAAAAATGCAATTTAATGCAAAACAAGTTTACGCAGAGGTGTGCTTCAAAACACTTCTGTTACTACAAACCTTGATTTAGTTTTCAAAACTATAATTGCGATATTTCCAGCTGAGAGCTTGTGGTAAATGTCTTTTTACACGCCAGCATATACCGTATTTTGTTTCTACTAGTCGGTTGCTCGAACCAAAAAGGGAGGTTACTGAAACAGCCTAAAAAGGGGATAACTCCTTTGGCCGTTGCCTTTAGCCTTACCCCTTTTAGCCTTACTCGTTATGCGCTCGCTTGTAAACATAGACGGCTAACTATCTTTCGTTTCTTTTTCACAATTCTTCTTCACACACAAAAAGAGAAACAAAGTGAATTAAAATGATACATCAAATCATCAGAACTAATTTATATGTTGTAAATGAATTGTACTCGCTTAGATACAGTTGTTTGGGGTGTAGCGGATCTTAGGGTATTGCGGATCAGCCAAATCTGAGCTGGATATTTTTACAACTTTTGTAGATTTAAACCAAAAAAATAGCATAGCATTAGAAAAAGATATGTCCCGTTAGGTTTTCCATGGAGACATTTTCAGCCTAGCCGTTTGCAATAACCGAAAATGATGGCGTAACCAAACCGAGGTCACCTGAAGTTGACATTTCTTCGGAGATACACAAAAACGAAAGTGCAAATCAACAGCGAATTTTCCAGTAATATAGTGTTATTGATCAAACCAATGGCATCAGTTGATGGGGATATATGCCTTTATCACCACAAGAAATTGTTTGTTCTTTGGACGTGTGTTAATTGATGTGTGAGCTGAAAAGAGGACGCGAATATTTTAGGGTTTTACGGATCATTACATTAAGGGGACCGTCTCGTTAATGAACATGAATATGTCTGCCAAACATATCGCAAAGTTTTATCCCAACTTATAAACCCATTCTGTGTTATTCAATTAAGTTATTTCATTGATTTTTAGTCGGCGTGCACCTCTTCTTTCACTTCATCTTCCTCATTATTACAATGTAACAACAATGAAATTATGTTAGCTGTGTTCAACTCCGTTAGTATAAGCTGCTAACCATGATTACTACTATCATCATTCTCATCATATCACCATTGTAACAACTTATATAATCATCCAACCAACAATTTTTCAGTCATATGAAGACAGTATCAGCTTGAAATATATAAAGTGATATATACTGATGCATTCACTGTAATATCATTCCATGGATATATGACATGATATCACAACCTGTCTCATTAGTTATATCATTCCATGGATATATGACATGTCACCACAACCAGTCTCATTATCCTTACACTTGGTGTACCAGTCCTGGGATAACCTTTAAAATGAAGATATGATGTATCTATGTATGATAAATATGAAAGTGATGTAATGTAAATAACTGTTTCTGATGGGTTTACTGTTTCCACATGGGGGTGGGGGGATATGTCTGTTTTGAGTTCGAACAATTTTACACTTGCATATCAAAAAGTCATCCTCCTTTGCATCTTTTTTTAAATATATCATCATCATCAACATCATCATCTTTTTTTCCGAACAAAATGCTTAGACAACCACATAAAAAGGCTGTGTCATGAAATCAGATTAAATCTAGGTGTAAAAAATGCCAAAACCATCACAAAAAATATATTTCACCTGGGAAGACAGTGCGTGTCCGGAGAGCTATTTTGCACATAGAGAAAGACAATGTATCTATTGGAAAATCTACAGTTCTTAGCTGGTATTGTTCAAAGAGAAAAAAGGGCAACTCTGTTTACATATTCTCGGCCAAAATAGGAACAACTGTTTAATAAATAATCCTTTTGTTTGCCCATAGACATACAGATTTGTGACTTGGTTCCTGTCATGTGTTATGCCAAACAGATTCACTGCTTTATTTATCATTTACCATCCATTAAAGTCATACACCCAATATGCTGTGATAAATATTTATGATATATGAAGTAAACTGTTTACAAATAACACTGCATAAGGTATGCAGCCTCTTTTAGGAATGAAAAATAGATCTCAAAGGAACTATAATGTTTAATGTATGTTGAAATACATGGCCTTTCTTAGTGTTCAATTCTTCTTATTGTATTGTTATGCAATATTTACAAATGTTAATTAGTTAGATTGTGTTCACACATAATCTAGTCAGTGGCCTTTTGTGTACATTTTATATCATTTCATAGGAAATTGTTGAGGAGAGGTTTTGGTTTTCTTTTAATGTTTTGCATTTGTCTTTACATTTTTGTTAGACTTCATTCCATATTGATCATGCTGCAATAATGTTCAAAGAGGCATGGACACAGATTTTCTATTTAACATTTTTCAACATTTGCTCATTCACTGAAACTTTGATAAACCGCATTCAATCTTTACTGAAATATCATGACAGATTACTTATAAATATATGGATATACCTTCCATTAAAATATATTTATGCATCATCAAACTGCGCATGCATCACCGGTAAACTAGTGATTAGCCTATGAGTTGCGCACTATTCGAAAGTTTACATGCACATCTTCATTTTTGACCGTAGTGTTTAGCAACATACTTTGTGTTTTTTACGAAGCTAATACACGTTGTACTTGTATTATTTCAGGAATAATATAGCTTTTAATATGTTTATCACGTTTTCATTATTCTTTATAGAAGTTGCACATTAGAAGTTATGGATAATTTCTATACATATTTAGTCAACACCTTTCCTAATTGTACTGATATTGTAATTTCAGTTTTTTACCACATGAAGATCCATTAAACGTTGGAACACATATGGGTTTTTGGTTATCTGTGTGTTCAAGACACAACAGTAAAGAAACCATCGGCACATCAGCTACATTGTAATTTGATTTGGACAAAGGGGATGTACAGTAACAACACCCACGTCAACTTCCATGCAACGCATTAGGACATTGACTTCTAAAGCCATGGCTACTTACCAAGAAAAAGTTGAAAAGATTTACGTCTTATCTATAAGATGCTAAGGTAATCCTAATAGATCTACTATCAACCAGAACAGACTGTCTACATTCGATGACACACCTGAACGGTACCACTCTTGGAAGGCTAGTTTCAAACAAGTGACGTCAGAAATGCATGCTAATGCTTCTGAAGAAATAGACTTGCTTTCAAAATGGCTCGGAAAAGAATCACGCATTCATGCTGTTAACCTTAAAACTGTTTACGTACAAAACAATCAGAGGGCTTGAAACACATCTGGCAAAGGCTTGATGAAAGATATGGATCTCCAGACTTAGTTGACAAAAACCACCAAGAAATTGGACAATTTGCCACGACTAACACATGGTTCTACTTTAAAGTGGTATGACCTTGCGGACACATTGTCGGAAATTCAAGTGCCAAAATCAGATCCAGTTTACTTTGGCGCTTTAGCATACTTTGATTCATCTGTCGGGATTACTCGGAATGCACGACTGACGACTCGGAAGAAAGTGACGCAGAAGTGTTCGTTGAAAACGTCACAAAAAAGCAGTTGATGCTTTCCAAGATCACGCTTGGATGTGGCGGGATCTGCGGAAACACCATCTGAACGCTTGGAGGTGGCGGGATCTGCGGAAACACCATCTGAACGCTTGGGGGTGGCGGGATCTGAGGAAACACCATCTGAACGCTTGGTGGTGGCGGCATCTGAGGAAACAACATCTGAACGCTTGGTGGTGGCGGCATCTGAGGAAACACCATCTGAACGCTTGGTGGTGGTGGGATCTGAGAAAAACCATCTGAACACTTGGAGGTGGCGGGATCTAAGGAAACACTGTCTGAACGCTTGGAGCCAGGAGGAACAGGCGATACACACTTACACACTCAGGAACCATTACTCAACTTCTCTCTGTCAGCACAGACTACACGTGGAGTTGTTACTTGTGTTGTGTGCAGAAAAACACGTCTTTACTATAGTAAGCTCAAACAAACTGATAGACAAAAACTTCTGGTTGCCAAAAATCTATCAGAGTATGATTTCACATGAGGATCCCCTGTGGTCCACCCGTCATACAAAAGGGGTATCATTATAAAAATGTGAACTGTGGTAACCCGGTAGAACTGAGTTTTTACTCATGCAAATTCATCAGTCCAAAGACATTTGTTGCCATTGCGGGGTAGAGGTTGGGAGGGGGGGGGGGAGATGATTTTAATTTGAAATCGAAGTTTAAGTCCGTCCTGCCAATGTGTCACTTTTTTTAAGTGACCTTGGCAAGGAAGCATTTGTCCAGAGGCCATATGGAAGAAAAAAATAAATGGGCACATTTAATATGTCAAACCAGTGTAAAATGAAACTATATTATATTTATTTTAAGTTTACATTTATATGTTGTCATTTTCCATATGTATATGTGTTGCTAGTATTACCTTTGATGCAGTGTTCTCACATTTGTAATTGCTAATGGTTGTACGGTAAAAAAAACTTAATGAAAAAAAAAAACGTTTTGCCTACCTACCTACCTACCTACCTACCTACCTACCTAAGCTAAATTTTGGAGACGTTAGCGGAAACAAACAACTTTTTTGCCTAGTAACCAAATACAGCAGCCACAGGTCATTCTGTGCATGCAGTAGTTGTTTTCTTTGGTGATACTGGTGTACTTTACACAACCATACTTTGTGTAGATGTTGCGCCGAAATAGTGAACGAGCATAGAGGAGACACATACCAGACAGCTGCTGGAAACAGTGTCCTTAATTTGAGGGAGCAGCCATATGATTTGAGAATGCTTCTTTTGAAAAAAAAAAGATATCATTATTCATAAGAAAAAAATCAAACATACCCGTTAACATATTTAAGTTGCATCATTGTGACAAATACGACGTTTCTGGTGCTTTGAGACGACCCCTATGTGACGTTTATCACGTGATCCGCCAGACCCTAAAGTGATCCGCAACTACCCAAACTGATGCCTATCAGAAACTGAAGCGTTTGGAAAGTAATATACGTCCGAGATTAAAATGGTTAGCTATTTCGGAAAGATGACATTTTTTTGCAATGTAAATGCATATTCTGTTATTTGAAAACACTTGTTTCTAATACGTATGCAGCGAAAATGTCGTTAGTGATCCGCTACACCCCAAACGACTGTATCAATTGTGATTGACTGAAAAAAACTCCGGGGACACATACTAGTAAACATTGGAGCTGGAGTCTGTCTGCATGCGAAGTTATGCAACACAAATAATGTTTATGTTTAATCACAAACATGTATTCTGTTTTGCAGTCTGGTAGACTGGAGATTGCACGCAGGTCGACCTAATCTCCACTTGTTAGCTTAGATAAAGGTCTTACTGTAATTTCTGATAGTTAAAATGTTGTACTGCTTAGAAATGTGGAACAGTTTGACTTGATTATTGTCTCACAACACAATGAAAAAGTAATTGCAAATTTATTGGTGGCAATATTTTTCTCTTGCATATTTCAAAATCTATCTACATAGAAAATAAAAGTTCAGTTATCACAATATATTAGGAAGGCTAAGGGGTCAGGTAATTTTGCAGACATAAAATAAACAAAATTATTGTTTCCTGCCGGCACAAATTTCGTTATTGTTTTTTGTTTATAAATAATTAGATTCTATATATGTATTTATGTACTGGATGATTAATTCTTATATAAATCAAAATCAAAATGTTCAAAATTAACTGATTCCACAACTTGTAATCTATTTCGACTGCATTTTATACGGATGAATTTCAAAACATCCATCATTCACTGTATGTGTTATGTCCGTTAATGTCTGTAAAAAATGGATCACTCTAAAAAACTTTGTGCTGTAGGGATTCCAAGTTGATTGGCTAGCCGTGTTACTTTATGATTCCTCTTTCCTTTAATTGACAGACCAATATGTCTTAATACAGTATTCAGGTCACCTTTTGTCATCTGCATGGTTTCCCTGAATGACAGTGGAAGGCATATCTGTATACATATAAAATGAAAATATATCATTAAATGTAAACAACAACTGTTAAACTGTCACTTTATGCAAACATTTTCTGTCTAGTTGGGGTGACCAAAAAATTAATTACTAATAATAACCCTATACTCCATATGTATGGGTTTTATCACGTGTGTGATCAGTGTAGAACAGGATAAGCCGGAACATCCATTAGGTTATTTCTGTAGAAGATGCATCCAGTGTAGATCAAGATCAGACAGCACCAACGTGTCAGCAGATCTGGATCTACGCCGGTCGCATAATGCAATAAAACATGTATATATTGAGTAAAGGGGAAGCCTGGATAATTTGAAATATATATTACTGCAAAGATCTCCAAATTTCTTCACATTAGTGAAAGAATTTTAAAAAATTCAAGCCTCTACTTTTGTCTTTTTCTACACGATTGGACCACAACTTGAAACAAGTGGTAAGTTTACTGCTGGGTGTAGTTAACTTGTTTATTTTCTTTAAGGATTGGTTTGCTTTGATAACATTGTCAGCTTTGTATTACAGCTAACTTTCAGATAAATGATAACACTTGTTTTCTAAATCAATGTCTTGCCATTGCGAGAGTAAGAAATAAGTTCATAACATGCGTTCAATTCAAACAGTGTAATCGTCGTCAGGTCAATCACGTCATCTTTGTTGCACCCAAATCGAGCACAATTTACAAGCGAGTTCTTTTTTTTTAAACGGTTACAACACAACTACATGTACTTACAAGTGAATTCTCTGCATCATCAGATCTCTTCCGTTTCTTAGGCATAACCTTTTTATTGCATGTGTATGTTGTCGAAAAATTACTGGAAATGTTGTGTTTACCTGTAGATTCAGCTGTCGTAAAGTCATGTTTAATAACCATTATTATCTCCCTTGGTAGAGTTATCGTTCGTTTTTCGTACAACTTCCGGTAGGCAAAATAACAAAACAAGATTGCGTCTGAGAACAATGAAATTGGTTATCTGTTCAAATTTTCAAAACTATCAGTGCGTAAACTTAAAGATAAAGAGGGGCACAAGCTTGTTATATGGACATTAAGTTGAATTAAATTGGACAATGAACAAAACTACATCAAACGCGAAGGAGAGTTGTTTGTAACGCCATTTGGAGAGAATCATCCAATTTTGGCAATCTACGACTATTATCATCATGTTGAAACCAAAATAAAGTGTAATTTAGTATATTTTCACAAGCCTATGATGATTATTTTCTTTTCTATGACAAAGTATATTGAATATCAATTCCTGTATTAGCAGCTGCAACAATATATTTTATACAACTCTTTAAACTCCAGATAAGAATTATAGTGATTAAGTAAAAACTCCACAAGATAATAACAAACACGGACGGGAATTTTAATGTTTTGTTTAAAATAATTGAATAAAACATAATTGTGTATTTTTAACCTTTATTTTTGAAACTGCTCGAATAGGGTCTACTGCATTTCCATAGTGAAGAGAGTGCGTTGTTGGGCTTTAACTCTGGTTAAATACAGAAACCAATCAAGGGTGTCATTTCATTGTACTACTGATTCAGCCATTAAAGATAACTTAGCCAGTCATTTTTTGTAAGAAAATATATTATCAAATAGATAACACAACTATAAAAAAATACGTCTAGAAGTGAAATATTTTAGCATTTTGTCTTTTTAAATGACTCAAATACACAGATACGCCCCTTATCTGAAGTCCTGTTCAAACAACAATGTATGATAAATACATTTATTAAGGTAATTGCGTCACTATATAGCCAGTAAATGTATGTTAATGCTGACATATCAACCCACAGGGATAGTTTGGAGATATTTAGATATATTGGTATATTGTGTTGTTGAACTAGAAAATGGGCTCAAAATAGAAAGCAGTGCAATTCTATGATTCTCCCACCCTAAAGAAAACACATTTAAAAATAGCATTGTTCTATACTACAGTGTGCTCATACAGCAGTTTTAGTTTTGCAGTTAAACTAAAACTACCCCTAAACAAAACAGTCGAGTCAATTTTTCTCCGGTCACTATAAGAGAACACCCCTTTAAGATCAGTTACCTCCCTTTTAAAATAGTAGTGTTATAGTTTAATTAGTTCAACTGAGTTACTTCCCTTGTTATAAAACCAATGCACATGGTCTTATATCATTGTTATGCAGAACTCGCAATATATGCCTAATAATTCGTAAGTTATCATTCATAACACTTTGTTTTAGATTAGTACATATTAGTATATATTAGTGTTATTACCTTGACTATATATAAACTTTCTCTAGCCATATATTATTGTTAAACAGCACTAAGTATTCCTTATTTCTATTTTCAAACCGTGTTCATTGTGATTAAACAATTACAAAGAGACCACGTTCTTATTTATGAACACGGTGAGGTCTGCCGATTAAGATACCTGCAGTACAATGTCCGTTACTTGGATGCGATTACAAGACAGATGACCTAGACAGCGCCATCGTAGCCGCATTGATATCAGCGCACTCACTGGTCCACACCAGTGCAGCAGCCAAGACTGAAAAGGTAAAACGACCAACGGTCACCTCAGCAGGGACAAGTGAGGAATGGAACTACTTCATGTCAAGATGGAAAGACTATGTCACTGCTACAAAGGTCATCGGTAAGGACAAGATTATTCAACTCCTTGAATGTTGTGATGATATCCTTCGGTGAGATTTACAGCGCTCTGCAGGGAACTCACTTATCGACAAAAGCGAAGAACACGTGCTGTCGGCTATTCGAACACTTGCTGTACGCGAAGAGAATCCAATGGTAGCCAGGGTCAACCTACACAACATGCGACAAGACCGAGATGAGACCGTAAGAAGCTTTGGAGCTCGTATTCGAGGACAAGCAGGCGTCTGCAAGTTCGTTGTTAAATGCCCATCATGTGACAGTGATGTCAATTACACCGACGCAATTCTCCGTGATGTTTTGGCAAAAGGGATTACAGATTCAGAGATACAGCTAGACCTACTTGGTGACAAAAATCAAAATATGACACTAGAAGAAGTCTTCAAATTTGTAGAAGCTAAGGAGTCTGGCAAACGTTCAGCATCAAAACTTTTAGACTCTCATGCTGTTGAATCCGTCAGTAGCACATACAAAAAGTCAAAAAGCGCTATCTCAATGCCTCTGGTTAATAAGACGCAAGATACATGCACATACTGTGGTAAGAAAGGTCACGGTCAGTGCGCTTCAGCTCGCATTCGTCGCATAGAATGCTCAGCATTTGGCCGTATCTGCAATCTATGCAACCGCTACAACCACCTTGAAAATGTATGTCGCAGCAAAGACAAACCTAAGAAGACAAGAGCAAATGAGACCTCTAACAGTTCCGTGTTTGATACATTATGTACTTTAAATGACACTATCACCCACATAGTCGATGATTCTTGTTCATTAAATGAATCTGGCATTGAACGTTCAATATGCATTGAGCATCATGTATATAACAAACTAACAAACACATGGGTACAAAAAAGGTCACAATCGCAACCATACATAGAGGTGAGTGCACGTGTATCACCAGAAGATTATAAGGGTTTAGGGTTCAACCTGAGGACAAACCGCCTAAACACCACCATCATTTCTGCTATGGCTGATACAGGCTGCCAGAGTTGTCTAGCAGGAATCCAATTAATCCGTAAGCTTGGCCTTCAGGAATCGGACCTTATCCGAGTCACCATTCGGATGCATACTGCCACCAATATTGGAATCAAAATACTTGGTGCCGTAATCCTTCACCTAAGCGCTGAAACATCTGATGGGCACGTTATGGACACAAGGCAAATGACTTATATAACCGAAAGCACAGACAGCTTATACCTCAGCAGAGAAGCATGCGTAGCCTTGGGCGTGATAACAGACACGTTTCCAACAGTTGAAAAACACAGGGTAGCAAGCCTTTCAATTACCACCCAACCCCATGATAAAGTGGCCGATTGTGATTGTCCAAGACGTCAAATGCCTCCAGAAGCACCGACAACAATCCCATTTCCAGGCACTACAGAAAACTTGCCAAAGTTAAAGGCATTCTTACTTAAACACTATGAGTCAAGTACCTTCAACACGTGTGAACACCAGCCATTACCCTTGATGGAAACTTCACCTATGAAGTTGATGGTGGACCCTGATGCTACACCAGTTGCCTACCACACGCCCATTCCAATTCCTATCCATTGGCGAGACGCTGTTAAAATTGGGCTTGATCAGGATGTTCGACTGGGAGTCATTGAACCTGTCCCTGTTGGTGAGCCGGTAACTTGGTGTCACAGAATGGTCGTGTGTGCAAAGAAGAATGGCGAGCCACGTAGGACTGTAGACTTCCAAGCCCTTAACACCCATGCTCAAAGGGAAACCCACCACACCCGATCACCATTTCAACAAGCGAAATCCGTCCCACACAGTAAAAAGAAAACAGTGTTTGATGCATGGAACGGATATCACAGCATTCCGATATGCGAAGAAGACCGTCATCTCACCCCATTTATTACACCATGGGGTCGCTATAGATATAAGACAGCACCACAAGGCTACATTGCTTCTGGAGATGGATACACTCGCAGATACGACGAACTGGTTTCTGAAGTCCCCAACAAGACCAAATGTGTTGATGACGTTCTGTTATGGGCTGACTCCATAGAAGAAAGCTATTTCCAAGCAGTGCAATGGCTTGATCTGTGTGGCAAGCATGGCATTATTTTGAACCCTGAGAAATTTAGTTTCGCCGAGAACATTGTTGAATTTGCAGGATTTGAAATTACACTTAACACAGTCCGTCCATAAAAAAGATTTATCCAGGCAATCACCGACTTCCCAACGCCAAAAGCTATCACAGACATCCGCTCATGGTTCGGCTTGGTCAACCAAGTAGCATATGCCTTCAGTATGACAGAAAAAATGCTACCATTCCGACAGCTCCTCAAATCAGACATACCGTTTGTGTGGTCAAACGAACTACAGAACCTGTTTGAGGAATCCAAACAAGTCATTGTCAAAGACATTGGACAAGGCGTCCGCATATTTGACCCGAGAAAACCTACATGCTTAGCTACTGATTGGTCGAAAGATGGCATCGGGTTTTGGTTATTGCAAAAGCATTGTCAATGCATTAAATCAGAGCCATTTTGCTGCACAGAGGGCTGGAAAGTAACACTTGTTGGGAGCAGCTTTACTCACAACGCAGAGTCACGGTATGCCCCGATTGAAAGTGAAGCTTTGGCAGTAGTGGATGCATTGGACAAGGCCCGCTACTTTGTATTAGGTTGTAGCCAGTTGATTGTAGCTGTTGACCATAAGCCGCTTCTAAGGATCTTCGGAGACAGATCACTTGAAGACATCTCCAATTCACGCTTGAGAAACCTGAAAGAAAAAGCATTGAGATACAGATTTCGAATGGTCCACATTCCTGGCGTTAAACATCGAGCAACCGACTGCCTATCCCGACATCCTACTGGGCAAGCTGAGAAAATGGCCCTAACTGATGACATCGCTTTGTTGCAAGCCCGGTTAGAGAAAGAACTGAATGATGAGACAGAGTGCACACATGTCGAACAGCTGACTCAAAGCTCATGTAAACATGCAGCCACCGCTTCATTACACACTCTTCAATCTGTAACTTGGGACCGTGTCCGTACAGCCACAGCAAGCGA
>CM017569.1:43586405-43643905 GCA_007844125.1 Sinonovacula constricta | reverse complement strand
AATATAGGATGCATATTGATTCAGACAAAGGTGTTTTTTTCTCATTCTTACCTTATGGAATTACGGAAGGTGATTGATTTCCTACATTGATATTGCTAACTTAAGTGCCAGTTGATCTGATTACATGTGTTTTTAGCTTTGGGTATCTCATAGAACTACTAATTGATTTATTTCGACATTACCTATAGCAAAAATATGTTCTGCTGCTTTTTAGCTTCAAGAAAAATGCCAGGCCCTGAAAAAAGAAATATTACATCTACACCTGGATACCCACCAAGAACAGTAACTTCGCAGTAATAGACAGACACACCAACAACATGGTCTGCTGCTCCAGGTGAACACAAAAGGTATAAATGTTTATATACATTCTAGTTTATAACTAATTTTAATAAAGACTTATTATGGTATTAGGTTAACTCAGCTGAGTGGAACTGTTTCTTTCTTATTATTGATTTGCTACATGTTTTATGCTCTTTATGCAACAGTGTCCCTTGTACTAATTTAATTATACTGAAATCAATTTAAAATTTTGCTAATTAAGTTATCTTAAAGCATCTTGGTCACAGTTTAGTGTATTAAGATGACACATACAACCACACTGATCTGCATCTTTATTTTACAGCATCACTATTGGCTCAATCAGCATATTGTTTATTATTGACATACACAATGAATATTACTGCATGTATAGCTTGAAGATGAATTAGTTTAGTTTTTGAGCACCCTACGGTTAAAAAACTAGAGACAAAATGTTGCAACACTATTATTTTTCCAACGTAAACACAACTTTCGAAGGGCAGCATTTCACATTTAATATAGCGGTCAGAGGTATCAACACAATTTATTGTATTACTATCTGTGTAATAACAGCTCTTAAAAGTCGAAGAAAAATGCTTTGAAGTTATATGAAGAGACTCCTTATGTTTAAAACCAAATGATCTGCCAGCTCACCAGATGGCATCTACTTTTTGTGTTAAATGTTAAGTCTTGGGAATTGAAGACTAATTTGCTAAATACTAGGATAATTGGTAGCTTGTATTGATACATTGTGCAACACACACACACACACACACACACACACACACACACACACACACACAAGTACAATAGCTCACATCAGTTTTTTTTTCATTATCCCCTTTGATGATACCATTTAACTGCAACATAACTGCTGATGCTCCTTATTATGCTACTGCTAATCATTATCCAACAGATAATTCTCATAAGACTAATTGAAGACATTTAAAGGTTTGTACCATATCTAAGTGATGCCTTTAATGCAGTTTGTATATTAACTCCTTGTATATGATTACAAGGTGTTTAAAATCATGCTAAAAAGTTAATGATTTTGCATATGCTTTTTTATTTCAGTTACACAAACTCCTGCTCAATATCTGCCAACCAAAGGCCAACGTCTGATTATATGAGACCCCACGTTATGTCTGATTATATGAGACCCCACGTTATGTCTGATTATATGAGACCTCCAGTTATTAGGATTTTGTCAATCTGCACAGGAGAAGCTTCTTAGGTAGATGATCAACGATAAGGTCAAAAAGTGAAACCTCCTACTGCAATGAAATGTATACAGTTAATGGAGGCAATGCTAAACATGTTTAATATATTTATCTCAGCATGCAGTGTAAACTATTTGAATTTCTTGTCAGACGTGTAAAAGTAACAATCATTGCAGAACTTCTTATATGAAATTTGTTGCTTGTTAAAATAAAAGTATTTCTTAAAAATTATGTTGCTTTGTTCTTTGAAATATTATGCACCAACATTGACCTGATCCTGACCCTAAATTTATCATCACTCAGTACTGCATCTAAAACTGAAATACATTTTCTTCCTGTCACTATTTCTCAAAAAAGTAAGTCTTGTATCAATAAATAACAGTTTGTTAATTTCTGTGTAAAGGTCAGGATAAGCTGCATAATGGTGCATAATTTCAACTTAGTGTATTTTTTTTTGTTATTTGAAAAAGGTTAATCATATACAAGCACAGTGTCCATCTTTTTATCATAACTTTAAGTGTAAAAGGGGAATTAATAAATGAAGTAGTTAAAAAAACTAACTTACTTATTTAATTCCAAAAGGCATTACATTATTTTCATTCAAGTGAAAAGCAATTGCTCACTAAATATAAAACTATAAACTTTTTCTTAAAGAATATAATTACAAAAATTTGTAGACTGCAGCATGACTGTTTAATGTTCATTGTAATTTTCAAAGATTGCATCCTTTGTCAACAAGTCCACACATTGAAAAACCCAGCTCTATAATGATCCACGGAATGTCCTGAAAAAAAAAGAAGAGTCATTAAGCATAGGATTTAAGCTAAATTTATGCATTAACTATTTATGTGTATATAATACACTGGATTATTTAACTTGTGCAATAAACCAGCAGCCCCGGATCTGGTAGAGCAATCTGTAGTACATTGGCTCCAGGTACGACAGGCCCAGGTTTGATCCAGGGCCGCGACATACCAGTAATTAAAAATGGTAGTGGTGTAGCTTCCTTGCAAATGTAACTCGTGTAGCTCGTGCAAATATAAGGGTAGTTCCACGACTGGTTGATCTGGGGTCAGGATAATGTGACTGGGTGTGGTATCATGGCAGGTGTTCATGCCATGCTATACAGTGAAAGTAGCACTATATCTCCTTCAAGTGAACACCGTCTCCAGATAATTGATAAACCCAATAAACATAAACCAGCAGAAATGAGTAACTCTAATCACTAAATAAAGCAATAGGTCTGTTGCACAAAAATGTAAAATTAAAGATACCAATGACCCATAAAGTGTATTACACAATTGTTTCAACTTCTTTATAATTTCTGTTATGCAAAATTTATGCTTGATTACATTACACCTGTTATTTGTTTATCTTTTAGGCATTCCTTAGAAATAGTACACACAATTTGAATATACATGTACATGTGTATATAAACAAACAAATAATTTAGATTTGGAAAAGTTAACAGCCCTTGTAAATGTGTTTGTTGGGTTTATCTTCATCTCGACAGTATATCAATTATCTATAGTCTATCCACTTGATTCATATATGGTGCTGCCTTCATCGTGTATACCATGTTGTGAACACCTGGCATAATACCAAACCCACTAACATTATCCTGATACCAGATCAACCAATTGTGGGACTACCCTTATATTTGCTTGATTGTTAGCAAAAGAGATATACCACTACCATTTTAACCACTGTTTAATTCGAGGCCTGATATCGAACCCAGGGCCTCTAGTACCTGGAGCCTCACTCTACCGACTAGGCTACCTTGTCATGCTCTCTTGTAAGTAGACCCAATCAACATTGATAGCCTGTCGTGCTTCTGTGTATATGACCAATTCCTAACAACTGCGATAAGAAGTGAACTCTTTAGCTCAATTGTTACATTTGGGTCATACACTCTATAGACTCATGTTTGCATCCAGCTTCAAGTCAAGAATGATTTAAAGTTAAAGCTGTCATACCATAACTTAAGTAATTTTCATCTTGATAATAGTGAAATTTTAATTGGAAAAATATTAGGTTAAAATAAACTTACTGGCATATGACTGAAGTACATTTCCTTGGACCAATGTCAGTTTCACCATGATGTCATATCAAGGGGTCAATGGCTACATCAAGGGGTCTACGGGGTTGAATAAGTCATATGGAGGCTATTCAGTCGGGTCCAATCCGAAAAAAGACAATTTTGTTTTCCTGAAGAATAGTACAAGACATGAAAATACAAGCATTTTAAGTTCTTATCCACATTTATTCACATACCAAATGATGAGCTCTTGGTGTTTAACAGTATCTTGAATTAAAAAGTACCTGCATCGAGAAAGGAATCTGTTAAGACTATTGAGTTAAATCCAACACAGTGACCTTTAAGTCACCATACAAAAAGCAGAGCATGAGCAAACTAGTGTGTAACTAATTACTTTAAATGGGACATTATCATAGCTAGTATGATTTATACTATTTTTTAATAGTTTTCTTTCAGAAAAAGTATTTTAATGCTATAAATGGATTTTCATTACTAATGCTAACGTGAATATTATCACCAAATAGCCAGTTTGGTCTGCACACACAGGGGTGCAAGGATAGCCAGCCACCTGCAGGACTGTAAGTGAGGGTCTGCACTGTGTGGCTGGGGCTCACAGTAAATAGGTCTCTGAGCAGCAAAGGGTTAACTAAACAAAGACAGAATAAATCTGTGGATGTGGCAAAATAAATATAAAGAATGCTTACATATTTTTTTCTTATTCTTCAGCAGTCATTGTGACCATCTAGATTCTTCTTAGCCCTCTGACAAGACTCCAGTCCCATTCTCTCCTACTACTCATCCTCCTCTCCAACCTCTATCTTTTATCATATCTTATCTTAAATTTTCATTGGTGTCACAATTGAAGACATCTAAGAAAGAAAAGAAAGTCAAATGCTTAAACAGCTAGAGACAATGTATAAATAATTGGTAAAAAAGGCAGAAAATGACAATAGCAATAACACTTTTTTACTGAGTTACAATAAAAAACAACTCAAAATTATTTGTAACTCTAGGTATTTAAAAGCAAGGTAGAGCTACTGCTAGCATTGGTACTACAATAAAGTTTGGGAGTTACAGTATAACTGGCCATATAACACATGCAATTTAAAATTTATAAAGAATACAACCAAAACAAACTGAAGAAAGTAATAAACACTTAAAAACATTTAATAAAAATATTAAATATTCTAAATATGGTGCCATTTTCACCCAAAAACTCTCAAATTAACTGGCCAATTTGACAATGTGGTCAAAATATATTAAGGCTTAATATAACTACTGCTAAATGGAATTAGTACCTACTTGGTGCCAAAATAGTGCAATAATATTGAGAGAATTATGGCCCTGTATGCTATTGCATGTATCCCTGTTTGTTTTCTCAAATATAAGGTCAAGTTCATGTGTAAACTCTATTGTTATCGGCTTTTAAACATAGAACGACAAGATCGTGTTCTAACTACTGTTTATTAAGTTCCAATAACAACACACATATATAAGAGAACTAACTATAGATTAACAATGGAAGCTGGTATTAAAGAGGCAATCTGAACGTGAGTACATGTAACTTGTAACTGACTCTACCCATTTAGGCATCTACCTTATATGTATACTACACATAGCATGCGGTATTAAATAGACTGGCTACAATAACATAGTCATAACAAAACATCTCCCTCTTTGAAAATTGATGTTCAAATCAATAAAATAAATTTTATTAAAACACTAAGAATATGAACATGTCTCTTTAATATAAGTCATTCATTATCAATTTCACACCAGCAATATTTTGTTCCTAGATAAACCCAAGTACCTTTTTTGTGTTAGGCCAACCAAATAGTATCACTTGTTTTAGGTGCGATAACTGCTGGTCTGTACCAGTGCAACTCTTAATTTCTTGCATTTTTCTGTCATCTACAGCTAAGTTAGTCATGACCATATTGACTTGCAATTCTGCATATTGAGTTAGTTCTGGGCAAGTGTCTAATAATGGCTTTCTTAACAGCGTGTCAGGGACGGAAGTGTCTTTTCCCGGTCTGTATCTAACCTCTATGTCATAGGGTTTCATTTGTAACAGCATTCGTTGCAAACGAGCAGGTGCGATATGAAGCGGTTTTCTGAACACAGGAATCAGTGATAAATGGTCTGTTTAAACCACGACTTTTCTACCATAAACCCATTTATGGAATCGTTTTAGTCCAAACAAAATACCAAGACATTCAAGCTCTATCATTGCATAATTCTTCTCGCTAGAAGTAAGTGACTTGCTTGCAAATGCAATTGGTCTACCACTTTGTAACAATGTGGCACCTATGCCTACTCTTGAACTGTCTGTCTGTAATGTGACTGGCTTGTCTGGGTTATAGTAACCTAGGACTAAATCATTTGTGATAACTTCCTTGACCTTTTTAAAGGCTTCAATTATGGCTTCTGCCGTGAAAACACTACGTCTTTGGCCAACAAGTCGCGTAATGGACTTGTGATTTCTGAGAGATTGGGTGTGAATCTTGATAGGTAATTGACCATTCCTAATATGGTTTGCAACTCAAATTTGCTTGTAGGAGTGGGCATGTCCCTGATCGCAGGAACTTTCGCTGGATCTGGCTTGAGACCTTCTGTGGGTTCTGTGACATTTGTTATGACCCCTAGCTTTTCCATACGGTCAAGTTCCCTTTTGATCTGCCCTGTAATGCAACTGGCACCTTGCGCGGTGCATGAACAACCTGAATTATATTTGCTTTTAACTGAATATTTCATTCTCCAGATATTGAGCCTATGCCTCTAAACAGCTGTGGAAATTCCCGGATAACTGAATGCTTATTCATGAAAGATTCTGTACTGTGGGATTCCACCGAATATGAGACTTTAATTGGTCCAAAATCTATGGATGTCCGTAGGCTAAACAGTGGTTGTGACCTTGTGTCTACAATATTGTATTCTACCTGTTTGGAATGTCCATTCCCTGCATGGAAACAATTCAACTGAACTGTACCCCTTGACATTAATGGCGTTCCATTGTATGCTGAAAGGCTTACATTGGAACGTTTCAGTGAGCCCTTCACACCAATACACCAATACCTTGATACTCACAAAGTGACAAAATGTTTACCTGTGAGCCCGTGTCCAGTTTGAATTTAATTCTTTTACGATTTGGTCCTACATATATTTCAGCAAACACCTGTCCATTGACAACTTTAGATTCTACATTGTCAACAAACGCATCGTCTTCACAGGGATCCATTTTGTCCTCGTGCGTTTTAATATTGTGTACTGTTTTACGTCTGCACACAACAGCAAAGTGATTCCATCCTTTGCATTCACGACACTGTAGACCCTTCGCTGGACATTTGTTGCGGCGGTCATGTTTCCTCCCGCATTTGTCACATGCGTTGGATTCGTTCGTTCCCGGCGTCCATGATTTGGCAGCACCCGACGTACCCGAACGACACAGTCCACTGTCCGATCCCCGGTGTTGGACGGCTTCTGATTGTTTAAATGCTCTGTGCGGCTTCCTTGATGACCCATTGTGCGGTTTTTCTCTTGAGTTTGATTTGATATTGTCTATCAACTTTTTGCTGTTCATATGTTTTAATTGTTCCTTGGCGTACTCGTACGTTTGGCATATCTTTACAGTCTATCGAGTGTTAATTTATCTCCTTCCGTAACTAATTTTTCTCTAATCTTCTCAGAGTTTATGCCAAACACAATTCAGTCCCGAATCATATCATCTCTGTAGTTCTCTCCAAATGCACATTCTCCTGCAAAAGTTTTTAATTTTGTAATATACGATTCAATAGAACTGTCTCCTTGCTGCTCATTATTGAATTTGTAACGTGCGAACACTGGGTTCGATTTCGGCTGTACGTAGTTTTGGAAAGCGTCCGCGACTTTTTTCAGAACTGTCTTGTCATCAGCTGACAAGTCAAGTGTGTCGAACACTTCTCGGCCTTTCTCACCGATCCACAATAACAATTATGTGACTTTCACATCATTTGTTTTTTTCTTTAAGTGCGCCTTCTGAAATCAATTCGGAATGCTGCGGAACTTTTTGAAGGTAACTGCCAGATTCTGACTGTCCCAGTCCATTCTGGGTGTAGGGACTCTCACTAAATCCATGTTACAGGAATTTAAGTTCAAAATTATTTATCCGTCAAATATTCTAACAGTTAATTCCAACTCTCAGTTCTCACAAAACTAATATATTCTAACACTATCTATTGTTATCGGCTTTTAAACATAGTACGACAAGATCGTGTTCTAACTAATATTTATTAAGTTCCAATAACAACACACATATATAAGAGAACTAATTAAAGATTAACAATGGAAGCTGGTATTAAAGAGGCAATCTGAACGTGAGTACATGTAGCTTGTAACTGACTCTACCCATTGAGGCATCTACCTTATATACTACACATAGCATGCGGTATGAAATAGACTGGCTACAATAACATAGTCATAACATAACATAAACATCATACACTAAAAATGTAACAAACAATGCTAATCATTTCTGGCCGTGGCGTGTACAAATACGACATTATAAAACAATATCTTTTAGCAAATGTGTGCTTTGAGATTCGGAAATCGTTAAATCCACACCTTTGAAGTCTACACACCGTTTAAGTTAGGTGTCACTCACGGTTAGCCACGCCTTCTCTATGCAGGCGCAGTATTCGTCGAAAAGAACTAACACTAGACGTCGGTTGCCAAGATAATGTTTATATACATAACAGAGAAAACTATTTACTGATAATACATTTAATTAGTTCAGAAAGTAAGCACACTTTATTTTCGACGTATTGTTCGCACAATAAACAGTAATAAAAGGGTAAAATACAAGTTAGTTATGTACAGCGTATTTGTCAACGAGAAGAATTCTCAGTTGAAATGCTATCAAGAATTATTGTGGAACTGAATGCATTGACAAAAGGGATGTTCATAACACTGTTTAAGTCAAGTAGTAAGAGGTGTACAGGTTAGTTGGGTAAGAGGTGTACATAGGGTCCAGTATGACCTTTATAAGCCGCACACCATTTAAGTCTGGTGGATTATAGGTGGACGCAGTCATGACCGTTACAAGCCGCACACCGTTTAAGTTAGGTGGGTTAGAGGTGTACACAGGGCACCTTATGACCGTTAAAAGCCACACATTATTCATGTCCTTTGAGGAAAAATCGTACAAAGGACAGATTATGACCGCTATAAGCAACACCCCATTCAGGCCCATTGAGAATAATGTGTACAAAAGGCACCTATGGCCGTCATAAGCCGCACACCATTCAAGTCCATTGAGAAAATGGCGGACATAGTGCTCCTTATGGCTGATATAAGCTGCGCACCATTTAAGTCAGGTGGCACTATGTGTACGCAGGGTCTCGTACTGCCATTATAAGCCGCACACCATTTAAGTCAGATAGATATGTGGGTACACAGGGTCTTGTATGACCATTATAAGCCGCACACCATTTAAGTCAGGTGGATATATGTGTACACATGGTCTTGTATGGCCATTATAAACCATACACCATTTAAGTCAGGTGGCCATATATGTACACAGGTCCTCGTTTGGCCATTATAAGCCGCACACCATTTAGGTCAGGTGGATATAGGTGTACACATGGTTACGTATGACCATTACAAGCCGCACACTATTTAAGTCAGGTGGCAGTATTTATACACAGGTCCCGTTTGGTCATTATAAGCCGCACACCATTTAAGTCAGGTGGCAATATATGTACACAGGTCCCGTTTGGCCATTATAAGCCGCACACCATTTAAGTCAGGTGGATATAGGTGTACACAGGGTCACGTATGACCAATATAAGCCGCACACTATTTAAGTCGGGTGGATATAGGTGTACACTGGGCACATTATGGATGTTACAAGCCGCACACTATTTAAGTCAGGTGGCTATATGTGTACACAGGGTCTCGTATGACCATTCTAAGCTGCACACCATTTAAGTCAGGTGGATATATGTGTACACAGGGTCACTTTATGGCCATTATAAGCTGCACACCATTTAAGTCAGGTGGATATAGGTGTACACAGGGTTCTGTATGACCATTATAAATAGGTAAATAAGAAAAGGTAATATCAATAAGCACATATATTTAGATCTAAACTACCTCTAGACCTAGGCAAACCGGATTTATAAATGTTAATGTCACACAAACACAGAGACGAGACATAACACACAAGAAAAACCAGCAGTTACCGCCCTGGAACGGTCAGTCGGCAAAAGGACCGACTGAGGTGCTTAAACTTTGTTTGTGGAGCGCTCCAACCTCGCACTTCCTGAAGGTTTTTCTATCAAACGGTGTAAATAAAAATATCCTGTCAAAGTGAGACAACTAATAGTAAGCACCTGCATCGGGATTTAAAACACATCAAATGAACTAATAAAAAGATAAAATAACTAGTAATAAAACAAACTATCAGCATATGTATAATATGTACAGTAAATAAAAGTGTGAATTATTTTTTTCCAATTTAAATGTTGATGATGGCAGCTGCAAATTATACTGTGTACTCGTAACAATAGCCTAAGTGCTCAGAAAGTTAACATGTTAACAGCTTTGTCCTCAATCTTTAAATTTTGTTTAGCGCCATATTTTGTAGCCCAAGAATAATGATTTTAGTGGCAGAAAAGCTAATTTATCTTAGTAATTTTAGTTGCATCACGAAAATGCAATATCTCTTTTGACTGCATCAAATACAGATTTACTGTGTCAAAAATGCAGATATCATGGAAACGCTGTATGGGTTTATAATAATATTTTATGGACATGGATTTATGTTCCAATTTTTTCAGACATGGCTTCTGGAATGCAGGTTTTCACCATGCTTCTAGTTTTGATCATCAGCTTTTGTGCAGAAGGTGAGTACTAATTTCTTAATTATGCACTTTGACAAGTAGCAGGGGCGGGTGCTAGTAAATCCAGCCGGATTGACTGATTTCCTAGGGCAGGATGGCCAGATTGACCGATTTCCCAGGGCAGGGTGACCGGATTGACCAATTCCCCAGGGCAGGGTAGCCAGATTGACCGATTTCCCAGGGCAGTATGGCCAGATGACCGATTTCCGAGGGCAGTATGGCCAGATTGACCAGTTTCCCAGAGCAGTGTGGCCAGATTGACCAATTCCTCAGGGCAGGGTAGCCAGATTGACTGATTTCCCAGGACAGTATGGCCAGATTGACTGATTTCCCAGGGCAGTTTGGCCAGATTGACTGATTTCCCAGGGCAGGGTGACCGGATTGACCGATTCCCCAGGGCAGGGTGGCCAGATTGACCGATTTCCGAGGGCAGTATGGCCAGATTTACTGATTTCCCAGGGCAGTTTGGCCAGATTGACTGATTTCCCAGGGCAGGGTGACCGGATTGACCGATTCCCTAGGGCAGGGTGGCCAGATTGACTGATTTCCCAGGGCAGGGTGGCCAAATTGACCGATTTTCCAGGGCAGCATGGTCAGATTGACCAGTTTCCCAGAGCAGTGTGGCCAGATTGACCAATTCCTCATGGCAGGGTGGCCAGATTGACTGATTTCCCAGGACAGTATGGCCAGATTGACTGATTTCCCAGGGCAGTATGGCCAGATGACCGATTTCCGAGGGCAGTATGGCCAGATTGACCAGTTTCCCAGAGCAGTGTGGCCAGATTGACCAATTCCTCAGGGCAGGGTGGCCAGATTGACTGATTTCCCAGGACAGTATGGCCAGATTGACTGATTTCCCAGGGCAGTTTGGCCAGATTGACTGATTTCCCAGGGCAGGGTGACCGGATTGACCGATTCCCCAGGGCAGGGTGGCCAGATTGACCGATTTCCGAGGGCAGTATGGCCAGATTTACTGATTTCCCAGGGCAGTTTGGCCAGATTGACTGATTTCCCAGGGCAGGGTGACCGGATTGACCGATTCCCCAGGGCAGGGTGGCCAGATTGACTGATTTCCCAGGGCAGGATGGCCAGATTGACCGATTTCCCAGGGCAGGGTGACCGGATTGACCAATTCCCCAGGGCAGGGTAGCCAGATTGACCGATTTCCCAGGACAGTATGGCCAGATTGACCGATTTCCGAGGGCAGGGTGACCGGATTGACCGATTCCCCAGGGCAGGGTGGCCAGATTGACCGATTTCCGAGGGCAGTATGGCCAGATTTACTGATTTCCCAGGGCAGTTTGGCCAGATTGACTGATTTCCCAGGGCAGGGTGACCGGATTGACCGATTCCCCAGGGCAGGGTGGCCAGATTGACTGATTTCCCAGGGCAGGATGGCCAGATTGACCGATTTCCCAGGGCAGGGTGACCGGATTGACCAATTCCCCAGGGCAGGGTAGCCAGATTGACCGATTTCCCAGGGCAGTATGGCCAGATTGACCGATTTCCGAGGGCAGTATGGCCAGATTGACCAGTTTCCCAGGGCAGTTTGGCTAGATTGACCAATTCCCCAGGTCATTGTGTTCATATTGACTGTATGACTGTTTTAACATGTGGCCAAATTTGTTTATGGTCGGTTTGACTAACTCACAGGGGCTGCATATGAGTCACTTTGTTCATCCATTCCAACATGCAATATTATTAACCTTCTAATTACTTCTAGTTAAAATAACTTGCAACATTTTATTTTCAAGCTTGAAATATTTGTGTTCTTAAAAATGTAGAAATATGTTGATTGTGTACTATCAATGTCATGTCATATTATCATAAATTTGTCACAATTTCTCTAACTTAAACCTTGTGAACACCTTAAAAGAACTTTGTGGGACTCTTCTTTACAGAACTATATCGGTGTGTCCAAGGATTTGCTACAAGAAATAACTTGTGATTATTTAGATGTCAAGACCTAGTAGTCTTTGTTTAAGTCTTGTGAATACATTTCAAGACATGCTGAAACCCAGGGTGCTCAGAGGAGCGATTCAGGGCCATCATGACCCCTTGTTTTAAGTTTTTTAAATGATTATTTGTTCATGGTATTTATATCTTCTGTAACTACTCAAACCTTTAAGAACATTGATGGTAGACTTATTTCATTTCTGTTACTATTCACTATTTACAGTGGATGCAGCTGCTCCAGTATTTGTTAATCCCCCTCCCCCTGGAGGATCGGGCTCCATTGCGGAGAACTTAGCCGTCGGCAGTGCGATCCTCACTCTAAATGCCAACGATGCAGATGGAGACACACCCATTTTTTCTATAGTTTCACAAACTCCTAACTCTCCAGCATTTTCAATCAATCAACTTGATCAGCTGCAAGTCCCATCTGGGATAGACTATGAAACCACTAAAGTGTTTAACTTCACCTTCAGGTGAGTTTATGTTGTTAAGTTGTTGCCATTTATGTTTTATGTTACATTTATTTGCTATATATTATATGCTTTAAAGGATATGTTGCATGCATGGGGTATTTGAGAAGAAGTGGCAACTTTAGCATTAGTATATCACTAATTTCCTGCGCACAAACACAGGAAACATGTCGTTGGAAAGACCAAATCCTTTGTTTGTATAATAGCGTTTATTTCACCATGATGCACATGCACCTTACTGAAATAATTAAACATGAACATAGAACAGTCAGTTATAGTGCTGTCACAATTGCAGAGTGCATTGTTAATAATATCAGAAAAACAGAGGGCTTATTGTAAACTTTGCAGTAAATAAGGAACATGTGCATTAAGAATACACTGGTTTGGACATGGTATATGGAAAGCAGGTCCTTCCATACGGCATGTTGCTTGATGGGTTTCACTTTTAAAGATGAAAGAAATCGCATTGATAGTTAACCCCGTCCTGGGAAGCTGCCATCTACAGTGTCTGAACGTAACATTGCTATTGTGAAGCGTATAGTCGAAGAAGATGCGCAGTACACAGTTAAAGAGATTAGTGATATCTTGAGCTTGAATTCGCATCTGTGTTTTTGATATGAAAAGAAAAATTGAAGCTACAGAAGGTTTGTGTGTGCTGAATCCCGCATTTACTTACTGATGAGCCTAAACACCAATGTGTGCAAATTGCAATGGCATTACAGATGAGATTCAAAGACAGAGATGAAAGGCGATTACGGGAAATCGTTACAGGTGCTGAAACATGACTGTACTTTTTTGAGCCAAGCAACAAGGACAATAACAAAATGTAGATAGGTGAAAATGACGAAAACCCAAAATAGCCCATAGGAGCAAGATCATCCGATGCATTAGGTATGCGCTATTTTTTGTCTTGCAAGTTATAGTGGCGCAATCCCCGTATCCGAATGCACTAGTGTTACAGATACATTTTACAAGAGTCATGTCCTGTCTGAAATTGTTAGAAACTACACAGCAAAGAACCCATGTTCCAGCCTCAGTAGAGTCATGTTACTTCACAATAATGCGCCAGCCCATCGTTCTGACAGGTAACGGACTATTAAGAAGAGAATCATATTGAAATTTTACCACACCCTCCATATGGGTACTGACCTTTCACCCTGTGACTTTTATTTAAATTTAAAACCCAGAGGGCAGTAGGCAGCATACTAGTGTATAAATGGTATACCTAAAGACATTTTCAAAAAGCGTTTTCGGATTGGCGTATTAGCTTGGGAAAATGTGTTCAGATGGGCGGAGAGTACATCAAGGGATTTCACTAGCCATTTGTAAGTATATTACACACTGTTGACCAGACCTGGTAGCGCAATCGGTAGAGTGTTGGTTCCAGGTACGGGAGGCCCCGGGTTCGATATCTGACCTCAACATACCAAAGTCGTTAAAATGGTAGTGGCATAGCTCCCTTGCTATCGCTCAGGCAAATATAAAGCTAGTCCCACAACTGGTTTGCCCGGTGTCAGGATAATGTGACTGGGTGTGGTATCATGCCAGGTGTTCACGGCATACTATACACAGTGATTGCAGCACTATATCTGCTTCAAGTGGACACGGTCTCAAAATAACTGAATTACTGTTGGTGGGACGATAAACCCAATAACAAAACAGATATATAATTATACATAATAGACATTTTGGGACTTGACCTGGTAGCGCAATGGGTAGAGCGTCTGCTACAGATCCCTGGGTTCGATCCCAGGCCTCAACATACCAAAGTCGTTAAAAATGGTAGTGGTATATCTCCCTTGCTAACGCTCAAGCAAATATAAGGGTAGTTCCACGATTGGTTTGCCCAGTGTCAGGATAATGTGACTGGGTGTGGTTTCATGCCAGGTGTAACGGCATGCTATACAGAGTGAAGGCAGCTATATCTGCTTCAATTGAACACCATCTCCAGAAAACTGAAATACTGTTGGTGGAAATAAATTAACAAACTAACAACCACTGTTGCCACTACTTCTCAAATGCCCTTTGTATATTGATTGCGATTCAGTAAATAGTGCCAGCAGGTGTTGGCTGAATTGGATCAACACTTTTTGCTCTGGCATAATCAATTTGCAATGAGCAAGTTAAAATATATTTGTTGCTTAAAAGCAGATTCTTCGTAAGCTGTTTTATTTTTAATTTTTTGCCAAATTCAATCTATCCACTATCTTTGTACTAAGTTAGTAGATGACTAAGCTTTCTCTCAGTCGCACACACAAATATACTATAGCAAAAATTACATGCAAATTACTGCTCGGTAATGATGGCTTTTTATAGGGCAGTGTGTTGTCGAGTCAAACTGCTCGGTAATGATGGCTTTTTGTAGGGCAGTGTGTTGTCGAGCCAAACTGCTTGGTAATGATGACTTTTTATAAGGCAGTGTGTTGTTAAATCAAACTGCTCATTAATGATGACTTTTTATAGGGCAGTGTTTTGTTGAGTCACACTACTTCGTAATGATGGCTTTGTATAGGGCAGTGTGTTATCGAACCAAACTGCTTGGTAATGATGACTTTTTATAAGGCAGTGTGTTGTTAAGTCAAACTGCTCATTAATGATGACTTTTTATAGGGCAGTGTTTTGTTGAGTCAGACTACTTCGTAATGATGGCTTTGTATAGGGCAGTGTGTTGTCGAGCCAAGCTGCTCGCTAATGATGGCTATCAATAGGGCAGTGTGTCGCGAGCCAAACTGCTCGGTAATGATGGCTTTGTCTAGTGCAGTGTGTTGACGAGTCAAACTGCTCGGTAATGATGGCTTTTTATAGGGCAGTGTGTTGCCGAGCCAAACTGCACAGTAACGATGCCTTTTTATAGGACAGTGTGTTCTTAAGTCAAACTGCTCGGTAATGGTGGCTTTTTATAAGGCAGTGTGTGGTCGAGTCAAAGTGCTCAGTAATGATGGCTTTGTATAGGGCAGTGTGATGACGAGTTAAACTGCTCGGTAATGATGGCTTTTTATAGGGCAGTGTGTTGTCGAGCCAAACTGCTTGGTAATGATCTTTTTTTGGAGCAGTGTGTTGTTGAGTCAAACAGCTCAGTAATGATGGCTTTTTAGAGGAAAGTGTGTTGTTGAGTCAAACTGCTTCGTAATGATGGCTTTGTATAGTGCAGTGTGTTGTTGAGTGAAACTGCTCAGTAATGATGGCTTTTATAGGGCAGTGTGTTGTCGAGCCAAACTGCTCGGTAATGATGGTTTTCATAGTGCAGTGTCCAACTGGTCGGTAATGATGGCTTTTTATAGGGCTGTGTGTTGTAGAGTCAAACTGCTAGGTAGTGATGGCTGTTTATAGGGCAGTGTGTTGTCGAGCCAAACTGCTCAGTAATGATAACATTTTATAGGGCAGTGTGTTGATGAGTCAAACTGCTCGGTAATGATGGCTTTTTATTGGGCATTGTGTTGTCGTGGCAAACTGCTCAGTAATAATGACTTTGTATAGTGCACTGTGTTGTTGAGTCAATCTGCTCGGTAATGCTGGCTTTTTATAGGGCAGTGTGTTGTCGAGTCAAACTGCTCGGTAGTGATGGCTTTTTATAGGGCAGTGTGTTGTCGAGCCAAACTGCTAGGCAATGATGGCTTTTTATAGGGCAGTGTGTTGTCGAGCCAAACTGCTCGGTAATGATGTTTTTTTTATAGGGCAGTGTGTTGTCGCGCCAAACTGCTTGGTAATGATGACTTTTATAGGGCAGTGTGTTGTTAGGTCAAACTGCTTGGTAATGATGGCTTGTTATATGGCAGTGTGTTGTTGAGTCAAACGGCTCGGTAATGATGGCTTTTTAAAGGGCCGTGTGTTGTTGAGTCAAACTGCTCGGTAATAATAGCTTTTTATAGGGCATTGTGTAGTCGAGTCAAACTGCTCAGTAATGATGACTTTTTATTGGGCAGTGTGTTGTTGAGTCAAACTGCTCGGTAATGACGGCTTTTTATATGGCAGTGTGTTGTCGTGTCAGACTGCTTGGTAATTATAGGTTTTTATAGGGCAGTGTGTAGTTGAGTCAAACTGCTTGGTAATAATGTTTTTTATAGGGCAGTATGTTGTCGTGTCAACCTCCTCGGTGATGATGACTATTTACAGGGCAGTGTGTTGTTGAGTCAAACTGCTTGGTAATGATGACTTTTTTAGGGCAGTGTGTTGTCGAGTCAAACTGCTTGATAATGCTGACCTTAATAGGGCAGTGTGTTGTTGAGTCAAACTGCTCAGTAATGATGACTTTTATAGAGCAGTGTGTTGTTGAGTCAAACTGCTTGGTAATGATGACTTTAATAGGACAGTGTGCTGTGGAACCAAACTGCTTGGTAATGATGACTTTTAAAGGGCAGTGTGTTGTCGAGCCAAACTGCTTGGTAATGATGACTTTTATAAGGCAGTGTGTTGTTGAGTCAAAATGATTGGTAATGATGAATTTTATTGGGCAGTGTGTTGTCGAGCCAAACGGCTTGGTAATGATGACTTTTATAGGGCAATGTGTTGTCGAGCCAAACTGCTTGGTAATGATGTCTTTTATAGGGCAGTGTGATGACGAGTCAAACTGCTCGGTAATGATGACTTTTTATAGGGCAGTGTGTTGTCGAGCCAAACTGCTTAGTAATGATCGCTTTTTATGGAGCAGTGTGTTGTTGAGTCAAATTGCTTGGTAATGATGGCTTTTTATAGGGCAATGTGTTGTCGAGCCAAACTGCTCCGTAATGATGACTTTTATAGGGCAGTGTGTTGTCGAACCAAACTGCTTGGTAATGATGACTTTTTATAGGGCAGTGTGTTGTTAAGTCAAACTGCTCATTAATGATGACTTTTTATAGGGCAGTGTTTTGTTGAGTCAGACTACTTCGTAATGATGGCTTTGTAAAGGACAGTGTGTTGTCGAGCCAAGTTGCTCGCTAATGATGGCTATCTATAGGGCAGTGTGTCGCGAGCCAAACTGCTCGGTAATGATGGCTTTGTCTAGTGCAGTGTGTTGACGAGTCAAACTGCTCGGTAATGATGGCTTTTTAGGGCAGTGTGTTGTCGAGTCAAACTGCTCGGTATCAATTGCTTTTTATAGGGCAGTGTGTTGTCGAGCCAAACTGCACAATAACGATGCCTTTTTATAGGACAGTGTGTTCTTAAGTCAAACTGCTCGGTAATGGTGGCTTTTTATAAGGCAGTGTGAGGTCGAGTCAAAGTGCTCAGTAATGATGGCTTTGTATAGGGCAGTGTGATGACGAGTTAAACTGCTCGGTAATGATGGCTTTTTATAGGGCAGTGTGTTGTCGAGCCAAACTGATTGGTAATGATCTTTTTTTGGAGCAGTGTGTTGTTGAGTCAAACAGCTCAGTAATGATGGCTTTTTAGAGGACAGTGTGTTGTTGAGTCAAACTGCTTCGTAATGATGGCTTTGTATAGTGCAGTGTGTTGTTGAGTGAAACTGCTCAGTAATGATGGCTTTTATAGGGCAGTGTGTTGTCGAGCCAAACTGCTCGGTAATGATGGTTTTCATAGTGCAGTGTGTTGACGAGTCCAACTGGTCGGTAATGATGGCTTTTTATAGGGCTGTGTGTTGTAGAGTCAAACTGCTAGGTAGTGATGGCTGTTTATAGGGCAGTGTGTTGTCGAGCCAAACTGCTCAGTAATTATAACATTTTATAGGGCAGTGTGTTGATGAGTCAAACTGCTCGGTAATGATGGCTTTTTATTGGGCATTGTGTTGTCGTGCCAAACTGCTCAGTATTAATGACTTTGTATAGTGCACTGTGTTGTTGAGTCAATCTGCTCGGTAATGCTGGCTTTTTATAGGGCAGTGTGTTGTCGAGTCAAACTGCTCGGTAGTGATGGCTTTTTATAGGGCAGTGTGTTGTCGAGCCAAACTGCTAGGCAATGATGGCTTTTTATAGGGCAGTGTGTTGTCGAGCCAAACTGCTCGGTAATGATGTTTTTATAGGGCAGTGTGTTGTTGCGTCAAACTGCTTGGTAATGATGACTTTTATAGGGCAGTGTGTTGTTGAGTCAAACTGCTTGGTAATGATGGCTTGTTATATGGCAGTGTGTTGTTGAGTCAAACGGCTCGGTAATGATGGCTTTTTAGAGGGCATTGTGTTGTTGAGTCAAACTGCTCGGTAAAAATAGCTTTTTATAGGGCATTGTGTAGTCGAGTCAAACTGCTCAGTAATGATGACTTTTTATTGGGCAGTGTGTTGTTGAGTCAAACTGCACGGTAATGACGGCTTTTTATATGGCAGTGTGTTGTCGTGTCAGACTGCTTGGTAATTATAGCTTTTTATAGGGCAGTGTGTAGTTGAGTCAAACTGCTTGGTAATAATGGTTTTTATAGGGCAGTATGTTGTCGAGTCAACCTCCTCGGTGATGATGACTATTTACAGGGCAGTGTGTTGTTGAGTCAAACTGCTTGGTAATGATGACTTTTTTTAGGGCAGTGTGTTGTCGAGTCAAACTGCTTGATAATGCTGACCTTAATAGGGCAGTGTGTTGTTGAGTCAAACTGCTCAGTAATGATGACTATTATAGAGCAGTGTGTTGTTGAGTCAAACTGCTTGGTAATGATGACTTTAATAGGACAGTGTGTTGTGGAACCAAACTGCTTGGTAATGATGACTTTTATAGGGCAGTGTGTTGTCGAGTCAAAATGTTTGGTAATGATGACTTTTATTGAGCAGTGTGTTGTCGAGCCAAACGGCTTGGTAATGATGACTTTTATAGGGCAATGTGTTGTCGAGCCAAACAGCTTGGTAATGATGTCTTTTATAGGGCAATGTGATGACGAGTCAAACTGCTCGGTAATGATGACATTTTATAGGGCAGTGTGTTGTCGAGCCAAACTGCTTAGTAATGATCGCTTTTTATGGAGCAGTGTGTTGTTGAGTCAAATTGCTTGGTAATGATGGCTTTTTATAGGGCAGTGTGTTGTCGAGCCAAACTGCTCCGTAATGATGACTTTTATAAGTCAGTGTGTTGTTGAGTCAAACTGCTCGATCATGATGACTTTTAAAGGGCAGTGTGTTGTTGAGTCAAACTTCTCAGTAATGTTGACTTTCATAGAGCAGTGTGTAATTGGATCAAACTGCTTGGTAATGATGACTTTTATGGGACAGTGTGTTGTTGAGTCAAACTGCTCAGTAATGATGACTTTTATAGGGCAGTGTGTTGTTGAGTCAAACTGCTTGGTAATGATGACTTTTATAGGGCCTTGTGTTGTGGAGCCAAACTGCTCGGTAATGATGACTTTTATAGGGCAGTGTGTTGTCGAGCCAAACAGCTTGGTAATGATGGCTTTTTATAGGGCAGTGTGTTGTCGAGCCAAACTGCTCGGTAATGATGACTTTTATAGGGCAGTGTGTTGTCGAGCCAAACTGCTCGGTAATGATGGCTTTTTAAAGGGCAGAGTGTTAACAAGCCAAACTGCTTGTTTATGACAGCTTTTTATAGGGCAGTGTGTGGTCGAGTCAAACTGCTCGGTAATGATGGCTTTTTATTGGGCAGTGTGTTGTCGAGTCAAACTGCTCGGTAATAATGGCTTTTTATAGGGCAGTGTGTTGTCGAGCCGAACTGCTTGGTAATGGTGACTTTTATAGGGCAGTCTGTTTTCGAGCCAAACTGTTCGGTAATGATGACTATGATCGGGCTGTGTGTTGTCGAGTCAAACTGCTTGGTAATGGTGGCTTTTTATAGGGCAGTGTGTTGTCGAGCCAAACTGCTTGGTAATGATGACTTTTATAGGGCAGTGTGTTGTTGAGTCAAACTTCTCAGTAATGATGGCTTTTGCATAGGACAGTGTGATGGCGAGTCAAACTGCTAGGTAATGATGGCTTTTTATAGGGCAGTATGTTGTTGAGTCAAACTGTTCGGTAATGATTGCTTTTATATGACAGTGTGTTGTTGAGCCAAACTGCTCGGTAATGATGACTTTTATATGACAGTGTGTTGTTGAGCCAAACTGCTCGGTAATGATGACTTTTATATGACAGTGTGTTGTTGAGCCAAACTGCTCGGTAATGATGACTTTTATAGGACAGTGTGTTGTTGAATCAAACTGCTTGGTAATGATGACTTTTATAAGGCACTGTGTTGTGGAGCCAAACTGCTCGGCAATGATGACTTTTATAGAGCAGTGTGTTGTTGAGTCAAACTGCTTGGTAATGATGACTTTTTATAGGGCAGTGTGTTATTGAGTCAAACTCCTTGGTAATGATGACTTTTATAGGGCAGTGTGTTGTCGAGCCAAACTGCTTGGTAATGATGACTCTCATGGGGCAGTTTGTTGTTGAGTCAAATTGCTCAGTAATGATGACTTTTATCGGGCATTGTGTTGTGGAGCCAAACTGTTCGGTAATGCTGAATTTTTATAGGGCATTGTGTTGTGGAGCCAAACTCTTCGGTAATGATGGCTTTGTATAGGGCAGTGTGTTGTTGTGTCAAACTGCTTGGTTATGATGGTTTTGTATAGGGCATTGTGTTGTTGAGTCAATCTGCTTGGTAATGGCGGCTTTGTTTAGGGCAGTGTGTTGTTGATTCAAACTGCTCAGTAATGATGGCTTTGTATAGGGCAGTGTGTTGTCGAGCCAAACTGCTCGGTAATGATGGCTTTTTATAGAGCAGTGTGTTGTTGAGTCAAACTGCTCAGTAATGATGGCTTTGTATAGGGCAGTGTGTTGTCGAGCCAAACTGCTCGGTAATGATGGCTTTTTATAGAGCTGTGTGTTGTCGTGTCAAACTGCTCAGTAATGATGTCTTTTTATAGGGCAGTGTGTTGTCTAGCCAAACTGCTCGGTAATGATCGCTTTTTACAGGGCAGCGTGATGTCGAATCAAACTGCTCGGTAACGATGGCTTTTTATAGGGCAGTGTGTTTTCGAGCCAAACTGCTCGGTAATGATGATTATGATCGGGCAGTGTGTTGTCGAGTCAAACTGCTTGGTAATGATGGCTTTTTATAGGGCAGTGTGTTGTTGAGTCAAACTGCTTGGTAATGATGGCTTTGTATAGGGCAGTGTGTTGTTGAGTCAAACTGCTCAGTAATGATGACTTTTACAGGGCAGTGTGTTGTCGAGCCGAACTGCTTGGTAATGGTGACTTTTATAGGGCAGTGTGTTTTCGAGCCAAACTGCTCGGTAATGATGACTATGATCGGGCAGTGTGTTGTCGAGTCAAACTGCTTGGTAATGATGGCTTTTTATAGGGCAGTGTGTTGTCGAGCCAAACTGCTTGGTAATGATGACTTTTATAGGGCAGTGTGTTGTTGAGTCAAACTGCTCATTAATAATTTCTATGATCGGGCAGTGTGTTGTCGAGCCAACCTGCTCGGTAATGATGGCTTTTTATAGGGCAGTGTGTTGTGGAGCCAAACTGCTCCGTAATGATGACTTTTATGGGGCAGTGTGTTGTTGAGTCAAAGTGCTTGGTAATGATGACTTTTAAAGGGCAGTGTGTTGTTGAGCCAACCTGCTTGGTAATGATGGCTTTTTATAGGGCAGTGTGTTGTGGAGCCAAACTGCTCGGTAATGATGACTTTTTATAGGGCATTGTGTTGTGGAGCCGAACTTGCCAGTAATGGTGACTTTTTATAGGGCAGTGTGTTGTTGAGTCAAACTCTTCGGTAATGATGGTTTTGTATAGGGCAGTGTGTTGTTGTATCAAACTGCTTGGTTATAATGGCTTTGTATAGGGCAGTGTGTTGTTGAGTCAATCTGCTTGGTAATGACGGCTTTGTTTAGGGCAGTGTGTTGTTGATTCAAACTGCTCGGTAAAGATGGCTTTGTATAGGGCAGTGTGTTGTCGAGCCAAATTGCTCGGTAATGATGACTTTTTATAGAGCTGTGTGTTGTCGAGTAAAACTGCTCGGTAATGATGGCTTTTTATAGGGCAGTGTGTTGTGGAGCCAAACTGCTTGGTAATGATGAATTTTATAGGGCAGTGTGTTGTTGAGTCAAAGTGCTTGGTAATGATGACTTTTATAGGGCAGTGTGTTGTTGAGTCAAACTGCTCGGTAATGATGACTTTTATTGGACAGTGTGTTGTGGAGCCAAACTCCTCGGTAATGATGACTTATATAGGGCAGTGAGTTGTTGAGTCAAACTGCTTGGTAATGATGACTTTTATAGAGCAGTGTGTTGTTGAGTCAAACTGCTTGGTAATGATGACTATTATAGGGCAGTGTGTTCTTGAGTCAAAGTGTTCGGTAATGATGGCTTTTTATAGGGCACTGTTTTGTGGAGCCAAACTGCTTGGTAATGATGACTTTAATAGGTCAGTGTGTTGTTGAGTCAAACTGCTTGGTAATGATGACTTTTATAAGGCACTGTGTTGTGGAGCCAAACTGCTCGGCAATGATGACTTTTATAGAGCAGTGTGTTGTTGAGTCAAACTGCTTGGTAATGATGACTTTTTATAGGGCAGTGTGTTATTGAGTCAAACTCCTTGGTAATGATGACTTTTATAGGGCAGTGTGTTGTCGAGCCAAACTGCTTGGTAATGATGACTCTCATGGGGCAGTTTGTTGTTGAGTCAAATTGCTCAGTAATGATGACTTTTATCGGGCATTGTGTTGTGGAGCCAAACTGTTCGGTAATGCTGAATTTTTATAGGGCATTGTGTTGTGGAGCCAAACTCTTCGGTAATGATGGCTTTGTATAGGGCAGTGTGTTGTTGTGTCAAACTGCTTGGTTATGATGGTTTTGTATAGGGCATTGTGTTGTTGAGTCAATCTGCTTGGTAATGGCGGCTTTGTTTAGGGCAGTGTGTTGTTGATTCAAACTGCTCAGTAATGATGGCTTTGTATAGGGCAGTGTGTTGTCGAGCCAAACTGCTCGGTAATGATGGCTTTTTATAGAGCAGTGTGTTGTTGAGTCAAACTGCTCAGTAATGATAGCTTTGTATAGGGCAGTGTGTTGTCGAGCCAAACTGCTCGGTAATGATGGCTTTTTATAGAGCTGTGTGTTGTCGTGTCAAACTGCTCAGTAATGATGTCTTTTTATAGGGCAGTGTGTTGTCTAGCCAAACTGCTCGGTAATGATCGCTTTTTGCAGGGCAGCGTGATGTCGAATCAAACTGCTCGGTAACGATGGCTTTTTATAGGGCAGTGTGTTTTCGAGCCAAACTGCTCGGTAATGGTGATTATGATCGGGCAGTGTGTTGTCGAGTCAAACTGCTTGGTAATGATGGCTTTTTATAGGGCAGTGTGTTGTTGAGTCAAACTGCTTGGTAATGATGGCTTTGTATAGGGCAGTGTGTTGTTGAGTCAAACTGCTCAGTAATGATGACTTTTACAGGGCAGTGTGTTGTCGAGCCGAACTGCTTGGTAATGGTGACTTTTATAGGGCAGTGTGTTTTCGAGCCAAACTGCTCGGTAATGATGACTATGATCGGGCAGTGTGTTGTCGAGTCAAACTGCTTGGTAATGATGGCTTTTTATAGGGCAGTGTGTTGTGGAGCCAAACTGCTTGGTAATGATGACTTTTATAGGGCAGTGTGTTGTTGAGTCAAACTGCTCATTAATAATTTCTATGATCGGGCAGTGTGTTGTCGAGCCAACCTGCTCGGTAATGATGGCTTTTTATAGGGCAGTGTGTTGTGGAGCCAAACTGCTCCGTAATGATGACTTTTATGGGGCAGTGTGTTGTTGAGTCAAAGTGCTTGGTAATGATGACTTTTATAGGGCAGTGTGTTGTTGAGCCAAACTGCTTGGTAATGATGGCTTTTTATAGGGCAGTGTGTTGTGGAGCCAAACTGCTCGGTAATGATGACTTTTTATAGGGCATTGTGTTGTGGAGCCGAACTTGCCAGTAATGGTGACTTTTTATAGGGCAGTGTGTTGTTGAGTCAAACTCTTCGGTAATGATGGTTTTGTATAGGGCAGTGTGTTGTTGTATCAAACTGCTTGGTTATAATGGCTTTGTATAGGGCAGTGTGTTGTTGAGTCAATCTGCTTGGTAATGACGGCTTTGTTTAGGGCAGTGTGTTGTTGATTCAAACTGCTCGGTAAAGATGGCTTTGTATAGGGCAGTGTGTTGTCGAGCCAAATTGCTCGGTAATGATGACTTTTTATAGAGCTGTGTGTTGTCGAGTAAAACTGCTCGGTAATGATGGCTTTTTATAGGGCAGTGTGTTGTGTAGCCAAACTGCTTGGTAATGATGAATTTTATAGGGCAGTGTGTTGTTCAGTCAAAATGCTTGGTAATGATGACTTTTATAGGGCAGTGTGTTGTTGAGTCAAACTGCTCGGTAATGATGACTTTTATTGGACAGTGTGTTGTGGAGCCAAACTCCTCGGTAATGATGACTTATATAGGGGAGTGAGTTGTTGAGTCAAACTGCTTGGTAATGATGACTTTTATAGAGCAGTGTGTTGTTGAGTCAAACTGCTTGGTAATGATGACTATTATAGGGCAGTGTGTTCTTGAGTCAAAGTGTTCGGTAATGATGGCTTTTTATAGGGCACTGTTTTGTGGAGCCAAACTGCTTGGTAATGATGGCTTTAATAGGTCAGTGTGTTGTTGAGTCAAACTGCTTGGTAATGATGACTTTTATAGGGCAATGTGTTGTCGAGCCAAACTGCTTGGTAATGATGACTTTTATAGTGCAGTGTGTTGTCGAGCCAAACTTTTCGTTAATGATGGCTTTGTCTTGGGCAGTCTATAGTCGAGTCAAACTGCTCGGTAATCATGGCTTTGTATAGGGCAGTGTGATGTCGAGTCAAACTGCTCGGCAATGATGGCTTTTTCTAGGGCGGTGGGTTGTTGATTCAAACTGCTCAGTAACGATTGCTTTTTTATAGGGCAGTGTGTTGTCGAGTCAAATTGCTCGGTAATGATGGCTTTTTATAGTGCAGTGTGTTGTCGAGTCAAACGGCTCGGTAATGATGGCCCTTTATAGCGCAGTGTGATGTCGAGCCAAACTGCTTGGTAATGATGACTTTTATAGGGCAGTGTGTTGTCGAGCAAAACTGCTCAGTAATGATGTCTTTTTATAGGGCAGTGTGTAGTCGAGTCAAACTCCTCGGTACTGATGACTTTTTATAGGACAGTGTGTTGTCGGGTCAAACTCCTCGGTAATGATGGCCTTGTTTAGGGCAGTGTGTTGTCGAGCAAAACTGCTTGGTAATGATGGCTTTTTATAGGGCAGTGTGATGGCGAGTCAAACTGGTAGGTAATGATGGCTTTTTATAGGGCAGTGTGTTGTTGAGTCAAATTGCTCGGTAATGATTGCTTTGTATAGGGCAGTGTTTTCTTGAGTCAAACTGCTTTGTAATGATGGCTTTTTATAGGGCACTGTGTTGTTGAGTCAAACTACTCGGTGATGATGGCTTTGTATAGGACAGTGTGTTGTCGAGCCAAACTGCTTGCTAATGATTGCTTTTTATAGAGCAGTGTGTTGTTGAGTCAAACTGCTCAGTAATGATGGCTTCGTCTAGGGCAGTGTGTTGTCAAGCCAAACTGCTCGGTAATGATGGCTTTGTATAGGGCAGTGTATTGTCGAGCCAACCTGCTCGGTAATGTTGGCTGGATGTTGATGAGCCAAATTGCTCGGTAATTATGGCTTTGTATAGGGCAGTGTGATGTCGAGTCAAACTGCTCGGTAATGATGGCTTTTTTTATGGCAGTGTGTTGTTGAGTCAAATTGCTCGGTAATTATGGCTTTGTATAGGGCAGTGTATTGTCGAGCCAACCTGCTCGGTAATGATGGCTTTGTTTAGGGCTGGGTGTTGATGAGCCAAATTGCTCGGTAATTATGGCTTTTTATAGGGCAGTGTGTTGTTGAGTCAAACTGCTTGGTAATGATGACTTTTTTTAGGGCAGTGTGTTGTTGAGTCAAACACCTTGGTAATGATGACTTTTATAGGGCAGTGTGTTGTCGATCCAAACTGCTTGGTAATGATGACTCTCATGGGGCAGTTTGTTGTTGAGTCAAATTGCTCAGTAATGATGACTTTTATCGGGCATTGTGTTGTGGAGCCAAACTGTTCGGTTATGATGAATTTTTATAGGGCATTATGTTGTGGAGCCAAACTCTTCGGTAATGATGGCTTTGTAAAGGGCAGTGTGTTGTTGTGTCAAACTGCTTGGTTATGATGGTTTTGTATAGGGCATTGTGTTGCTGAGTCAATCTGCTTGGTAATGGCGGCTTTGTTTAGGGCAGTGTGTTGTTGATTCAAACTGCTCAGTAATGATGGCTTTTTATAGGGCAGTGTGTTGTGGAGCCAAACTGCTCCGTAATGATGACTTTTATGGGGCAGTGTGTTGTTGAGCCAAACTGCTTGGTAATGATGGCTTTTTATAGGGCAGTGTGTTGTGGAGCCAAACTGCTCGGTAATGATGACTTTTTATAGGGCATTGTGTTGTGGAGCCGAACTTGCCAGTAATGGTGACTTTTTATAGGGCAGTGTGTTGTTGAGTCAAACTCTTCGGTAATGATGGTTTTGTATAGGGCAGTGTGTTGTTGTATCAAACTGCTTGGTTATGATGGCTTTGTATAGGGCAGTGTGTTGTTGAGTCAATCTGCTTGGTAATGACGGCTTTGTTTAGGGCAGTGTGTTGTTGATTCAAACTGCTCGGTAATGATGGCTTTGTATAGAGCAGTGTATTGTCGAGCCCAACTGCTCGGTAATGATGGCTTTTTATAGAGGAGTGTGTTGTTGAGTCAAACTGCTCAGTAAAGATGGCTTTGTATAGGGCAGTGTGTTGTCGAGCCAAATTGCTCGGTAATGATGACTTTTTATAGAGCTGTGTGTTGTCGAGTAAAACTGCTCAGTAATGATAGCTTTTTATAGGGCAGTGTGTTGTGGAGCCAAACTGCTTGGTAATGATGAATTTTATAGGGCAGTGTGTTGTTGAGTCAAAGTGCTCGGTAATGATGACTTTTATAGGGCAGTGTGTTGTTGAGTCAAACTGCTCGGTAATGATGACTTTTATTGGACAGTGTGTTGTGGAGCCAAACTCCTCGGTAATGATGACTTATATAGGGCAGTGAGTTGTTGAGTCAAACTGCTTGAAAATGATGACTTTTATAGAGCAGTGTGTTGTTGAGTCAAACTGCTTGGTAATGATGACTATTATAGGGCAGTGTGTTCTTGAGTCAAAGTGTTCGGTAATGATGGCTTTTTATAGGGCACTGTTTTGTGGAGCCAAACTGCTTGGTAATGATGACTTTAATAGGTCAGTGTGTTGTTGAGTCAAACTGCTTGGTAATGATGACTTTTATAGGGCAATGTGTTGTCGAGCCAAACTGCTTGGTAATGATGACTTTTATAGTGCAGTGTGTTGTCGAGCCAAACTTTTCGTTAATGATGGCTTTGTCTTGGGCAGTCTATAGTCGAGTCAAACTGCTCGGTAATCATGGCTTTGTATAGGGCAGTGTGATGTCGAGTCAAACTGCTCGGCAATGATGGCTTTTTCTAGGGCGGTGGGTTGTTGATTCAAACTGCTCAGTAACGATTGCTTTTTTATAGGGCAGTGTGTTGTCGAGTCAAATTGCTCAGTAATGATGGCTTTTTATAGTGCAGTGTGTTGTCGAGTCAAACGGCTCGGTAATGATGGCCCTTTATAGCGCAGTGTGATGTCGAGCCAAACTGCTTGGTAATGATGACTTTTATAGGGCAGTGTGTTGTCGAGCAAAACTGCTCAGTAATGATGTCTTTTTATAGGGCAGTGTGTAGTCGGGTCAAACTCCTCGGTACTGATGACTTTTTATAGGACAGTGTGTTGTCGGGTCAAACTCCTCGGTAATGATGGCCTTGTTTAGGGCAGTGTGTTGTCGAGCAAAACTGCTTGGTAATGATGGCTTTTTATAGGGCAGTGTGATGGCGAGTCAAACTGGTAGGAAATGATGGCTTTTTATAGGGCAGTGTGTTGTTGAGTCAAATTGCTCGGTAATGATTGTTTTGTATAGGGCAGTGTTTTCTTGAGTCAAACTGCTTAGTAATGATGGCTTTTTATAGGGCACTGTGTTGTTGAGTCAAACTACTCGGTGATGATGGCTTTGTATAGGACAGTGTGTTGTCGAGCCAAACTGCTTGCTAATGATTGCTTTTTATAGAGCAGTGTGTTGTTGAGTCAAACTGCTCAGTAATGATGGCTTCGTCTAGGGCAGTGTGTTGTCAAGCCAAACTGCTCGGTAATGATGGCTTTGTATAGGGCAGTGTATTGTCGAGCCAACCTGCTCGGTAATGATGGCTGGATGTTGATGAGCCAAATTGCTCGGTAATTATGGCTTTGTATAGGGCAGTGTGATGTCGAGTCAAACTGCTCGGTAATGATGGCTTTTTTTATGGCAGTGTGTTGTTGAGTCAAATTGCTCGGTAATTATGGCTTTGTATAGGGCAGTGTATTGTCGAGCCAACCTGCTCGGTAATGATGGCTTTGTTTAGGGCTGGGTGTTGATGAGCCAAATTGCTCGGTAATTATGGCTTTTTATAGGGCAGTGTGTTGTTGAGTCAAACTGCTTGGTAATGATGACTTTTTTTAGGGCAGTGTGTTGTTGAGTCAAACACCTTGGTAATGATGACTTTTATAGGGCAGTGTGTTGTCGAGCCAAACTGCTTGGTAATGATGACTCTCATGGGGCAGTTTGTTGTTGAGTCAAATTGCTCAGTAATGATGACTTTTATCGGGCATTGTGTTGTGGAGCCAAACTGTTCGGTTATGATGAATTTTTATAGGGCATTATGTTGTGGAGCCAAACTCTTCGGTAATGATGGCTTTGTAAAGGGCAGTGTGTTGTTGTGTCAAACTGCTTGGTTATGATGGTTTTGTATAGGGCAGTGTGTTGCTGAGTCAATCTGCTTGGTAATGGCGGCTTTGTTTAGGGCAGTGTGTTGTTGATTCAAAATGCTCAGTAATGATGGCTTTGTATAGGGCAGTGTGTTGTCGAGCCAAACTGCTCGGTAATGATGGCTTTTTATAGAGCAGTGTGTTGTTGAGTCAAACTGCTCAGTAATGATGGCTTTGTATAGGGCAGTGTGTTGTCGAGCCAAACTGCTCGTAAATGATGGCTTTTTATAGAGCTGTGTGTTGTCGAGTCAAACTGCTCAGTAATGATGTCTTTTTATAGGGCAGTGTGTTGTCTAGCCAAACTGCTCGGTAATGATCGCTTTTTACAGGGCAGCGTGATGTCGAGTCAAACTGCTCGGTAACGATGGCTTTTTATAGGGCAGTGTGTAGTTGAGTCAAACTGCTTGGTAATGATGGCTTTTTATAGAGCAGTGTGTTGTCAAGCCAAACTGCTCAGTAATGATTGCTTTGTATAGGGCAGTGTGTTGTCGAGTCAAACTGCTCGGTAATGATGGCTTTGTCTAGGTCAGTGTGTTGTCAAGCCAAACTGCTCGGTAATGATTGCTTTGTATAGAGCTGTGTGTTGTCGAGCCAAACTGCTCGGTTATGATGGCTTTGCCTAGAGCAGTGTGTTGTCGAGCCAAACTCCTCGGTAATGATTGCTTTGTATAGAGCAGTGTGTTGTCGAGCCAAACTTCCCGGTAATTATCGCTTTGTATAGGGCACTGTGATGTCGAGTCAAACTGCTCGGTAATGATTGCTTTGTATAGAGCAATGTGTTGTTGAGTCAAACTGCTTGGTAATGATGACTTTGTCTAGGGCAGTGTATTGTTGAGTCAAAGTGCTCGGTAATGATGGCCTTTTATAGGGCAGTGTGTTGTCGAGTCAAACTGCTCGGTAATGATGGCTTTTTATATGGCAGTGTGTTGTTGAGGCAAACTGCTTGGTAATGATGGCTTTTTATAGGACAGTGTTTTGTCGAGTCATACTCATCGGTAATGATGGCCTTTTATTTGACAGTGTGTTGTTGTGCCAAACTGCTCGGTAATGATGACTTTTATATGACAGTGTGTTGTTGAGCCAAACTGCTCGGTAATGATGACTTTTATATGACAGTGTGTTGTTGAGCCAAACTGCTCGGTAATGATGACTTTTATAAGACAGTGTGTTGTTGAGTCAAACTGCTTGGTAATGTTGACTTTTATAGGGCAGTGTGTTCTTGAGCCAAACTGCTCGGTAATGATGACTTTTATAGGGCAGTGTGTTGTTGAGCCAAAATGCTCAGTAATGATGGCTTTGTATAGGGCAGTGTGTTGTCGAGCCAAACTGCTCGGTAATGATGGCTTTTTATAGAGCAGTGTGTTGTTGAGTCAAACTGCTCAGTAATGATGGCTTTGTATAGGGCAGTGTGTTGTCGAGCCAAACTGCTCGGTAATGGTGGCTTTGTATAGGGCAGTGTGTTGTCGAGCCAAACTTCTCGGTAATGATGGCTTTTTATAGAGCAGTGTGTTGTTGAGTCAAACTGCTCAGTAATGATGGCTTTGTATAGGGCAATGTGTTGTCGAGCCAAAATGCTCGGTAATGGTGGCTTTTTATTGAGCTGTGTGTTGTCGAGTCAAACTGCTCGGTAATATCGCTTTTTACAGGGCAGCGTGATGTCGAGTCAAACTGCTCGGTAACGATGGCTTTTTATAGGGCAGTGTGTAGTTGCGTCAAACTGCTTGGTAATGATGGCTTTGTATAGGGCAGTGTGTTGTCAAGCCAAACTGCTCAGTAATGATTGCTTTGTATAGGGCAGTGTGTTGTCGAGTCAAACTGCTCGGTAATGATGGCTTTGTCTAGGTCAGTGTGTTGTCAAGCCAAACTGCTCGGTAATGATTGCTTTGTATAGAGCTGTGTGTTGTCGAGCCAAACTGCTCGGTTATGATGGCTTTGCCTAGAGCAGTGTGTTGTCGAGCCAAACTGCTCGGTAATGATTGCTTTGTATAGAGCAGTGTGTTGTCGAGCCAAACTTCCCGGTAACTATCGCTTTGTATAGGGCACTGTGATGTCGAGTCAAACTGCTCGGTAATGATTACTTTGTATAGAGCAGTGTGTTGTTGAGTCAAACTGCTTGGTAATGATGACTTTGTCTAGGGCAGTGTATTGTTGAGTCAAAGTGCTCGGTAATGATGGCCTTTTATAGGGCAGTGTGTTGTCGAGTCAAACTGCTCGGTAATGATGGCTTTTTATATGGCAGTGTGTTGTTGAGTCAAACTGCTTGGTAATGATGGCTTTTTATAGGACAGTGTTTTGTCGAGTCAGACTCATCGGTAATGATGGCCTTTTATATGACAGTGTGTTGTTGAGCCAAACTGCTCGGTAATGATGACTTTTATGTGACAGTGTGTTGTTGAGCCAAACTGCTCGGTAATGATGACTTTTATATGACAGTGTGTTGTTGAGCCAAACTGCTCGGTAATGATGACTTTTATAAGACAGTGTGTTGTTGAGTCAAACTGCTTGGTAATGATGGCTTTGTATAGGGCAGTGTGTTGTCGAGCCAAACTGCTCGGTAATGATGGCTTTTTATAGAGCAGTGTGTTGTTGAGTCAAACTGCTCAGTAATGATGGCTTTGTATAGGGCAGTGTGTTGTCGAGCCAAACTGCTCGGTAATGATGGCTTTTTATAGAGCTGTGTGTTGTCATGTCAAACTGCTCAGTAATGATGTCTTTTTATAGGGCAGTGTGTTGTCTAGCCAAACTGCTCGGTAATGATCGCTTTTTACAGGGCAGCGTGATGTCGAATCAAACTGCTCGGTAACGATGGCTTTTTATAGGGCAGTGTGTTTTCGAGCCAAACTGCTCGGTAATGATGATTATGATCGGGCAGTGTGTTGTCGAGTCAAACTGCTTGGTAATGATGGCTTTTTATAGGGCAGTGTGTTGTTGAGTCAAACTGCTTGGTAATGATGGCTTTGTGTAGGGCAGTGTGTTGTTGAGTCAAACTGCTCAGTAATGATGACTTTTACAGGGCAGTGTGTTGTCGAGCCGAACTGCTTGGTAATGGTGACTTTTATAGGGCAGTGTGTTTTCGAGCCAAACTGCTCGGTAATGATGACTATGATCGGGCAGTGTGTTGTCGAGTCAAACTGCTTGGTAATGATGGCTTTTTATAGGGCAGTGTGTTGTCGAGCCAAACTGCTTGGTAATGATGACTTTTATAGGGCAGTGTGTTGTTGAGTCAAACTGCTCATTAATAATTTCTATGATCGGGCAGTGTGTTGTCGAGCCAACCTGCTCGGTAATGATGGCTTTTTATAGGGCAGTGTGTTGTGGAGCCAAACTGCTCCGTAATGATGACTTTTATGGGGCAGTGTGTTGTTGAGTCAAAGTGCTTGGCAATGATGACTTTTATAGGGCAGTGTGTTGTTGAGCCAAACTGCTTGGTAATGATGGCTTTTTATAGGGCAGTGTGTTGTGGAGCCAAACTGCTCGGTAATGATGACTTTTTATAGGGCATTGTGTTGTGGAGCCGAACTTGCCAGTAATGGTGACTTTTTATAGGGCAGTGTGTTGTTGAGTCAAACTCTTCGGTAATGATGGTTTTGTATAGGGCAGTGTGTTGTTGTATCAAACTGCTTGGTTATAATGGCTTTGTATAGGGCAGTGTGTTGTTGAGTCAATCTGCTTGGTAATGACGGCTTTGTTTAGGGCAGTGTGTTGTTGATTCAAACTGCTCGGTAAAGATGGCTTTGTATAGGGCAGTGTGTTGTCGAGCCAAATTGCTCGGTAATGATGACTTTTTATAGAGCTGTGTGTTGTCGAGTAAAACTGCTCGGTAATGATGGCTTTTTATAGGGCAGTGTGTTGTGGAGCCAAACTGCTTGGTAATGATGAATTTTATAGGGCAGTGTGTTGTTGAGTCAAAGTGCTTGGTAATGATGACTTTTATAGGGCAGTGTGTTGTTGAGTCAAACTGCTCGGTAATGATGACTTTTATTGGACAGTGTGTTGTGGAGCCAAACTCCTCGGTAATGATGACTTATATAGGGCAGTGAGTTGTTGAGTCAAACTGCTTGGTAATGATGACTTTTATAGAGCAGTGTGTTGTTGAGTCAAACTGCTTGGTAATGATGACTATTATAGGGCAGTGTGTTCTTGAGTCAAAGTGTTCGGTAATGATGGCTTTTTATAGGGCACTGTTTTGTGGAGCCAAACTGCTTTGTAATGATGACTTTAATAGGTCAGTGTGTTGTTGAGTCAAACTGCTTGGTAATGATGACTTTTATAGGGCAATGTGTTGTCGAGCCAAACTGCTTGGTAATGATGACTTTTATAGTGCAGTGTGTTGTCGAGCCAAACTTTTCGTTAATGATGGCTTTGTCTTGGGCAGTCTATAGTCGAGTCAAACTGCTCGGTAATCATGGCTTTGTATAGGGCAGTGTGATGTCGAGTCAAACTGCTCGGCAATGATGGCTTTTTCTAGGGCGGTGGGTTGTTGATTCAAACTGCTCAGTAACGATTGCTTTTTTATAGGGCAGTGTGTTGTCGAGTCAAATTGCTCGGTAATGATGGCTTTTTATAGTGCAGTGTGTTGTCGAGTCAAACGGCTCGGTAATGATGGCCCTTTATAGCGCAGTGTGATGTCGAGCCAAACTGCTTGGTAATGATGACTTTTATAGGGCAGTGTGTTGTCGAGCAAAACTGCTCAGTAATGATGTCTTTTTATAGGGCAGTGTGTAGTCGAGTCAAACTCCTCGGTACTGATGACTTTTTATAGGACAGTGTGTTGTCGGGTCAAACTCCTCGGTAATGATGGCCTTGTTTAGGGCAGTGTGTTGTCGAGCAAAACTGCTTGGTAATGATGGCTTTTTATAGGGCAGTGTGATGGCGAGTCAAACTGGTAGGTAATGATGGCTTTTTATAGGGCAGTGTGTTGTTGAGTCAAATTGCTCGGTAATGATTGCTTTGTATAGGGCAGTGTTTTCTTGAGTCAAACTGCTTTGTAATGATGGCTTTTTATAGGGCACTGTGTTGTTGAGTCAAACTACTCGGTGATGATGGCTTTGTATAGGACAGTGTGTTGTCGAGCCAAACTGCTTGCTAATGATTGCTTTTTATAGAGCAGTGTGTTGTTGAGTCAAACTGCTCAGTAATGATGGCTTCGTCTAGGGCAGTGTGTTGTCAAGCCAAACTGCTCGGTAATGATGGCTTTGTATAGGGCAGTGTATTGTCGAGCCAACCTGCTCGGTAATGTTGGCTGGATGTTGATGAGCCAAATTGCTCGGTAATTATGGCTTTGTATAGGGCAGTGTGATGTCGAGTCAAACTGCTCGGTAATGATGGCTTTTTTTATGGCAGTGTGTTGTTGAGTCAAATTGCTCGGTAATTATGGCTTTGTATAGGGCAGTGTATTGTCGAGCCAACCTGCTCGGTAATGATGGCTTTGTTTAGGGCTGGGTGTTGATGAGCCAAATTGCTCGGTAATTATGGCTTTTTATAGGGCAGTGTGTTGTTGAGTCAAACTGCTTGGTAATGATGACTTTTTTTAGGGCAGTGTGTTGTTGAGTCAAACACCTTGGTAATGATGACTTTTATAGGGCAGTGTGTTGTCGATCCAAACTGCTTGGTAATGATGACTCTCATGGGGCAGTTTGTTGTTGAGTCAAATTGCTCAGTAATGATGACTTTTATCGGGCATTGTGTTGTGGAGCCAAACTGTTCGGTTATGATGAATTTTTATAGGGCATTATGTTGTGGAGCCAAACTCTTCGGTAATGATGGCTTTGTAAAGGGCAGTGTGTTGTTGTGTCAAACTGCTTGGTTATGATGGTTTTGTATAGGGCAGTGTGTTGCTGAGTCAATCTGCTTGGTAATGGCGGCTTTGTTTAGGGCAGTGTGTTGTTGATTCAAACTGCTCAGTAATGATGGCTTTTTATAGGGCAGTGTGTTGTGGAGCCAAACTGCTCCGTAATGATGACTTTTATGGGGCAGTGTGTTGTTGCGTCAAAGTGCTTGGTAATGATGACTTTTATAGGGCAGTGTGTTGTTGAGCCAAACTGCTTGGTAATGAAGGCTTTTTATAGGGCAGTGTGTTGCTGAGTCAATCTGCTTGGTAATGGCGGCTTTGTTTAGGGCAGTGTGTTGTTGATTCAAACTGCTCAGTAATGATGGCTTTTTATAGGGCAGTGTGTTGTGGAGCCAAACTGCTCCGTAATGATGACTTTTATGGGGCAGTGTGTTGTTGAGTCAAAGTGCTTGGTAATGATGACTTTTATAGGGCAGTGTGTTGTTGAGCCAAACTGCTTGGTAATGATGGCTTTTTATAGGGCAGTGTGTTGTGGAGCCAAACTGCTCGGTAATGATGACTTTTTATAGGGCATTGTGTTGTGGAGCCGAACTTGCCAGTAATGGTGACTTTTTATAGGGCAGTGTGTTGTTGAGTCAAACTCTTCGGTAATGATGGTTTTGTATAGGGCAGTGTGTTGTTGTATCAAACTGCTTGGTTATGATGGCTTTGTATAGGGCAGTGTGTTGTTGAGTCAATCTGCTTGGTAATGACGGCTTTGTTTAGGGCAGTGTGTTGTTGATTCAAACTGCTCGGTAATGATGGCTTTGTATAGAGCAGTGTATTGTCGAGCCCAACTGCTCGGTAATGATGGCTTTTTATAGAGGAGTGTGTTGTTGAGTCAAACTGCTCAGTAAAGATGGCTTTGTATAGGGCAGTGTGTTGTCGAGCCAAATTGCTCGGTAATGATGACTTTTTATAGAGCTGTGTGTTGTCGAGTAAAACTGCTCAGTAATGATAGCTTTTTATAGGGCAGTGTGTTGTGGAGCCAAACTGCTTGGTAATGATGAATTTTATAGGGCAGTGTGTTGTTGAGTCAAAGTGCTTGGTAATGATGACTTTTATAGGGCAGTGTGTTGTTGAGTCAAACTGCTCGGTAATGATGACTTTTATTGGACAGTGTGTTGTGGAGCCAAACTCCTCGGTAATGATGACTTATATAGGGCAGTGAGTTGTTGAGTCAAACTGCTTGGTAATGATGACTTTTATAGAGCAGTGTGTTGTTGAGTCAAACTGCTTGGTAATGATGACTATTATAGGGCAGTGTGTTCTTGAGTCAAAGTGTTCGGTAATGATGGCTTTTTATAGGGCACTGTTTTGTGGAGCCAAACTGCTTGGTAATGATGACTTTAATAGGTCAGTGTGTTGTTGAGTCAAACTGCTTGGTAATGATGACTTTTATAGGGCAATGTGTTGTCGAGCCAAACTGCTTGGTAATGATGACTTTTATAGTGCAGTGTGTTGTCGAGCCAAACTTTTCGTTAATGATGGCTTTGTCTTGGGCAGTCTATAGTCGAGTCAAACTGCTCGGTAATCATGGCTTTGTATAGGGCAGTGTGATGTCGAGTCAAACTGCTCGGCAATGATGGCTTTTTCTAGGGCGGTGGGTTGTTGATTCAAACTGCTCAGTAACGATTGCTTTTTTATAGGGCAGTGTGTTGTCGAGTCAAATTGCTCGGTAATGATGGCTTTTTATAGTGCAGTGTGTTGTCGAGTCAAACGGCTCGGTAATGATGGCCCTTTATAGCGCAGTGTGATGTCGAGCCAAACTGCTTGGTAATGATGACTTTTATAGGGCAGTGTGTTGTCGAGCAAAACTGCTCAGTAATGATGTCTTTTTATAGGGCAGTGTGTAGTCGGGTCAAACTCCTCGGTACTGATGGCTTTTTATAGGACAGTGTGTTGTCGGGTCAAACTCCTCGGTACTGATGACTTTTTATAGGGCAGTGTGTAGTCGGGTCAAACTCCTCGGTACTGATGACTTTTTATAGGGCAGTGTGTAGTCGGGTCAAACTCCTCGGTACTGATGACTTTTTATAGGACAGTGTGTTGTCGGGTCAAACTCCTCGGTAATGATGGCCTTGTTTAGGGCAGTGTGTTGTCGAGCAAAACTGCTTGGTAATGATGGCTTTTTATAGGGCAGTGTGATGGCGAGTCAAACTGGTAGGAAATGATGGCTTTTTATAGGGCAGTGTGTTGTTGAGTCAAATTGCTCGGTAATGATTGCTTTGTATAGGGCAGTGTTTTCTTGAGTCAAACTGCTTAGTAATATTGGCTTTTTATAGGGCACTGTGTTGTTGAGTCAAACTACTCGGTGATGATGGCTTTGTATAGGACAGTGTGTTGTCGAGCCAAACTGCTTGCTAATGATTGCTTTTTATAGAGCAGTGTGTTGTTGAGTCAAACTGCTCAGTAATGATGGCTTCGTCTAGGGCAGTGTGTTGTCAAGCCAAACTGCTCGGTAATGATGGCTTTGTATAGGGCAGTGTATTGTCGAGCCAACCTGCTCGGTAATGATGGCTGGATGTTGATGAGCCAAATTGCTCGGTAATTATGGCTTTGTATAGGGCAGTGTGATGTCGAGTCAAACTGCTCGGTAATGATGGCTTTTTTTATGGCAGTGTGTTGTTGAGTCAAATTGCTCGGTAATTATGGCTTTGTATAGGGCAGTGTATTGTCGAGCCAACCTGCTCGGTAATGATGGCTTTGTTTAGGGCTGGGTGTTGATGAGCCAAATTGCTCGGTAATTATGGCTTTTTATAGGGCAGTGTGTTGTTGAGTCAAACTGCTTGGTAATGATGACTTTTTTTAGGGCAGTGTGTTGTTGAGTCAAACACCTTGGTAATGATGACTTTTATAGGGCAGTGTGTTGTCGAGCCAAACTGCTTGGTAATGATGACTCTCATGGGGCAGTTTGTTGTTGAGTCAAATTGCTCAGTAATGATGACTTTTATCGGGCATTGTGTTGTGGAGCCAAACTGTTCGGTTATGATGAATTTTTATAGGGCATTATGTTGTGGAGCCAAACTCTTCGGTAATGATGGCTTTGTAAAGGGCAGTGTGTTGTTGTGTCAAACTGCTTGGTTATGATGGTTTTGTATAGGGCAGTGTGTTGCTGAGTCAATCTGCTTGGTAATGACGGCTTTGTTTAGGGCAGTGTGTTGTTGATTCAAAATGCTCAGTAATGATAGCTTTGTATAGGGCAGTGTGTTGTCGAGCCAAACTGCTCGGTAATGATGGCTTTTTATAGAGCAGTGTGTTGTTGAGTCAAACTGCTCAGTAATGATGGCTTTGTATAGGGCAGTGTGTTGTCGAGCCAAACTGCTCGTAAATGATGGCTTTTTATAGAGCTGTGTGTTGTCGAGTCAAACTGCTCAGTAATGATGTCTTTTTATAGGGCAGTGTGTTGTCTAGCCAAACTGCTCGGTAATGATCGCTTTTTACAGGGCAGCGTGATGTCGAGTCAAACTGCTCGGTAACGATGGCTTTTTATAGGGCAGTGTGTAGTTGAGTCAAACTGCTTGGTAATGATGGCTTTTTATAGAGCAGTGTGTTGTCAAGCCAAACTGCTCAGTAATGATTGCTTTGTATAGGGCAGTGTGTTGTCGAGTCAAACTGCTCGGTAATGATGGCTTGTCTAGGTCAGTGTGTTGTCAAGCCAAACTGCTCGGTAATGATTGCTTTGTATAGAGCTGTGTGTTGTCGAGCCAAACTGCTCGGTTATGATGGCTTTGCCTAGAGCAGTGTGTTGTCGAGCCAAACTCCTCGGTAATGATTGCTTTGTATAGAGCAGTGTGTTGTCGAGCCAAACTTCCCGGTAATTATCGCTTTGTATAGGGCACTGTGATGTCGAGTCAAACTGCTCGGTAATGATTGCTTTGTATAGAGCAATGTGTTGTTGAGTCAAACTGCTTGGTAATGATGACTTTGTCTAGGGCAGTGTATTGTTGAGTCAAAGTGCTCGGTAATGATGGCCTTTTATAGGGCAGTGTGTTGTCGAGTCAAACTGCTCGGTAATGATGGCTTTTTATATGGCAGTGTGTTGTTGAGGCAAACTGCTTGGTAATGATGGCTTTTTATAGGACAGTGTTTTGTCGAGTCATACTCATCGGTAATGATGGCCTTTTATTTGACAGTGTGTTGTTGTGCCAAACTGCTCGGTAATGATGACTTTTATATGACAGTGTGTTGTTGAGCCAAACTGCTCGGTAATGATGACTTTTATATGACAGTGTGTTGTTGAGCCAAACTGCTCGGTAATGATGACTTTTATAAGACAGTGTGTTGTTGAGTCAAACTGCTTGGTAATGTTGACTTTTATAGGGCAGTGTGTTCTTGAGCCAAACTGCTCGGTAATGATGACTTTTATAGGGCAGTGTGTTGTTGAGCCAAAATGCTCAGTAATGATGGCTTTGTATAGGGCAGTGTGTTTTCGAGCCAAACTGCTCGGTAATGATGGCTTTTTATAGAGCAGTGTGTTGTTGAGTCAAACTGCTCAGTAATGATGGCTTTGTATAGGGCAGTGTGTTGTCGAGCCAAACTGCTCGGTAATGGTGGCTTTGTATAGGGCAGTGTGTTGTCGAGCCAAACTTCTCGGTAATGATGGCTTTTTATAGAGCAGTGTGTTGTTGAGTCAAACTGCTCAGTAATGATGGCTTTGTATAGGGCAATGTGTTGTCGAGCCAAAATGCTCGGTAATGGTGGCTTTTTATTGAGCTGTGTGTTGTCGAGTCAAACTGCTCGGTAATATCGCTTTTTACAGGGCAGCGTGATGTCGAGTCAAACTGCTCGGTAACGATGGCTTTTTATAGGGCAGTGTGTAGTTGCGTCAAACTGCTTGGTAATGATGGCTTTGTATAGGGCAGTGTGTTGTCAAGCCAAACTGCTCAGTAATGATTGCTTTGTATAGGGCAGTGTGTTGTCGAGTCAAACTGCTCGGTAATGATGGCTTTGTCTAGGTCAGTGTGTTGTCAAGCCAAACTGCTCGGTAATGATTGCTTTGTATAGAGCTGTGTGTTGTCGAGCCAAACTGCTCGGTTATGATGGCTTTGCCTAGAGCAGTGTGTTGTCGAGCCAAACTGCTCGGTAATGATTGCTTTGTATAGAGCAGTGTGTTGTCGAGCCAAACTTCCCGGTAACTATCGCTTTGTATAGGGCACTGTGATGTCGAGTCAAACTGCTCGGTAATGATTGCTTTGTATAGAGCAGTGTGTTGTTGAGTCAAACTGCTTGGTAATGATGACTTTGTCTAGGGCAGTGTATTGTTGAGTCAAAGTGCTCGGTAATGATGGCCTTTTATAGGGCAGTGTGTTGTCGAGTCAAACTGCTCGGTAATGATGGCTTTTTATATGGCAGTGTGTTGTTGAGTCAAACTGCTTGGTAATGATGGCTTTTTATAGGACAGTGTTTTGTCGAGTCAGACTCATCGGTAATGATGGCCTTTTATATGACAGTGTGTTGTTGAGCCAAACTGCTCGGTAATGATGACTTTTATGTGACAGTGTGTTGTTGAGCCAAACTGCTCGGTAATGATGACTTTTATATGACAGTGTGTTGTTGAGCCAAACTGCTCGGTAATGATGACTTTTATAAGACAGTGTGTTGTTGAGTCAAACTGCTTGGTAATGATGACTTTTATAGGGCAGTGTGTTGTTGAGCCAAACTGCTCGGTAATGATGAATTTTAAAGGGCAGTGTGTTGTTGAGTCAAACTGCTTGGTAATGATGACTTTGTCTAGGGCAGTGTATTGTTGAGTCAAAGTGCTCGGTAATGATGGCCTTTTATAGGGCAGTTTGTTGTCGAGTCAAACTGCTCGGTAATGATGGCTTTTTATATGGCAGTGTATTGTTGAGTCAAACTGCTCGGTAATGATGGCTTTTTATATGGCAGTGTATTGTTGAGTCAAAGTGCTCGGTAATGATGGCCTTTTATAGGGCAGTTTGTTGTCGAGTCAAACTGCTCGGTAATGATGGCTTTTTATATGGCAGTGTGTTGTTGAGCCAAACTGCTCGGTAATGATGACTTTTATATGACAGTGTGTTGTTGAGCCAAACTGCTCGGTAATGATGACTTTTATATGACAGTGTGTTGTTGAGCCAAACTGCTCGGTAATGATGACTTTTATATGACAGTGTGTTGTTGAGCCAAACTGCTCGGTAATGATGACTTTTATAAGACAGTGTGTTGTTGAGTCAAACTGCTTGGTAATGATGACTTTTATAGGGCAGTGTGTTGTTGAGCCAAACTGCTCGGTAATGATGACTTTTATAGGGCAGTGTGTTGTTGAGCCAAACTGCTCGGTAATGATGACTTTTATAGGGCAGTGTGTTGTGGAGCCAAACTGCTCGGTAATGATGACTTTTATAGGGCAGTGTGTTGTGGAGTCAAACTGCTCGGTAATGATGACTTTTATAGGGCAGTGTGTTATTGAGTCAAACTACTTGGTAATAATGGCTTTTATAGGACAGTGTGTTGTTTAGTCAAACTGCTTGGTAATGATGACTTTTATAGGGGAGTGTGTTGTGGAGTCAAACTGCTCGGTAATAATGACTTTTATAGGGCAGTGTGTTGTTGAGTCAAACTGCTTGGTAATGATGACTTTTTATAGGGCAGTGTGTTGTTGAGTCAAACTGCTCGGTAATGATGACTTTTATAGGGCAGTGTGTTGTGGAGCCAAACTGCTCGGTAATGATGACTTTTATAGGGCAGTGTGTTGTGGAGCCAAACTGCTCGGTAATGATGACTTTTATAGGGCAGTGTGTTGTTGAGTCAAAGTGCTTGGTAATAATGGCTTTTATAGGACAGTGTGTTGTTTAGTCAAACTGCTTGGTAATGATGACTTTTATAGGGGAGTGTGCTGTGGAGTCAAACTGCTCGGTAATAATGACTTTTATAGGGCAGTGTGTTGTTGAGTCAAACTGCTTGGTAATGATGACTTTTTATAGGGCAGTGTGTTGTTGAGTCAAACTCCTTGGTAATGATGACTTTTATAGGGCAGTGTGTTGTCGAGCCAAACTGCTTGGTAATGATGACTCTCATGGGGCAGTGTGTTGTTGAGTCAAATTGCTCAGTAATGATGACTTTTATCGGGCATTGTGTCGTGGAGCCAAACTGCTCGGTAATGATGACTTTTTATAGGGCATTGTGTTGTGGAGCCAAACTTTTCGGTAATGATGGCTTTGTATAGGGCGGTGTGTTGTTGTGTCAAACTGCTTGGTAATGATGGATTTGTATAGGGCAGTGTGTTGTTGAGTCAATCTGCTTGGTAATGATGGCTTTTTATAGAGCAGTGTGTTGTTGATTCAAACTGCTCAGTAATAATGGCTTTGTATAGGGCAGTGTGTTGTCTAGCCAAACTGCTCGGTAATGATGGCTTTTTATAGAGCTGTGTGTTGTCGAGTCAAACTGCTCAGTAATGATGTCTTTTTGTAGGGCTTTGTGTTGTCTAGCCAAACTGCTCGGTAATGATCGCTTTTTACAGGGCAGCGTGATGTCGAGTCAAACTGCTCGGTAATGATGGCTTTGTCTAGGTCAGTGTGTTGTCAAGCCAAACTGCTCGGTAATGATTGCTTTGTATAGAGCAGTGTGTTGTCGAGCCAAACTTCCCGGTAATTATCGCTTTGTATAGGGCACTGTGATGTCGAGTCAAACTGCTCGGTAATGGTGGCTTTTTATAGGGCAGTGTGTTGTTGAGTCAAACTGCTTGGTAATGATGACTTTGTATAGGGCAGTGTGTTGTCAAGCCAAACTGCTCAGTAATGATTGCTTTGTATAGGGCAGTGTGTTGTCGAGTCAAACTGCTCGGTAATGATGGCTTTGTCTAGGTCAGTGTGTTGTCAAGCCAAACTGCTCGGTAATGATTGCTTTGTATAGAGCAGTGTGTTGTCGAGCCAAACTTCCCGGTAATTATCGCTTTGTATAGGGCACTGTGATGTCGAGTCAAACTGCTCGGTAATGGTGGCTTTTTATAGGGCAGTGTGTTGTTGAGTCAAACTGCTTGGTAATGATGACTTTGTCTAGGGCAGTGTATTGTTGAGTCAAAGTGCTCGGTAATGATGGCCTTTTATAGGGCAGTGTGTTGTCGAGTCAAATTCCTCGGTAATGATGACTTTTTATAGGACAGTGTGTTGTCGAGTCAAACTCCTCGGTAATCATGGCCTTTTATAGGGCAGTGTGTTGTTGAGTCAAACTGCTCCGTAATGATGGCTTTTTATATGAAAGTGTGTTGTTGAGTCAAACCGCTCGGTAATGATGGCTTTTTATAGGGCAGTGTGTTGTTGAGTCAAACTGCTCCGTAATGATGGCTTTTTATATGACAGTGTGTTGTTGAGTCAAACCGCTCGGTAATGATGGCTTTTTATAGGGCAGTGTGTTGTCGAGTCAAACTGCTCAGTAATGATGGCTTTGTATAGGGCATTGTTGTGGCAATAATTGATGAAATTCAAATTTCAATGTCTTTCCATGCATTTTAAGCTCAAGTATTCTATGAATCAGGCTAGCTATTCTGGAATTTCCACAAACTGAACATGGCCTGACCACTGTGAACACTTAATGTGTCAGCAGTTCTATCCACAGTACTAAGTCCTTAGTCAGCAGTCTTTATTCACCATTGAAAGAGGCCATCACCATAGTGGCCATCTTGTGAACTTAAGGAGAAAGAATATAAGCTGTCTTAAAAATGCATGAAGGCAAAGACTGCACAAGGAGGCAGCTGACGTACATGTGTTGTAGTGTTTTATGGTTTAATGTATACGTGTTTGAGAAGTCATATGATTTAGATAAACTCATAACTCCGTGTTGTACTTTCAGGGTGACCGATGGAAGTTCTTCTACAGAGACACAGTACACTTTGACAATAACCGATGTGGATGATGAGCCACCGGTGTTTGCAGAATCATCCTACAGCAGGTCAATCAGTGAACTGGCACTTACAGGTAAGTGTTCAGCCGTACGGCAACTTTAATGTCGGTTTTGTTTAGTTTAAATCAGGTGATCCAAGCTGATCAGAGTGCATCCTTTTGTTGCAGTGGTTAACATACTGGAATGCGAATTGGAGGGTTTTTGTCTGATCATGCACATGTACTAAATGATACATTATTTTGTTAAAATTTCAAACATATTTCGAAATCTTTTATAAGCAATCTGATTTTCCAAACCTAAAGACAACACAATAATTTGCTGAAAATAACTTGCCTGTACATTAAAGGTGGTATCCGACAGTTTGCCTATGTCTACTATATGTAACAATATATGACCTCTGTTTGGGATATATGTGCATAATTTCTGTAGAAAAACATCATACTATAGTCTAAGCTTTGACGATTTTCAACAGTATCTCCATTTTGGGGCAATAAAACTCGTTAATCAACACTTAAAATATTCATTCTTTTTATATCTATAAATATGAACGATTGTGATTTTGGCTAAACATAGACTCACAGCGGATGATGTGGATGAGCTAAAACATAAGTGGTCTTGGTAAAAAAAACAACTAACTGTGCATCAATAAACAGCATTTTGTTTGATATGTTCAGATAGCAATAGATTATTAGGATGTTAAATGAAAATATCTTTGGTCCAAACTGTCGGATACCACCTTTAATGTTTAAGGTTTGTGGAAGAGCACCAGCTGATTTAGCTCAGGATGTTTCACGTTATAAGTTAAGCAGGTTTCCAAGTCTATTATTGGCTAAAAGATTTGCACTCAGTCTGATTTAACTTGTGACTACTTACTACATGTCCTGTGTACATGACTGTATCATAGTGAAGTTCTTTGTTCTATTTCCTCACACTTAAAGTCAGGTTACCACTACATGTCACAGTAGACAGACAAGTTTCTGGTCTTCATTTTACCACACAGTAGACAGACACGTTTCTGGTCTTCATTTTACCACACAGTAGACAGACACGTTTCTGGTCTTCATTTTACCTCACAGTAGACAGACAAGTTTCTGGTCTTCATTTTACCTCACAGAAGACAGACAAGTTTTTGCTCTTCATTTTACCACACAGTAGACAGACAAGTTTCTGGTCTTCATTTTACCACACAGTAGACAGACAAGTTTCTGGTCTTCATTTTACCTTACAGTAGACAGATAAGTTTCTGGTCTTCATTTTCCCTTACAGTAGACAGACAAGTCTCATTTTACCACACAGTAGACAGACAAGTTTCTGGTCTTCATTTTACCTCACAGTAGACAGACAAGTTTCTGGTCTTCATTTTACCACACAGTAGACAGACAAGTTTCTGGTCTTCATTTTACCACACAGTAGACAGACAAGTTTCTGGTTTTTATTTTACCTTACAGTAGACAGACAAGTCCCATTTTACCACACAGTAGACAGACTAGTTTCTGGTCTTCATTTTACCACACAGTAGACAGACAAGTTTCTGGTCTTCATTTTATCACACAGTAAACAGACAAATTTCTAGTCTTCATTTTACCACAAAGTAGACAGACTAGTTTCTGGTCTTCATTTTACCACTCAGTAGACAGACAATTTTCTGGTCTTCATTTTACCTGACAGTAGACAGACAAGTTTCTGGTTTTTATTTTACCAGTACATGTATTGTCATAGATGTTTCTATTTAAAGGTACCAATGTGCTCCAAGTTACTGCTACTGATCCTGATAGTGACAGTATAACCTTCAGCATTTTAGGTAAAAAGTTTCTTTTTCATTTACACTGTTTATTAGCAATGTAAAGAAAAACTTCAGACAACTCAGAACGTTTGAAATTTATTTCCAGTAATTCGAAATTCGCAATATTTGAAACAGAAATAATAACTTACTTAGATGAAGACTGAAAAGTTTCACATAATGTGACTGTTAAATAATTTAAACCATTGAACCTTAATAGTTTAATTTAAGCACTTAATACATCAGACACTCAGTGTCCCAAAGTTACAATTAAAGTTCTTAAGATTTGTAGTGATATAGCTCACTTGCTTGTGTTCCAGCAGTTATATGGGTAGTTTAACGACTGATCAGCCCAGTGTCTAAAGTCGTAAAATTGGCTGTGATATGGCTCCCTTGCTGTGTTCAAGCACTTATAAGGGAAGTTCAGTGACTGGTCACCCCAGTGTTCAAAGTTGATAAAATGGTAGGGATATAGCTCCCTTGCTTGTGCTCAAGCAATTATAAGGGTAGTTAAACGACTGATCAGCCAAGTTTCATGATAGTGAGACAAGGTAAGGTATTATGCCTAATGGTCATGGCATGCTATGCTCTGTGAAGGCAGCGTCATTTTGGGTTCCAGTAGACACTGTCTCCAAAAAGCAGAACAAATTTTGGTAGGACTGAGACATAGACTGATCATGTGTCAAGTTAGGAAGCACAAAATAAGTCAACCTAGAACATTTGAAGTTAATAAACAAAATCAACGGGGCTAGAATGTTTGAACTGAACTGCTTTTACAGATAATTATCTTTACTGTCAAAGTGATATACAGCAGTTTGCTTATATCAAATACCAGTAACAATATCTTTCCACTGCATTTGGGAATTCGGCCATAATTTCTGCACTAACTCTTATTTGAGTCTAAAGAAAGTGTGCAATGTATATGTGTGTGCCCTTTAAAAGTGTGTACTGTATATATGTGTACTATGTTTGTGTTTTATAAAGTGTTTACTATATGTGGGTTTTCTGTTTGTGTGATATATTTGTGTGCTCTGTAAAAGTGTATACCACTTTAGAATGCACTCAACAAGTTTGCTCCTCAAATGAGTACACAATGTATGCAACTGTTTGCAGTTCATTTACCATTTAGGTGCCCAGACAGTGTTTGCCATTGATCCTGTGACTGGTGTCATCACTGTGAAGAATTCAAGCGAACTTGCTGCTTACATTGAAACCAATGTTATTTTAACCATCAAAGCCAGTGATGCAGCGGCCAACACTGCTACCACAGTTGCTGCAATTACAATCACAGGTAACAAATTGATGAAAATAGTATTTAGTCGGTTCCAGGTACAGGAAGTCACAAGTATGAGAGGTCATACGCAAGCATACCAAAATTGTTAAATGGTAATAATGGTCAAGTAAGGTAATAGTTACTAGTTCCATGGCTAGGCAGTCCAGTGGCATGATAATGTGACTGGTTGTGGTATTATGATATGTTCATAGCATGCATGGCATGGCAACAACAAATAAGAACATCATGTAAGATAAAGTTGGTTTAAAAGGCCAACAGAAACCCATTTTATGTTCTGTGACCTACAACTGACCATGTTATTTTGTAGGGCTGTCATTGATTCTATATATTTGCATATCAATATTAACGATCTATTGAGGGACACATATATGGGTATATCGATACAGTTTGACTTTAAGTTACGTGTATTTCCAACTATTTTCCAGTACCTTGTCTGCTCGTTCCTTTCATAATTCGTTATATATCGGATTATTTTGTTCAGATTACTTCTGAAAATAATGAGTAAGATTATTTTTATTAGTCATCTTACTTCTTTCCAGAAGCGAAAATAGTTTTTTTAAGTTCAGTTATACTAGTCAAATAATAGTAAATGTATGGTTATATAATATAGTGTACACTTCATGTTATTGTTTTTTTATTATGCAATATAACTGTATACCTTAAAAGAAACCCTTAACAAAGAAATACATACAGATTATTGATATCATATGTAATTTGAACGTCTGGAAAAATACTTTGTATTTTATTTTTTTCACTAAAAATGTTGATAGTCTAAAGTGTTTCTCGATAATTGAACAAAAGATATAGGCAATAAATTAATATAAATTAATTCAATGCCAGGAATGTTGTTTTGTTTGTCATTATTGTGAGATACATGTAATGACATAAAGATGTTAGTGATTATAATTGGGTGATAAACACATATTGTGGCAGTAATAAATACAAATATATTTTGGCTTTAATTACATGTCATGATGAAATTGCATATGTTGTGGCAATTATAATTATATAATGATAGATAATAGAATGTTTAATATATGATGATGATAAATACGTTGTAATAATGATGACGACAATATAAACAGTCAGTTTGTTAACAGCAAGTCCGTGTAGAAACAACCCATGCAAACATGGAGCAACCTGCAGTGTGGAAGCAGGAAACAGCTTCAAGTGTCACTGTCAATCAGGATACATAGGAACTACATGTGAATCAGGTTTGTCTTTATGGCTTTTTTATACAGAGGTTGTAAAAACTTGAGCCCGATTCAAAAGTGAGTAAGCCAGGAGTTTGAAGGAAGAGAAATCCTTTTACAAGTCCGTTTTTAAACCACTTTCATAAATAAAATGCAATTTTTATTCTACCAATGAGTTATCAGCCAAGGTGTTGTACCTCTTTATATAAAATATTTTTGTTCATTGATATATTTCCTTTAGACTGTTTTCTTTTAAATTTGAAGTTTTTAAGTTTTAGTGATGACGACTTTAATACATGTACGTGTTTAACCAGAAATTTGCATTTCTTTGTTTTCGTTTGTGATTACCTGTTGCTTATTGTTTGTAGATCATAAAAAAGAATATTTGATAAAACCATATCATTCAATTAAGTTGAAAACATTTAAAAGCGTGCAGTATTTTAAGTTACGGAAGTTTAAAACGATAAAGAAATTTACAATCAAACACTTTATAAATCCATCCCATTTTAAAAATTTACAATGTCATAGGATATTTCCCCACAAAAGTGTTGGTATGCCGTAAAACCCAAACTACATAATTTCACTGAATATTTTGAGATGATGAAATGCTGGGATTGATTTACACGAATGGTTACAACCGGTTTGATCTTGAGTTGGAAAAAAAGACAGAAGATGTGTTTGTGTTTTTTATGTCTGGATTTTCGTTTTACACAATTTCATCTGCATACATGAAAGAAAAGGGAGAAATATATATATATATATATAAAAACATTAACATTTGAATTAGTTTACCACATAATGTTGTAATGTTTTATGTAAATCAATCTTCTTTTATTGCTTCATCAAATCTCAAACCATGTTCAACAAACAAACCAATTTAACAGCATTTAACACAACATTCTTTCAATCAAACCTAACATTGACTGTTTATATGTGCACATTGACACCGACACATTTATTGTAGTTTAACGCATAAGGAGTGAAAATACAGGTAAATGGCCTGAAGTGACTGGCAACCAGTTCGACTGTTCGGACTGCCGGTTGTACTAGAGATCCCAATTAATATAGAACAAAGAAAGAGAAATGTAGGGACTGGAAGTTTGGTTTGATCAATCTGATAATTCTACTTATCCGGTGTTTAAGTGACCGAGGTTTTACTGTATTTTCAACTTGTCTTTTCCTTACACAACATACTTTAATTGGGTGACAATGGACAGAAAGCTTAATTTATGTCTAGATGCGAGTGTTGGGTAAAAATACTTAGTTTCGAAATTTGCATGTACAAACACACTATGCTTGTGTACATTTAATGAATTTATCAGTATTTACCCAACACAAAAACAAAACATTAGACCTAACATCATTTTGGTAGATGTTTAATGTGGCTTCATTTTCTACATTCCATTATAAGAAATAAATGCATTAGGAATAGAAGACGGAAATATGTTGGAAATAATTATCACACAACTGAGTGGCATGTTTGCATGCAGACAACTCAAATTTTATTTATTGGTAAGATTAAACATAGAAACTTGCAGTACAGATTTTATCGAGAGGTCAAGTCTCGCCATGTGTTACAATGACAAACATCATTTCATATATGCACACTGTAAGAACATTGTTTAAAATTTCACCAGTTTAAGATAGATTACATCAATAATTATGGGACTTAATTTACTGTTTCTCAATAATTATTGAAATTAAAAAAGTAGATTGAGCATTTTAACATTAAACAACGTGTTGTGCCAACACATGTTGTATCAAGGTATTTCCCTTTGGTTGCCATATTGCCAGGACTATTTTTCCCATAGGTCTATTTCTGCAACTAAAGGAGCCGACGTGTCCTGAATGAGGTCTAGCTACACATCCACTTAAGTTTATTATATGAATTTATACTTAACATGTGAGTCAAACTTTATCTTTGATGTCCAAAGTTGTCGGGGTGATTTGGTTATCCAGCTTTACCCAAGTACATTAACTGAGGCACCCAAGGTCTTGATTAATACATGTGTTAGGACTCAATAAAGATCCGAGCAGAAATGTTACTGTATAGGATCAGTCTGATCAGGATCTGCTCTATTTTGCTGTAAATCTCCAGCTTCAACCAACGTGACTGAAAGTGTAAATACCTCTTTACCTTTTAATATAAACATGGTTAGTAATACAGTACTGAAAATCATGAAATTGACAAACGGAACGGAGTGGAAATGGAAATGAAACGTTTTTCGTTTCCTGTTGAAACGGAAACGGAACGGAGTGGAAATGGAAATGCAACGGAGCGCTACAAACGCTTGAAACGGTGTAAACGGTATAAACGCTATAACCGGAGCGCTTGGAACGCTAGAAACGGTAGAAACGGAAAAATCGGAATGCTCGTAACGGTAGAGTTATTTTCACTACCGCTTCAAACGTTTCTAGGTCACCCGATTATTTATAGTAACATTTCAACCGTTTCTTGGTACGAAATAAATTTAAACGAACACAATAAATGGCTTCAATTTATCAACACAAACGCGCTTTTATATGTACTCTGCAGAAAGAAATAACATAAATTATTATCAAAAAATCGTATTTATCAAACTTGTACATTACAGTTCCGAAACCGCACGAGTTGTCCAAGTCATCGTGTACCGTCAAAACAGAAACTGCACTAAAAATCACTCCGCACGATAAAACACGCAATTTAACTATAATATTGCGTTTCTGTCGAAACTGATGTTTTAATTAATTCCAATGAATAGCTTAGCATCCGCCTTGGATCGACATTCTTAGTCTTCATTGTTTGGCATATGAAGATAGTGTGTACACAGCTGTCATTACACGTATGCGCGCGCAATGTCGCAGCATTTCCCGAGTTTGAATTTTCGCTAATTACTTTGTAGCTGCATGGTCCGTTCCCGGATCAACTACGCCAATCATTTTTGTGTGAACATACTTGCTTAAAGTATTTTTCATTTACAAAGAATGCATTGCGTGGTACAAAATAAAGTTACTTAATGAAATTAAACCTCAACCAAAAGAAGGTAACACATCTCATATAACACAAAAAACATAAAACAACTACACATAAAACAAACAAACAATGCTATGTATTATTGCAAGGTGTGACCCAATCAAGAACCAATAACATCCTCCCCGGCACTCAGAGCCAATGACAAGTATGATCCTAAAGTTCAACGTCTGAATAACCATAGATTGCCAAATAGTGCACGTATACAATCATCGATTGACAGTTAAATAAAACAACCGTGATAAAAACTTACATCACGATAAATATTAAAGACATAATAATCATTACCGCCATTAAATTCACCTGATCACACATGATCATCATCAGGATCCCATATTACTTATATAATCACCACTAATCATCATCAAAAGCAGCATCACCGGCATCACGATCTACATCATAATCGTCATGAGCATCAGCATCACCGTAACCGTTATTACCATTTACATTATAATCATAAACAGCATCGGTATCACCGTCATCATTATCAGCAGAAGCAGCAGTAGCAGCAGCAGCACCGTCATTTACATCATTACTTTAGTTACAGGGGTATGGATATGTATTTTATTTTATCTTGCCTCTTTGTCAAGCAAAGTTTCTTCTGCTTCTAATCTTAATTGTTATATATCTTATAATGAACAATGTTGTAAATTTGGACAATAGTATCAAAATTCCTATTTCTAAATGCATAGTTCCCATAATGCGCTGTTACATATATAGGATTAATCGGAATTCGTGGACCGCGATTAAGAATCTGCATACAACTTTTGACTTTACTTGACTTGCAACTATTTGAATGAGGCCTGGCTACGGCTCATTTTCCCATTCATGTCTTGAATGTTCTATGCCAAAATGTGGTCTAATGAGGGACCTACCGGGTACTTAATTTTTGTACCCATTTAAAGATAGAAATATATTAATTTAAAATATATCGTTTTGTAAATTGATATTATGTTTCTCCATGCGCGTGGGTAGGGTTCATGCCATCATAAAGTTCTACTCTAATTGAATCCCTAATTTTAAGACATGAGCGGACACCCCAACTAATTAAGCTAATTGGCAGTTTTATGACACCTTGTTTGTCTAGTGGACAGGAAGTGTGACCGTGTTTTGGCGTCTTTTCCACTTCGCAAGAACACATGCATCCTCTATGCAGCTGTGTTTGAAAATGTCACCTTATGGCAGTCGCGTGGTTTATGACCTTCACCTTTTAAAGAGCAATATGCATTGACTTACGCGAGGACAACAAAAAGGACAAAACACTAAGGTGCACGATATCTTTTTTGGCTCATAAAAGGACCTAACGCTATATTTAGTAGTACCCACAATGGTGCACCCTTCCCCACCCACTATTTTTTAGTTTAAGAAGAGGAAACGTGGATGTGGGGATTGGGGATTTCTTATAGTAAATACTACATTAATTGTCGTGTTTTTTGTAAATATTGTTATCAAGAGAAGACACATCAAGGAACACAGTCTAATGTATATTTTCATCTCGTGTTTATTGCAAATGTATTATTTCAATGGCTCGCCTATTCTTTTCTAGTTAATCCATACCTTAAATATAAATAATACCTTTATAAAAGTGTTTATGATCATTAAAAGGACTAAAAGGTTTTTGTAAGGACATTTATATAAGTAAAAACATGCGCAGTCTGAAATATTACTACATAGTACAGTTTCCTCCCTCCACTATCATTCCTTTAGAACTTAAATTTATGCCGCGAAGGTAAATCGTCAATAACGTTGCATATTTTTTCATAGCACACGCCGTTCACGCGTACTTACCATTTTTAATCCCTAAACAGTACCCAGCGTTCACACCCTCTCTCTCTTCTAAATGGCAGCTTGAAGACAATTATCGATCGATATCATGTTGCACAGTATTGAGAGAAATAATAGGTCGGTCGATTTGAAACAAAAAAAAATCTTTTCGGCGACTTCAAATGATAGTGACCGGCGATTGTTTCCCAGAATATTTTTTGATGTTGCAGTGTTAGCCAGAGAGCCCTCCTCTCCACAAAGAAATTACACCGCATCTAATGATTTATTTGTTCACCGCATTTATTTGTTACAACCTTGGAGAAATTAAAATCACATTGATATAATTAGCGACTTCATGTTATAAGTGCGTGAACAATATTGTTAACAGCCGTTAATTGGCGCTAATATGTGCAAACCGAAAACACAACAACACACACTTGTTTCTAAGAAAGTTGTTTGTTCTATGAGACTTTATGTATGTGCCTGTTTTCGACAAAACAACATGTTCATGTTTATATGAGATAATCATTTTAACCATGAAATGTGACTGTAGTGAGTAATACTTATCTAAAATTATTGGATATTGCACGTTACTATCAGCGAGATGTTAAATCTGAAGTCCGCCATATAACAAATATCGGAAAGGGGCAAACATTCGCCTTTTTATTTTGGCAGTGGGGATGGGGGTAAACGCTGGGCCTTTTTATTTGAAGGACCTTTTTATATGAAGGGGAGAGGGGGTGGCAAACGTCCGGTCTGCACTTATAAGGGCGGGGGGCAAACGTCCGGGGGCAAGTTTTAAAAAAAATTGTGTGTGATATCGTCTTATTTTAAGGTCGGATCACCATTACGCTTTTTTTTTGCGGATTAACACGTCACAGAGAAGTTAACTTTTTAGGATACTGGGTGTGTGTGGACCATATTTGAAAGTTATTTCTTGTTTGTTTATTCCGGGATATGACGTCTGGCGAAGACATGTAGGTAGGCATCTTCTCAATACTGCACTCCCTGAATTTTGAGGATTATTTGCAGGTGCTGGTTGTTAAGGGTATTTTTTGTCTGCTATTTCCCTCCGGGTGACTGACACTGAATATCCTCGTCGCAAACAATCTACTGCCGATTCCTTTATATGTGATGGAAGACTTTTGCCTCTCCCTAGAATGTTTACTTCTTTCGTCATTTTGCAAACACACCGGAAGTACTTTACCTTTAGAAATTTATTAAACGAAATTTTTAGTCAAAATCGGAACGGAGCGAAACGGAACGGTAGAAACGGAAGAAACGATAGAAACGCTGGAAGCGTTTGAAATGCAGCGCTGGAAGCGAATAAAACGAAACGGAAACGCAACGGAAGCGGAATGGAAACGGAGCGGCAAACGCTTCCAACTGAAATGGAAACGAAACGGAGTGGAAACGGGAAAATTGTCAATTTCGTGATTTTCAGTACTGTAGATATGAACATCCAATGTGAAAGTGTGATTTGTGAGAAATATAATAAAATAGTGTAAAATAAATGTATTTTATAGGTGTTGTATAATTTTGTTTCTTTTCTCCTTCTAGTGGATTACTGCTTCAGTAAGCCATGTCAGAACAATGGGAACTGTACAAGTCGACAATCAACCTACAGTTGTCAATGTCAGTACTGTTTCACGGACCAAAATTGTTCCACGCGTAAGTTTAAATTACATAGTTCTTATTTGATATTGCTCCTGCCCCTTATCACTGATCATAATATATCAGTCTCTACTAATTGTGTGCGGCTTTAGGTCAGAAAGAGGGAGGATGGGTTTGATCGCTGGCCATTGTGTACCCTTCTCTAATAATGGAATAGAGCTTTATATTAGATAAAGCGAGAACTTGGGTTAGACCACTGAACATGGTGTACAAGTCTCTACAAATGGTGGAGGGTTTTATACCAAATAGAGGGAGAACTTGGGTAAGGTCACTGTCCATGGTGTACCAGTCTCTACTTACGGTATAGAGCTTTATACTAAACAGAGGAAGAACTTGGGTAAGATCACTGTCCATGGTGTACCAGTCTCTACTTACGGTATAGAGCTTTATACAAAACAGAGGGAGAACTTGGGTAAGATCACTGTCCATGGTGTACCAGTCTCTACTTACGGTATAGAGCTTTATACCAAATAGAGGGTAAACTTGGGTAAGATCACTTACCATGGTCTACCAGATTATAACTGTGGTCTATTCCATCTAATAACTACTGCAATTTTCATTACAAATGTCTGTAGGGTATTCCAACTAAAATGAGCTGCCGAAATTACTTTAGCTGTAAACAACTTCATTTTATTTAAGCTTAAAACTAATGCCATTAATTTCAGCTGTAAGAACAATTGTAATACAGTGTATGTAGTTGTTTTGAATGATTTCATTTAAGAATAAAAAACTAATATGTGGTTTGTAAGCAATTGTTTTATTGCTATTGTTTTCATTTCTCTTATCATGTTGAGCAAGGACTAAACTTGTACTTACAGATCACCCTAATTTAGCTGGGAGCTCTCTGATTAGGATCTACGATATACCTTGCTGTGTAGGATATACACTATATGTTGCTGTGCAGAATCTACACTAAACCTTGCTGTGCAGGATCTACACTATATGTTGTTTTGCAGGATCTACACTATATGTTGCTGTGCATGATCTACACTATAGGTTGCTGTGCAGGTTTTACACTATATGTTGCTGTGCAGGATCTACACTATATGTTGCTGTGCAGGATCTACACTATATGTTGCTGTGCATGATCTACACTATAGGTTGCTGTGCAGGTTTTACACTATATGTTGCTGTGCAGGATCTACACTATATGTTGCTGTGCAGGATCTACACTATATGTTGCTGTGCAGGATCTTCACTATATGTTGCTGTGCAGGATCTACACTATATGTTGCTGTGCAGGTTTTACACTATATGTTGCTGTGTCTGTATCAATTTGTCTCATTGATATGCATGAAGTTGTAAGCAATGAAGTAAGAATTTAGTACGTTAAGAAGTTGTGAGATACAAGTCTGGGTTTAACTGATGCTGCCTGTTTATTTCAGCTTCCAACCCATGTGTTCATGGAAAATGTATGAACAATAGGTGTGAATGTGATGATGGCTACACAGGAAATACATGTGACACAAGTAAGTTATAACTTATTCTCTTTCGTTTAATGAGATGCTATATTGCTGTCTAATCTTTTCACTGCAAGGCCTATTAAGTTTAACAGACAAGTATTTATCACCTTTTCCATGATTATCACTGTTCATTTTCTATCCCCGCCGATGAAATCGGGATGAGGATATTGAAATGGCGTTGCCCGTCCTTTTGTCCGTCCGTCCGTCACACTTTTTCGTCTGCAGCCATTTTTCGGTAACTGGCTGGTAGAATTTCATGAAGCTTTGAATAAATCTCAACCAACATACTGTGATGATGCCCGGCAAGTTTTTTTCGTCAACTTTCTTCAGTCTGTCCGTCTGTCTGTCAAACTTTTCTGTCTGATGCCGTTTCTTGGTAACTAACTGGTAGAATTTCATGAAACTTAACATAGATATGGACCAACATACTGTGATCATTCTCGTCAAGATTTTTTTTTGATCAGTCAATTTTGTTATTGACCTTTTTTAAGCACACAATTTGACGTCAATAAATTTTAAAGTATTCCCACTATTCCATTTACAAAGCCATATCACATGTATGGATGGAAATACCTCAAAACTGATGTTTATTGGATGTTATTTGTCTTCGGCAAGGGAAATCAATTTAATTAATTTGCTTGTTACTTTCTAACTTGCTACTTTGCAAGATGGAGCAAATAAATCAGTTCAGAAATGTCAGTAACTTCTAGTTAATGCAGCAGTACGTCACTATTAAGACACTTCATAGTTGCCTAAAAGCTTGATGTATTGAAGTATTCTTTCAACTTATTATAATTTTTTGTGAATTTCATGATATATTTGCAATTCAATGCACACAACTATAGTGAATATTGCTAAAATATCTTCAAACTTTTCTGATCTTCCTGTATGCTAAAAATGTGTGTGTGTGTGTGTGTGTGTGTGTGTTGTTGTTGTTTTTAAGATTCATATGGTTAGACCATTTTTATGATTTCTCACACAC